>UFQX01000577.1:276877-316979 GCA_900497675.1 Arapaima gigas | reverse complement strand
GGGGGGGGGGGGGGGGGGGGGGGCTCCATCAGTATTACCATCCATTGCAGGGTGTTTAAGTGTTGATGGTTTATTTGTAATGGATAGGTTGATGTAAATATTTATGTAAACATATGTTAAGATTTTTTTTTGCATTTTTCATATTAGACTCTTTTCATGTTCTGCATTAATTCCTAGATGAGGGTGTTAATTGCATTAAAATGGAGGCTCTTCTGCTTTTGGTTTCCCCTGCAAAGCCTGAAGTGGAAACTAATTTTGGCAAGATTTTTGTGTGTGTGTGTGTGTGTGTGTGTGTGTGTGTGTATTTTAGAATGGCAGTGAGGAAATCAGATCAAATAGGAAGGAGGGGATAAAGTCCCAGCACAATGTGGATGAATATCTTCAAAGAGAATTGTAAATGAGCTTTACCACTCACAAACATGGCGTCCATCTCCAAGCGTGTTCCTCCAGCAGCACTCCTGTTGCCAAGGCAGACATTTTCTCGCTTTGTCATTTAGAAGTTGCCATTACTCTGTCAGTGTGAACTTGGTAGGTACAGAGAATTGTAAGACAGCTGGATGTATTTTATAGCAAATAGTTTCATGTTGATTTGTTGAGTAATTTGTTTTTGTTGTTTTTAAAACGAGAGGAATTGAAATGTAGATGGGCTGGATCACTTGTAGTTAATGGCGTGCCGAATGTGTAGGGCTTACCTGAGGTCGACAGAGAGGAAATAATGTGTATCCCCCATTAAATCGAATCGAGCTTTTTGGCCATTAATTCTATTTTGCCCTTAATTTGAATGAGCCTTACAGATGAAAGTCCATCATGGAGGCGCGTGAAAGGAGCCCCTTTGATCACAGTGCTGTGGAGACTCGGCAGACTCCAGTGTTAATGTAGCACACATTCAGACCCAGACACAGAGCCACAAAGCAGGCGCGCGGAGGCAGACAGACACGCAGCCTGATCACACAGCTCCAGCAGCCACCCTGGCATCCCTTTCAGGAGCCTCTCGCTTCTTCGACGAATGTCTCCGGAAAGGTTTTGTGCTTGCAGTGGTTTGGTTTTCTAATTGAAAGTTATAAAACCATCAAATAGTTAATCACCTTGGATAAAGGCATTGGGTACAGGAAGAAATGAGAAAAGGAGGCAGTGGTTCCATTTGTAAACATGGTGGACCACGCTTGTTTAATATCGTAAGTGAAAAAAGTGAAGTCTTTTTTAAATCCTTTTTTTTATCTACCAGGGACTGGTCTCCTTGTGTCCCATTTTATTAAAAATCATCTAGCAAGAAACATCATCCCTTTATCTTAAACATCACACCAGTCCCATTCAGGTTTTGTTATTCTTAAAGAAGTCTGTGTGCTATACAATCTTGGGTTTATTTTCTACAAAATTTTAAGTGTTAAAGCTGGGAAATAAGTGCATTAATGTAGGTTTGAAGGAAAGTTCTCAACAGTAATTTATAACAAAATGTGTCAACATGAATGGTGGCTATGACAAAAGTTATGAACATTAATGAAATGTTACTTACCTTAATGTGAGAACCATATGGACTATATGAAAGGTTTGGATTAACACCAGTATTTCACCTAACGGTGTGATGAAGACAGAGGTTGTACTTATTGTGTAAATGTGGCACGTTTATGTATTTCCACACATACACACAGTTTGAATGTGCAGCATGTGCAGTGTGTGGTGTATATATGTGTCAGATGGCCTGTCTCACCTACCATGCTAGTTGATGTGGTCACAGGCGCAGTAGTGTCTTCCTTGCCATGTCCCCTTTGTCTGCTGCACTCTCTAGAAGCAACGAGAAAGTGTTGATGCATCTTGCAGCATCCGACTGGGAAGGTTCATCTGAGGGAAATGCGGTTCCCCTTCAGCAAGCGACCTCATAACACTGGTGTGATTCTGTGGCGTGGGGGGGGGGGGNAGCATCCGACTGGGAAGGTTCATCTGAGGGAAATGCGGTTCCCCTTCAGCAAGCGACCTCAAAACCCTGGGGGGATTCTGGGGGGGGGGGGGGGGGGGTGCAGGAGAAAAGCCGTCCTCCAGGGGCTTCTGTTTACACTTATTTATTTTATGCTGCAGTGGAGCAGGCATTGTTTTGTCCTGCTCTACTGGCAATATACTCATCTACATGGAGGTTATACTTTTCCCAGGCTGGTATTTTTTGTCAAATCATATTTTTAATGTAAGGTTTCATGATGTAGAATTGAAATGTAATGTCTGTTTTCATTATCTCATAACAGAACATTAGTGGTCTGTCCTGCATTTGGAAATGTTTTTGCTCTTTAGTAGGTTGAACTGATGTGTGAGTTAAGTAAAAAAAAAAAAAAAAAAGTGTGTCTGATGTAAAATGTATAAAGTTGCTGAAGACCCCTGGTGCTAATACATGTTGATAGGTACACTGAAATGCACTTAGACACCCCACTTTTGTTATGGCTCCAGTGAGCACATGGTGGAGCACTCTTATTGTAGGTATGTTTGTGTCCTTGTCCTTGAAAGTTGCTGAACATTGTCCTTGCTGCAACTGAACATTGACTGTAGGTTAGCTGACATTTTTTTAATCTTTACTCAGTGAACCACATTAATATAGCCATCAGTCAGCATCACTTTTTAATATGACACTTATTGTTTTGGAAAAGTTTACAATGGGAGACTGGGTCCTTAATTGTCACCCATTGAGAATGAAGATGGTCAAATCAGATCCCTTTGAGGCACCTTCCAGGCTTACTTTAGTACCTGATTTCCAGATGTTTACACTGTTTCACTGAAAGGCCAGTTTGTGTGTTACTTTGAGCTTATTGAACAGGTCCTGTTTTTAACTTTTAAAATGGTTTTCTAATATAGGTACAAGAGGGCAGCAGGTAGCCTAGTATTTTGGAGTTTTCGCCTTGGAATTGAAGGTTTCTGGTTTGAATCATGCTCCAATTAATGTACCCTTGAGCAAGGTACGTGCCCTAAATTGCTCCACTATAAATGATCCCACGTCCTAATATTCTAAGTTGCTGAAAAACTTAGGCAAAATGAATAAAGAATAATAAAGATGTTTACCTGTGTAGATAGACAAACTGCACTCTTTGTTGAATTCTAAAAATGCTTTCACTTAAATGACTTATTTTGCTGCCTAGTGGTTGTCTGGGTTACCTAAAGTCAGAACAATGACAGACATTTTCAGACTTTTCCTAATCACTGACATCACAAAATCATTTAGCCAGGCCAGCAACAGAACACATAGAGCCAACTGAGTGTACTCATTTTCCCTGTCAAGACATCATTTAATTCTGTTTATGAAGGCAGTATTTCTAGGATTGACTGTTTTTAGTGCTATGACAGTGGAGTATAGAGTGTCTGCAAGGCAGCCATTTCATTTACAAATCTGTTCCACAGTTGCAGGACTGAGTAAATGTAGACAATGTTGTTGTTGGTCTCCTAGTTATTCTTCTCATCTGCACAAAGCCAGCTTTATTTTCAAGTAAATTATTCTGGTAAATGTTTGATGTATTCAGAGATGTGCTTCATATGTCTGAAGCTTTTGTGGGACACATTTTGCTGAATCTCTGCCATGCTTTTCCTTCCAGATGAAAACAGTCTCGTTGTTCAGTTGTCGCCAGGCAGCTGACTCGACTGGCGAGGGTTCAGGAGGAGTCTGTGCTTGTGGCAGCGCAGCTCTTTGCAGTTATTGATCGTTTCACATGTCTGAGGATGTTCCAGAAAAATCGTAAAAACACATCTAAAGACATACACAAAGCCAGTGAGCAGTGTATTGTGCTCAAAGTATGGCATCTAGTAGTGGGCTTTTGTGTAAATTTAGTGGTTTCCTATTCTCTGACTTTAGCCAATAATATTCATATCCAATTTTATTCATCAGTATCTGAAATCTATCAATTTTGTTTCTGAAGTGATCGCAATATATTCATTGCATTTTTATGTACTATATTTTTAGAGGAGTGTATTTTTTCCAAAGTAGGTGTAGGCATTTACACAGTTTCATAATTGCATGTTAAGTGTTGGTTTACTGTCAAAAACCGAATTATGTAATGATAAACCGGCTATATTTCTGCTCAGGATGAATATATAATGAGCAATTACTTTGATAGCAGTACTTGACTAACACAATAATTTTAGGCCTGATATGGGTATTTTTCAGTTTTTGTTTTACCAGGGATGCAGTACCTTTTGCTGAAAGGTGTTACTAGTCAATGAACTTGGCTTGTGAGGTTGCTTCCCTCTCCGCCCCTTTTATGTCATGTTGTTTTCTGCACTGTACCACACACTCTCTTATCGGCACAGTCAGGTGGCAGGGCCTGTACAGGTGGCAGTCTGCTGAGTACAGACACAGAGTCCAGTGACAAGGTCGTTTTTTCTTTCCTTCTCTTTCTTCATTTATCCACAGTTGAAGTGGAACCTACAAGCTACAAACAGTCCAAATTTTTTCTGTGGAAGCCATACTGCGTGGCACAACTATATGGTTTCCCCAGTATTTGCTTGACTGATGCATCAGGAACCAGCTGGTGCAATCGAGGAATTGATGCTCTGTGTAACGTTGGCGAGCCTTGGGGACTTGCTTCCTTCTCTGAAATTAGGCCACCCCAACAAAAGAAACAGTGCCATGTGCTTCTTTGTTTTCCAACAAGGGGTAATTCCAGTGTGGCTCTAGACACCACAACTCTGCATCTTTGTAACACAGTTTGTTTATTGTACACTAAATTGTTGATTTAATGGACAATACAGTTCATATGTTGGTACTTTATTTTTTGGTCGATATGTTGGTGCTTTGGTATTTCCTGTAATAATCATGGTCGACGTGTCGGTATGTATGTTTTATAACAAATGTGCTGTTAACATAACATTTAATGGATAAGTTATTCTGTGCCTAATTTATTTTTGTTGTGCATGTATTACATTTTTATAAATTAAGATACAGTCGCCAAGTAAGGAAACAAAGACGAAACTGATTGTAAAACCAAGGTTAGAATTAATTGAAAAACTTGAAAGAGGAGCAAAGTGATTCTTTTTCTATTTAGTATTTTCTTTTTAAAAGAGGATAAGTAATTATTTTTTATTTTTTAATGCATGGTATGTAATATGGCAAAATTTGTGGTTTTTCATATAAAAGCACGATAGTGGTGTGCTTCAACATCATATCACTTATTTAACAGATTTTTGGATTCATATATACACTATTTTAACCTTTGCATTTTTGTTGCGGTAAAAGGTATGTGAGATGAATATGTGAAATTTTGGGGAAAAATGTCAAATTTTTGTTTTGCTCACATGAAACCCTGTTTTACTTTTGGAATGTGTACACTTGTAATTTCAGAGGGAACAAAAGACCTGGTTTTTCTATTCTCTGTAGTTTTCTTAAATTCAGGTCTGTTCACAGTTGTTTGTGTGGACCTAGAAAGAACCTTTGAGCTACAGGTAACTTCAAAACATACTGGACACTTTACAAAGACCAGCAGTTACTAAAGCAGCTTTATAACGTCCTTTTAGAGTCTACAGGCTAGATGTAACTGCTGAGTGTGAAAGTGGAGCACATGATTATAGAAGTTGTGAAATGGTTCATAGGAGGCCCAGCTTGTCCATATGGGCCATGTTACCAGAGGAAAGAGAGCTGAATGAAACCAACAAGGCCAGTCAGCACAATCCAGAAAATTGGTGAGGCAGATGGAGTGAATGATATGACTCCTTACCCACACACATTAGGTCAGACGATGAAGGTGACAAGAATGAAACTGTTGATCCTACCCCTGAGGTCCATTGAGGTCCTTGTTGGAATCCTTATCTGTATAACTAGAGAGACCATCTCACACACTCCTTCTGGTTTACTGCTGTGTTATTGTGCCTCAAACATCTGCCTTGGACTGTCATATAGTTTTAGAGATTAAATGTTTAGGTTGTTAAGTGAAGACCCCATCAGGTGTTAGCACTGTGTGAGTGGGGAAAATGTGTTTGGTTGCTGCGGAGGACTAGAGAAGGAGAATTTGTGGTCTCGTGTGGAGGTAGCAGAAGATGCTTCATTATCACCATACTTTCCAGCCTTATGCTGTGGAAATAGCAAAATTAAGTTCTGTGTCAAATATGGTTTACTTAGAAATGTCATTTCATGCAGTTAGCAGAACAAAACCTTACCTCACTGAAGTCAGAGCAGCACAGTTCGGTCTCCCCGGTAACAGTCCTGGCATGCTCCATCAGTCCTAGTGTCAACCAATTAATTCTTACTTGGCCAGTGTTTTCCTGTAACAGCCAATTAAATTTGACCTGTTCATTCTACAGAATACAAACCTTTACTGACCTAGGAAAGTATCTCTTGCCAAATAACAACTCGATTTGTATCTATTTATAATATCTTTGAAATAACATTTAAAATAATGTATCTATCCATCCTTTCCTTGTACTCAGTAATGTAAATGTTAAATGTGTTACCATGTAAGGCTTCTTCTTTGTCCTCACTTGTCCTGTGACTGACACTTACATATTCATGTTTTTTGTCTTGAAATTATGTTCCATTGATGGCTGTTAAATCTCAAATTGAGTTTATCAACATAAGTGGAAAAAATGTTTGATAAAACTTCTAGCTGAATAAAATCTAAACATTATGTCCATATTTCTCTTACTGCAGAATAATATATATTACGATTAGAAAAAAAGGGGCTTATGATGTTTTTTTTCCCCTATGGTAATTAAAAACAGAAATTATACTTTGCCAGACCAAAGCAAGAAGAGAGCATTAGAAAGACATGGTGAGGGCACAAGTTGCACATATGCTAATATTAGGGTGGCACAGTGGATCAGCAGGCATCACCGGTACCTCAGGGTCTGGGAATTTCAAGTGTAGGTTTAGATTTGGCTCAGTCTATGAGGAGTTTGCATGTTTTTGCTGTTTTTATGTGGGTTTTTCCCACATCCAGAAGTGAATTTGTGAATCTAAATTACCCCTAACTTCTATCTGTGAGTTGAAAAATATATATTTTCAGTGTGATGGCTGCCTTCTCATCCAGAGGGTATCCTGCCTTGTGGCCTTCCAGGATTTAATCCAGAACACTGCAACCCTGCCCTAGAGTGGTCGTTGATAATAAATGGACAGATACAGCAGGTTCACTCTAACTCCCATGTCCTGATGTAAAATATCCAATTGGTTTAGGCAAAGAAATCATATCAGTTGGGAAGAGAGACCAGATCACTGTCCCCAAATTCATCTTCAGTAGTAATGTTTTCATTAACGGTGGTTCTGGACAAGTTGTTAACTGCTCTGATAATATCTAATTTGCCGACATAACCCTTTTAGGCATAGCTTTTTTTGCGGGTTTCAGTGGCAGGTTCAAAATGAACTTGCTGGTTCTCTGAAATGTGGTGTTGGACACTGTGTACCTTTTGGCCTTGTTTGTGGTACTGCATCATGGAAATGAACAGTATCCAAGGGTATGTCCACAGCATGCGTCCAATTTTTGACTATTTGGCTTGCGACCATCACTTTGCTCTGACATCACAGGCAGGTTGAGATGGCTTCGAAGTGACGGCAGAGTTGTTTTAGTACATGTGGCCTATATACATCCCATACCGGTTCATACCAGCCAGGTCAGTATTATTAGACACCCAGTGTTTGACACAAAATCCACGCAGCCAGTGTCTCTTTTTACACATGACCACCTGTGTTCTAGTGCAAGTGAGATATATCTGCTGGGGACTGGGAGAATGAGGGGCTCATACTTCACATTCCACCAGTGTATTAATAAATGTTTTTAAAAATTGTCACTTACTCAGGTTACACTTCTGCTGCAAACTGATTTTCTCTGTCCTCTTTTTCTAGCAAATCTGTACAATCAAAAGTGGACAACATATTGGTGAGTATTTATTAGTAATTATTTATTATTGTAATGTTCTGCGTATCTATTTGTCGGTCTCTCAGTGTCTGCTTTTCTATATTAATTTAACCTAATGTTTAAGGAGTCTGTGATGCAGTATAAAGTGGTTTTGTTACCTTGGGGGAATTGTGAACACTGTGATGCCATGAAATTTCAACACCCAGCAGGTTCCTACAGTCCTCACCAGCCAAAAGTCAAGCATTCCTGCTGTGTTCCTTGTGCCTCAGGAGTAAATTAAAACCAAGTTATTTTTTATAGGCATCAGAGTGTTACATAATTAAGCAGATTAATTAACTTTCTGTAAAAGATACAAAAAAGAAAAAATGTTCCCACTTAATGTCTTTCAGGTGCGTAGTATTGGTGTTGCCTGCACTTTAACAGTTCAGGTCAGCACCCTTGTGTAATTGATGTCTAAATATGTAAATATGCAATGCGGTTGGAACAAGCAAGACACAGCACACACACCTATATGCAAATTAACACCATCATTTTTGTATACATGAATTTTTGTGGGGTGAAATTTAAAAGTCCAGTTCCACAGTAAAAAATTGTTCCAAAGTAACTGATTAAAATCTATTATATTTGACAAATCTTTTAATTGTAAATGACAACTGACCTTTTAATAGAAACTATGTATCTATCTTGGATTTTTAGCTTAAACTGTGAACACTGTTTATTTAGTTTAGCTACTTTGGTTGTAATGAGCTCTTCTATCAGGATGGGAAGTCCCTCCGAAGGCTTGTACAGATTTTTCTAGAGCCTTGTGTAACATTTTTAGTCAGTTTTTGTCTGTATGTTATTCCACCCCCACATCCCACCATGTTTCTCATCTCTGCTGTTAAGATGGATCAGTGTTTTCTCATGGAAACTACACTTACCGATTGCACTGAAATCTTAAAAGTACAGGAGTATCATTGAATTAGATGGTGAAGCAGCAGAGGGGGTGGATGCTATAGCAACGCAGCTGTGAGATCAAAGGCACATTGTCTGAAAGGGGGAGAAGGTAGTTGAGTGAAGAGGTGAAGGGAGGCATGTGTTGTTACTCCACAAGAAGCACTGGTTAAAAATATACCAGGCCTCATGAGTTTGGCAACCACCCTCTATTGGCGATCCTGGTGGAGAGATTTAGCTGCCTCTTTGTTAGAGTAACATTTGCCAACATTATGCCCAATTCCCTGTAGTACGTTTTAATGCCGAGGGTTACAGCTTTTGTATGGAGATGTTGACAGGAAAGGGGAATAATGATGGGTGAAACACCACAAACACTCAAAGGTTTTTAATTTTGAGGTTGTTGATAATGGCACTTACTTATGTCTACAGTTTGTTGTTACTGCAGTACTAACAAAGTTTGATATGTTTTACAAGTTTTTTGGTTTAATCAAGAACATGTTTAATCAGTTGACATGTCTTCCTAACTGTTCCACTGCAGTTCCCAGAGATTTAGAACTCTTGAGTCATTTTGCTTGGGCTCTTCTGTCCAGCTTGTCCCATTCAAGCATTGCCCAGGTGGATTCACACTTTTCACCCTTACTGTAGTTCAGGGCTTTCCAAACTTTCTCCCTTGCAACTCTCCAAAGACTTTCAAAATTCTGTTTGACATCCTGACGTAATAGGCCTAGGTATTAACCCTCTGTAATGTCCCTCGACAGTACTGTCATCACAGGAGTATGCGACTGCAAATTTTATTTCTGTATAGCATGTCTGAAACAGTATCACCCACAGAGCGCAACGCACCCACCCCTTAAACTTCCTGAACACATTGAACACCACAGTCGCCAGTATCTCCCCTTATATCTCCCCTGTAATTCTCCAGTTAGTTGCCTGTACAAAAAGTTGTCTAAGTGCGATGAGACAGCCACTGCAATACAGAGGTAGATTTTAGAAGGGTAGTAGAGGAAAAAAAAGTGTATTTTTTTTCACTTACAAATTTAGTGAAAATTTTCTAGAGTTCGTATCTTACATGTGACTGGAAAATGTTAAAGATTTCTAAATGTTTTTATGCTCATCATCACAGAAACCTGCCTCACATAAATGAGTGGTTGCTAATTACAAAAACAATTATTAAAGCTTGTTCAGCTAAGCGAGGAAAGTTTTCTTGTAGTGAAATGCAGAATCTGCATCTGTTTCTTTGGGATCTTTGGGATTTCAGAATCCTTGTTCGTTGCATGTCTGCAAACCACTCTGTTGTTCAGTGTTTCAGCACGACTTTCCCAATATTTTTCTTTGTGGAATATTACAAAGTTCATTTGGCATCATAGTTGAACATTAAGGGCAGAAAGCTATCAAGAAACACCTGAAAGCCTTCCTCTTAAACAAGAACTGTGTTAAACCCAACTCTAGCAAATCTCTAGCCCAGTTGAGCACATGCTCTGTTTTTATGTTTAACTGCTGTGAATCTCTTATAGCATATTTGTTAACATTGTCAATATTTCTGTCTCACAACAAATTTATGTATAAACATGGTTTTTTACTGTCACTTTGAAATGCTAATCTTTTAGTAAACATAGCACTAAAGGAAAACAATGCACAGCAGTACACAACCAATAATTTAGTCTACAGTGAAACAGCTGACTGCCACGTGCACTTTCTCTGTAGTAAAGTGGCACCACAGGTGTCAGAACCAACAAACTCAAGTTAATTCATATTGTATTGCTGTGGAGCCCTTATAAATAGTTGTGTGGGTTGTGCAATGCGGCAACCTTTGTTTTTATGCTGGCGACACCTGTTGAGGGATCCTGGGATTTTTAGCAAAATGCTGCCCACTGGAAAAGGGAGTTATGAGGCCCTCACGTGTTCCTAGGTGTGTTTATTTTTTGCATGACTTCTGTGTCTTTGTAAAGAAAACACTATTGGTAAAGAGTTTTGTCCACAGTTTTTCTCTGCGAAACCTGTTCGCAGTAGCATCACCAGAGGCATTACAGCGTAGTCACTTAACACGTTACATTTAACCACAGATTCTTTTTTTCTATATTAAAAGTTGCAATTGAAAATTTAAAGGAAATTTATGGAAAGGGAAAATATGAGTATTATCTTTGCACCTCTGAAGCTGCCAGTGTTGCAACACCTAGTTGGAAAGCTCTCCTAGAGTTTATTAGCTGAAAGTCCAAAGAGACTTCAGTGATCATCCTTGAGCAAAGTGCTTCATTACTGAAGTGTAGTACAGCAGGACCCACACTGTGTTTTAAAACTCAGTATTTTGCTTCCATCACTGTCTTTAATCATTATAAACTTTCATGGTGCTAATGATTTGAACAGAGGCACACGTGGGGCAAAGTGATAAGACTTCTTGTCTTGAGCACATATGATATAGCAGCATTCTAGAAGAGCTTTAGCATTGGGGAAGGAGGAGGTCAGGACAGTATGACCCCACACTCTTCCAGGTGGGCTCAGAACCCCTGAAAGTTGTCGTCCTGCACGTAGCCTTACATCAGCACCAGTCTGCCTCTTTGTTGTTCTCCATGTTGGGTTTTTTATTTCTGCTCTCTTGCTTAAGAAATATGACAGTACTGACTAATATTAGTACTACTCCCGTTAAGTGTTTCATTGTAAACCTGTTTGTTTTTTCTTACTTTTAACCATTAGTATAGATCAATAAGTACACCTGAGCTTTGTTTATAAGGTCTGTCCACAAAAATAGGCAGACTTATCCCCTTGGCTCTGACAGTGACACAGAGTGCTTGAGACAAAACAACAGCATGTAAGAGATGCACCTAGGGGGGTTTTGAATGCTGAAATGTTCACATATTCCATCAGCTCTTCCCTATGGATCATAGAAAAGTGGCCGGCTGAGCATGTGTGGTTGCTGGGTGGGTGGGGCAGTCTTCGTGCCCCGTTTGCAGCACTAATGGGATGATTGTCAAGGAAAACAAATTAAGGAAACAATGGCAACCTGCTGGGGATCTGCTCGCACGAATCACTGAGAACCGCTTATTGTGAAGGAACACAAACCCATGTGGAGCACTTTGTTCACATCAGTGCTGTTTTTTGGGATTGTGTGGTGTGTTAAACCTCTCGTGGCTCTGTTGGAAAACTACACGCTGCAAGTGGAGGCGGTGTCAGCAGTCAGGGGGAGGGGCTTGGCAGCAGTCTGGTTTGTGCTGTCTTGAGTGCAGCAAGTAGCAGTCATTTTTACATGGTGTTTGCCAGGGGAGGAGTGCAGGCATTTCTCAGTGTCCCTCCTCATACTCTTTACTAGGACCATACCACTGTGATGCCTCTGACTCCTTTCAGCCAGAAAACTACCTCCTGCTCCAGGACAACCAGTAGGCTGAGAGAGAGAGACTGTTGTCAGCCTTTGTATTTACTCCCTTCTGCTTTATACCTCCCTCTCTATCCCATCACTGCGCTGACACACACGGACACACACATACCACTTGCCACTGCTCAGTGGCTGATAGCTTTAGCCATTCATGAGCTCCCGTTCCCCTAGCAACAAAGAAGCAAATAGAAAAGATGGGGTGCGACGCATCTATTCTTAGAACCCAATTGAAGCGGGTGAGGAGATCCAGGGGGAGAGGAGCTCTGGAACCGTTTCAATGTGGCTCACCGGGCCAACGGGGCCGCTCCACCCCTTACTCGGGCAATGGCCCAACATGCAGGCGCATACCCCATGCAGCTCCAGGAGCTCAGTGGGCACAAGCCCAACACCCCAGAATGTGGTCCGCTCCAAGATGAGCATGTGCTGGAACCTATCTGCAGCGTGGCTGGATGCTGTCTATGTTGTCATGCACTCAGTGTTATTCAGATAGGCGTTTTTTAGCTGTTTAAAAGTTGTACAAAGCCAGTTTCATAATATGTGAAAAGGTTTACATGGTTTCAGAGTAAATATACCAATTATCTGTTTTACTGTTATATGTACAAAATGTGCTCTCCTGTTTTAAGGAGGGTGGTTTTTTGATTTTAGCGTTTTGTAAAATGCTGCCCCCTTTTGATTCTCTTCTTCACAGCAAACAAAAATGAAAACAAAAGCTTGTTTACATGGGTTTAACCAGCCTTTCTGTTCGCCTATGGATTAGGCCCTTCCCGGATTAATGCTACCTCAGATGACATATACTTTGGAGTGGTTGTGGGGTTACGTGGCCAAGCAGGCAGATTGGAATTTGCTTGGTACATGTTTCTTATTCAGGTTTTCTGCCCTGAATAAGCTTTGCTGGCTTAAGAAGTTTCTGTGACTTAAGTTTCAATGGGTTGGTGTCCATGTGCGGTGATACCCTTAGTGTTGCTTCTGTTGTTACTCGGGTTTCTTTGAATTTTTTCACTGTCTGTATTTTTAAAACAGTCTGGGGCTATGCTGTGATTGGCCCATCACCCATCATCAAATTTTAACAACTGTTTTGGTTGCAGTGTGATCCAGTTGCCCTGGAGCAGAGATCCAGACAGCTCTGCAACATGCATGTTGCCTGTTTCTGTCTGTTTGGCATAAATATAGTGACACATTTTCCTCTGTTCCCACACAGAAGGAAAACAAACACTCAGTAAACCATGCACATGTTGTTGACAAGAGAGATGTAGTAGCATTGTGGTGCCATTGCTGAAAAGTAGATTTTTTCCCTTGTATTTTTTGTAAATCCTTTCCTCTTCCTCTGGAAGCCCTGCAGCCCAGTGTCGGAGAGTTGTGCCTCGAGCCCTATTCTCTCGTCTACCGTGTTCTACTCCAGCAGAATTTCAATGGCATGAGCCCCTCCCAGCACCTTCCACATTCCCTTTGAAGCACAGTGCTGGCTGGGCTCCTCTCAGCTACAGATTCAGGGCCCCTTCAGCCTGCACACTGGGCTGTAACAGGCAAACCACAGTCACTACTCTGGCAGCAAGACGGTCATGGAAATTAGACCATTATTTTTCTGTCTTGGTCTTCTTTGACTGTCTTCTTATTTTTATAATTCATGACTCCTTCTGCAACCCAAAAAGGGCTCCTGCTTGAGCTGGTCCTGGTGGGTAAAGGTAGTGCTCTTTTATATAGAACAGGTACTTGTTATTGTGGCAGTCCCTAGGTGCACAGCTTGTCCCACTTACTGGACCATTGCTGCTATGTGTGAATTTCAGGCCCCTCCTACCCAGTGATACCTGCCACCACACCTTCTAGCTCCACTTGTTCCAGTAAAGCTCTCTGCAGTAGAGTTAAAATAAGTCTGCTTTGCACAGGAGTTCTTTACTGAGGTCCCTTTTACCTTATCTGGCAAGGCAGAATCTTTTACTGTGCTCTGTTAAGTGTGCACATATGCAAGAATTCTGTCATTCTTGTTTGTGTGAATAGTATGTGTATGTGCTTTTCCCAACTTATCATTTGGGTTTCATTCCCTGTCTGTGATAAAGGAACTGGGTCATGTCCACTGATACAACATATGTGCATAACTGGTGTCTGTGAGTGGGGGTTGTGTTGTGTTGTGTTGTGTACACACTCATTAAGAGTGACATGAAGGCGATGAAAAGCTCTGCAGCTGGAGAAATTTGTCCAACTGCCTGCTGCACAGCCTTGAACCTTGTTGGTCAGCACCCCTTTCTTATAGCTTTTGTTTCTGTATGAGTCCATGTGGAGATCTCAGCACTCCCCCACCCCTTCCCCTCATGTGTCTCCCCACCCATCCATGGTTCCTGTCTTGCTTTCTTCATCCCTGTGTCCTGGTCCCTCTCTCATCAACACCGTCTAGACAGTTTCAAGCGTTGTATCACTCCACAGTGGTGCAGCTGAAAATAGCCAACGGCTGCATCACGGCCCACGAAAATGCCAGTGTGCGTAATCTAAATGCAGGAGACTTTCCCCACCAGTCTGGAGCCATATCAGCCTGTCTCGTTTACAGTTATTTATTTACTTCATCTGAATCTCCCTAAAGAGTGCACAAAATGGATTAGTCGTATGATTTGCTTGCAGTGTGTTTTGCAGAATATGGGGGGGGGGGGAATGGCAACAGGCCACATACTACAGATATTTATAAAGATTTTTTTAAACAAACGTCACTAAAAATTAAATCAGTAGAAATACATATATAATATAAAATTGCTTGGATTACTTCTTCAAACTTGTTTCTGTATTTTTTTTCCCCCACAGCAAGAAGTCGAGAAGTTTACAGACATTGAAAAACTCTACCTCTACCTTAGGTTGCCTTCTGGTCCCAGCAATGGCAATGACAAAAGGTAATTTGGTCATATTTTCTCTAATATTAATATTATAGTCTCTCACTCATACGTACAATATGTATGTTTGTATGTGTGTGTGTCTATATGTACGTATGTGCACACACATATATTTAAATATACAAACAAGTGCACAGTGTGTCAATTTAGTTGAACTGTACGCACACTTGAGTGCTGCTTGAAAGAGCCTTCAGTGTGGTTTTGCAAATATCATATTTGTATTCATGAGATCCTTCCAACCAGTTTTTACTTTTCTGAATGATAAGAATATAGCTACAAAATCAAGATGTTGCTTTAGGCAACAGATGTATGTAACAGAACAAAAAAGGTATTTAAGGATCACTTCATGTGCAAAAATAAATAAACCCTAAAGCACATCAGTTCAATTCAAGTTCTGACCACATGGGTAGAGTATTAGACTAACCATATTAGCCAGTGTTTCCAGGGCTCACCCAAGTGAGGGTGGTCCTATCTTATAGAAATTTGTGTTTATTTCATACAGGTTTACTTTAGTACACCATCCCTCAGTCTGAAGAGACAGCTGGAGATATTAGGTGTTCATCAGTCTGGAGAACTAGATTATGTCTTCATAAATTTTCAAGTAGCTCTGTGTACAGGAACCAAAGTATTTAATCAAATGACACTTGCCATTTGACTTTGACCCCCTCTCTGTTTCCTTCAGGACAAATAAAAGAACTTTTACTGCCTTCATCTCTAGTACATTTACATGTATTCATTTAGTAGACACCATGTTACCTTACAGTGCTAGATACTCGGAACACAAAATTCCCTATATAAGAGAGCAAACTAACACCCACGCCGATTGAGCAAGGTCTTAAGCCGTGTCCACTTGCCTCATCGAGGAGTTTTGAGGCAGCAGCACTATTCACTTCTTTATTGATTTCACACTTTAATATGCTCAGGTCTGTTCCATAAATGCATCTTTTTGTTTTGTTACTGCTTTTAACCTGTTTATATCCTGATTGCATGGAATAAATAGATTAATCCCTTTTCCCTGCACTTTTCAGTCAGGTAGCAAATGGTAATTAATAACACCCTCACTTTTTAACTGATCATTGGAAGCACAGAGATCTCCATGGAGCCCCTGAGCTCACACTTCTGCACGTCTTCACTTTTCTCCGATGTTATCTACTCACCCCTTTCCCTGTATTGTATGTTGTCAGGCTGTTCGCTGTAAACAATGCGTTATCATCACTGGAAGAGCCTCCTCATGTTTTTCACTGTTTTTTTTTTTTTTTTTGTATGGAACAACATGTCACAGAACAGGTCCTTTATTTTTAAAGCCAAGACTGTGGGGGAAAGTACGAATGTTATTCTGTGCTATACAAAGTGATGATATATAGTATACTAGTGATGACTACTTATTGCAATACCCAGGTTTCTTTGTTTTCATGTGTTTTCCCCTTATCAGTCTGCCACCCCAATACCCAAAACTCCACATGGTGTCCATTAGGATTCACAGTCAGATGGGGTGCTTTGATCCAGGATCCCTCTAATGGTACTAAAGTTTCTCTTTTAAAGGAAGGAAAAAAACTGATGTTTAGAAACATCAGATGATGATCTAGACTGATGTTTAGAAACTACGTAATTAACATTAACCTTCTTTTTCACAGCATTTTAATAATGTCTTAAATCGTCGTGTTTTCTTGTAGCGATCAGAGCTCCATGTCATCCAGCCGCACGCAACAGATTCACGCGTTTAATTGGATCCGTAATCACTTAGAGGAGCACCCAGAAACATCCCTCCCCAAACAGGAGGTCTACGATGAGTACAAGTGAGTTACAAGTGGGCCACATGGGAATGTGGCAGGGGGTTATCTATGGCTTGATCCTGTTTCATTTCCTGTAATCATTTCATCTTATTGTGCTGTGAAGTGCACTCTGCAAGACTCCCATTTTAGCGATGATCTCATCAAAAATCAAATCCTGGCTCTTGTGGGGAGAAACAGTTTTGAAAAATGTTTTGTATTAATTACTTTTTAAAATCAGGAAAAAACAAATTTGAAACATGCCAAAAGGAGATGTCATTTACAGGTTGTAACAGAGAATCTTTTACATAGAATAAATTTTTATTTTTAAGCAAATAATTTCTTTTTCATTTGCCTCCTGAAATCTAAGACATTTTTCCATGTATAGCAATACCTTATGAACCTTGAATTCCTGCTCATAAACATGGATTAGCTTTGAGCTTTAGATTTTCTTTACTTGCTTTCTCTATGTTTATCTTTTTAAGGAGTTATTGTGACAATCTTGGTTACCATCCACTGAGCGCCGCCGACTTTGGGAAGATCATGAAGAATGTCTTTCCTAACATGAAGGCCCGCCGGCTCGGCATGAGAGGCAAATCAAAATATCCTTCTCAGCGGAAAATTCTGTCCCCAGATTTTTGGTTGAGGAACGTGTGCTGTTTTAGTATATTTAGCCATTAAATATAACATTGAAATGGAACTGACAAATAAAGAAAGCGCCCCGCAGAGTGGTAGGACATGGTAACACTACTCAGAACATTGGCAGGACTCTTAACTTTCTGTAAGTGCTTGAAATGTTGTCAGTTTTCATTCATCCATATTTGAGACAGAGAAACTTTTCTGTATTGGCTCTTGAAAAGTCATCGAGTGACCTCTGGCAATGTGAAGTTCAAATTGTCACTTAAAACACTGAGGAAAATGAGCAGGTCTGCAGTTTTTTTTTTTTAACACCAATCTGTTCCTTCAGAAATAGATCCTGGTTTTTTCTGGTGTTTTTGGTGGTATGCAAGGGCGGAGACGCAATGACCGTGTGGTGTACAGAGGTGGTGGTATGCAGGGGTGGAGACTCAGTGACTGTGTGGAGGTGGTTAGTGATCATGTCAGGTTGTGCTGTGACCAGTGACTTGTCTGTTCTCAGGTGGTTCTCTGGCCACCTCCAGAGATCTGATGGGGATAGTGCCTTTCATCTTCCCTGTTCCCCTCTTGTAAAAATATTCTGACACTGTATTGATTTAGAATTCTCTGTGCCTTTTCCCTATATCGTGTGTAGTATATGACAGTTTATTTTTTACATTTAGCAAATTTTGATATTAGGTCCTAAACAGCCATATAATTTGACAAAGAGTAAGATATCTGTATTGCATGATAAGACTGTCTAAGTAAGTGAATAAATTGTGGCATTAGTTTGAAAAACAGTGCTTTTTTTGTGAGTTTTCAACCTTAATAAGATATCACATACTGCTACAGTGGTCTGAGGAAGAAGGCCTTTGTCCACATGCCATCATTGCCCAACCTGGACTTACAGAAAACAGGCGATGGTGTAAGTTCTTATTTATCACTACATAAAAAAGTTGTTGCTTTATCTAGAGAAGAGAATAAGTCATGCAACAAAAAAAAAACTTTTTTACTAATCTTCTTCAACACTTTGTCCACTCTGAAGACCAGCAGCCTATGGTGGAGGGTTATTGTAATGTTTTTGAAGTGATTTGATTATGGAGCCTCTGGAAATTAGTGCAGTTTTACTGCAGAGCTTGACCAACAGAGATATGGAGAATGGTGTCTCGTTCCAACTTGTGGGTCTTGTGTCTGCCTCAGGGCGAGGTACTCGAGCAGTCAGGTCCGATGGCCACCGCGGAGGGAGAGGTGCGCTCAGCAGCTTGTGGTCTGGTCTGTGAGTGGGCCCAGAAGGTTCTCAGCCGCCAGTTTGACTCTGTAGAGGACCTGGCCCGCTTCCTCCTCAATAGCCACTACATCGGCACCAAGTCTGTGGCAGCACTAACAGTGATGACTGGACCTTCAGCAGGTATATTTTGAGGGTCCAGACACCAAACACACCCTCACATGCAAACACATTACATACTTCCACTTTCCCCCTGGTGAAGTCAAACTGCATTAACTTAAGACAAGTTATTTTAGATCTGGTGAATGTAAAAATTTAAATTATTGTTTTGGTAATCTTCATATTATTTACCCATGATGCTCTGACCCATGCACTTTGTTATTAAAGATTAAAAACAATGATATTTATTTAGGCGATTTTCTCCTTATAATTTATATTTCCAGGAAGGAAAACGCCAACACAGGCCTCTGCCTTTGTGCCCACGGCAGAAGCCAACTCCTTCCAGCCTCAGGTGAAGACTCTGGCCTCCCCTTCTGTTGATGCCAAGCAGCAGCTGCAGCGCAAGATCCAGAAGAAACAGCAGGAGCAGAAGTTGCACTCACCACTGCCAGGCGAAGGTCAGGCCAAGAGGGCAGATGGGGGGACACCTAGTGCAGGGTCCACCATCCCCTGTGGAAGCCCTGCCCTACTGTCCCCACAGCCTACCATTGGGATTGTGGTTGCTGCTGTTCCCAGCCCCATCACGGTAATTCAGCTCTTGTATTGACTGTGCTGCTCATGTTAGAGGTCATGAAGTCAGCGTCGACAGATGAGGCAGGAGATGATGCCTCCTAGCCTTAGCTGCTGCACTGTACACTATGAATTGCTCAGGCTACTTCATTTGGCTGGGATAAAGGTGACAGACAAAGCTGTTGCAAACAGTGACTTACAGTCATTAATTACCCATATATACACCACATTATTGTTACTGTATCAATTCAGGGTACCTACCAGGTCAAGTTGATGTTGGCAAGATTCTGGATTTGAACTGGCAACTTTGAGACTGTGTGACAAGAACCACAAATTCTACTCTTCCTGCTCCCTGGCAGCGTTACTGTATAACCTGAACGTAACCATCTTGTCTTGGTCTCGGTGCAGGTACAGAGGAGCAGGCAGCCAATGACTTCGCCTAGCCCTGTTGGCACACCAGAAGGAAAAGTTGTGCCAGTAAACTTCCAAGTGGTCACTCAGTCTGTGCAGCCAGTAAAGCAGTGTCCGAAGACCCCGCAGAATGTCCCTGCTAGTCCCGTGGGCGACCGCTCAGCTCGGCACCGCTATGCCCAGATCCTGCCCAAACCATCAGCCACCAATGCCATCACACTGCGTTCTCCACCCACATTGCTTATCACCAACAGCCCTATTAAGACTGTGATGCCCACACCACATGTGAGCTCTGTGAATGTGGTAAAGATGACTGCGATCTCTCTGGCACCCAACGGCACTGGCAGCAGTAGTGGCAGCAGCGGGAACAGCAGTAACGCTACAACTCTCCGACCAGCTTCTGCTGGGGTTAGCAGCACCAGTTTGTCAGATGAGCCCAGGCCTAGTCCACAGGCCAGGAGTGGCTCTGCTGCTGCCTCTCTGCAGTCCCCAGTTCCCAGGCAGGGACGTGCCGCTTCAACCCCCACAGTTGACGTGAAGATGGAGCCAGAAGCCTTAGCCGACGACAGCCAGGCTCTGTGTGTCGACCGGCTCCCTGTATCTCAGGAAGCTGATGATGGGCACAAAGGTGAGGTAGGTGCTAAGCCCAGGGCTTCCAGTGAACCCATGTCTCCTGTAAAGGGAACCCAGGGACTCTGTGGAAAGTCCCCCAACACTGTGCCAACATCTGCCGGCAGCAATAATGACAACAGTGAAAGCACTTTGTATTTGACTGTCGCAAATCAGAGCACCAGCATCAATCTGTCATCGAACGGGCACAACCCAGCTGCCGTGTCACCACCCAAGGAGGGCAACGTGGGTTCAAAAAGCCCCAGGAAACGTGTGAGCATTGGCCCTGAGGCACATACAGGACCTGTCAAGAAGGTATTTGTCTCCCAGCAGCCTGTTGGAGATGCTGATGCTCCCAAGGCGATCATCAGCACTGCATTGAAGAAAACCTCTAGGACGGGTACTCCAGCCAGACCTGAAAGTGCACCAGCAACAATACCTGGCAAAGTAACTGTGAAACTGAACTGCATGGTCCCAACCCGAATTCTTGCACTCTCTGACTCGCCCATTATGAACGCGAGTGGCTTCCAGACCATTGTTAAACCACAGGCCACCACTCCTGGAAAGAACGAGGATGCTTCTGCTCTGGACACCAGCAGCCTCCTTCCTGTTAGCTCCACCCCAAGTGAGACTCTACTGCAGCATATTGGAAATGACTTGCAGACCACCTCAGCAAGCTCGGGGATGCTGGACACCTCCACAGCAAATGATTTTAAGAGCTCTGTGTGGGAAGAAGGGCAACTTGACAGTGTGGAGCAGCAGGCTTATGTGCAGCAGATACCAGATGAGAAGCAAGTTGTTACACCAGCAATGGAGCAGATGCCCATTATGGCATCAGCCTCCAGCCAGCTAGCTCTTCACCCAGACATTGTTGACTTTGCAGGAGGGCAGTCTAGTGTGGACTACTTCCCGTTCAATGATGATGATATGACCCAGGACAGCATTGTGGAAGAGCTAGTGCAGATGGAGGAACAGATGAAACTGAACAGTGGGCTTCAACCTTATGGCAGCTGTGTTGATGTAGCACTGCAAGGCCAGTCAGCTGTAATGCAGGGGGCCGTCTTGTCTTCTCACCAGGTGGGTGCACCCTTCTACCATTCAGCTCACAGCAGCGGTACTCCCATCCACACTCCGACACCCACCCCTACTCCAACACCAACTCCTACTCCCACCTCCGAGATGTTGGGAGGAGGCCAAGGCTTGACACGAGAGAGCCCTTGCTCTAGGATGGCACCTACCACCCCTGTGGACAGTGCTCTTGGTAGCAGCCGTCACACTCCTATTGGGACCCCACACTCCAACTGCAGTAGCAGCGTCCCCCCAAGCCCAGTAGAGTGCAGGAATCCGTTTGCTTTCACACCCATAAATTCCAGCATAACGGGGTATCACGATGCAAGCATAGTCTCCAGCAGTCCTGTCAAGCCGATGCAGAGGCCCATGGCTACCCATCCTGACAAGGCTAAGCTAGATTGGATGAGCAACGGCTATAACAATAGTGGCAGTTCCTCTGCTGCCTCCAGCAGTATCAGTATTCTGCCCAGCTATCAGGACTTGGTGGATGACCACTTCCGAAAGCCACACGCCTTTGCTATTCCTGGACAGTCTTACCAGTCCCAGTCAAGGCATAATGATGCTCACTTTGCCCGCCTGACCCCCATCTCACCAGTCCAGCAGCAAGTCGCCAGCATGACAAGTCTGAACAAGCAGGAAGGCTTTGCAGTTCCGGCTCCCTTGGACAACAAGGTGACATCGAGTTCATCGGGGGGGGGCTCTTTCCGGTGTCGCAGTGTCAGTCCGGCTGTGCGGCAACGAAATCTGAGCGGCAACACAGCCTTCCCCAGCATTTCTAGGTCCACTGTGTCCCCTTCCTTCAGTTCACCTGTAGCACCCGAAGTGCTCAGCATCCTTGCCAATAGCCAACCAGATGTCAGCACCAGTAGCATGGCTCAGAGAAGCCAGTCGGTCCCGCTCAATGTGATGATGCAGACTGAGGTCCTTCCAGCACAGAAGCAGAGTAACAGCCAGAACATTACCAGCGTGCTGCTGAGCAAGATGGATCCAGATGGTGATGATGCTGTACGGGGCCTTGGTATGAACAATATGCCATCCAACTATATGGCCCGCATGAATCTCACCCAAATACTGGAGACTGACCCCAGCTTCACCAGTGGGGCCAACCCCCAGGCCCTGATTAGCCCCGGCCCTTCTACGTTTGAGTTTCAAAAGCCAGGTTACCTCATGAGCAATGCAGCAAATGAACAGATGAGCCTCTCTTCTGTGGAAACCCAAGCACAACCAGGGTCTGGGGAGCAACAGCCAGAGCCGGAGCAGCAGCAGCTTCAAGATCAGCAAGAGCAAAGCCAGACTCAGCTGCTGGCCCAAGATGTGCAACAGCAACAGCATATTGATTTCAGTAACACTGTCAAAGACCTCTTGGGGGAGGACGGCTTGGACCCAAGTTCCCAGCTGGTAGGCCAGGTGGCTTCAGAGCTAAATGCCGTAGCTTCTGATTTCTCCATAACCTCCGAGCTCTCTGGTAGCATAAACGATTTGAACACTTTAGATGCAAACCTGCTGTTTGACCCTAACAGACCACAGGGGCAGTATGAAGATTCTACACTGGATGAACTGAAGAATGACCCACTTTTCCAGCAGATCTGCAATGAGACTGTGAACTCTGCTGGCTTTGACTGGCTCGAGAGTAAAGACCAAACCACAGTGGAAATGTTGGGTTAATGGATTTGTTTTGCACTTTTTTATTTTATTGGATGTCTGTTTTTGTTTGTATGTTTTTTAAGAACCATCTCTGTAATGATTTGCATAAAGGTTCTATAGCACACTGCAACAAGAACCTGGACACACTGACATTTGTCCAGTAAGAAGTGCCAACCTGAGCAGACGGGATGGGTCTCTGTTCAGGTTTTTGTTTGTTTTTCTAATCATATGCTGCATCAAGGTGCATTGCTGGTGCTGTTATATTCCCTATTTGCCCTAACCCTGAAATCAAATAGAAATCTTCATTTGGTCAAGACCAATAGAAAGCTCCAAGACCAGTAAAACTCCTCTTGAGTTTTACTGAAAAAGAGAAGCTAATTGGAGGGGAAATGATGACAGATTTACGTTGCTCCTGGAAGGTAGATGGCTAAGTATTTGATTAAAAAAGGTTTTTTTTTTTTTCCCTCTGAGGTTGTGCAGAAAACCTGAATGGTAACATCATAGTAGGTGTAGACCAAATGTTTCAGGAACAAGCATTTAAAATGATATAGACTGTTTAGCATAAAGGCATAGCTTGTATTAGACTCAAGGACTGTATGGCACAAACAGTGCTTATCAAAACCTTACCAGAGGGGGAAAATCATATTAATTGAAATGCATGTCCTTCTCAAAGGTGTTTTAGGAGAGTGAACATTATCACAAAAAGTGTGTTTTATAACTGGCTAAATATAAAGTGACAGATAAACAAGATTCCTTACATTTTGTGGGAGCGTGTTTCATGTAGTGGGCCACTGAGGGCTCTTTTTCCATTGAACATTATTTAGCATAACAGGTGCTGCCTTGTGCTTATTTAAAGGGATATGTAATCCTATGCCAAATCACACCACTGGTAACACTTTCATATTTCTTTCTTGCCCAAAAAGCAATAGGACTCTTTAAAGCTTATTTGAAGTCATACTGTTCATTTTTAAAAAGGAAATTAATTTTTTGTGTTTTTAAATGGGAATATCAGAAAAGGTCAGTGTCAATAGTGTTTTCTGTGGACAGGTATCTGCAAACTAAGAAAAATTAAAGATTGGTACAAAATTACAGTACCTAGTCTAAAAATGGATTAAAATTTCCAAAAATGTAAGGCAGCTGTTAAAAAAACATAATTTCATTTAAAAAGTGAGGGAAAGTATAGGAGTGGCTAAGCTTCTGTATTTAGTTTGGTTTCTGCAGACGTCTCATTTATCTACATGTTTTGTACTGGATGTTGTAGATTGGCCTGCAATGCTGTAAGCTTGCACCTTGTGTACTATTGAAAAGCTAAACCATGCAGTTGTGCTGAAGGATCAAACATCTTCAAAGGGAGTTGGGTTATTTATGATACTGTTATAGGTTTATCGTTTGAAATTTATCCTTCCATTACAATTTATAAAAAATTATACAGTCCGTTTTAATGATAGGGGGTCATCTTGAGTTAAGATTATATTTAAGCAACCTGAAAGTCAGTTTATCATTTATCATTGAAAATATTAGGCTTTACACAAAAAAGAGTAGTAAAGTGAAAATGAGATCCTTTTTCCAGAGTGTTTGTAGCCGAGGTATTTGTCAAGGAAGTATGAGAATTGGCTAAGGCAATTATTACATTTTTCTGGTTTTTAGTTGTACAATTTCATTATGTTTAAAGCCATGCATTTCATTTTAAAAGTCATGCTTTATGTGTGTCAGATGTCTAAATAGGGTCGTAGGGAGTTTGGTTAAGAACTGATTCCACGCCCAACCTCCGTAAAACCTGGTTGTGGCCTCGGTCTTACCCCTTTCAACCCTTCTTACAATGTCATTTCTGAAAATGTATAGCTGATAAAAAGTACTACATTGTTGTAGTATGGGTAAGGATTGAAGCGCACAAGTTATTAAAAAAGTTGGTAAGCCTTAAGACCCGCTGGAAAAGATGGGTGATAACTTGCTGACACAGGGCTCTGTGTTTTCTGTACTACTGCAGACTTTAGAGGAATTGCCCTTATGGTCTTGATTGGCCTGGCATTGACTTACTGAACGATATATGTGACTTTTTTCCTTTCTTGTTCTAAAGGAGTATTCAGTGTTTGTTTATTCAGGCTTTCAAACCATCTGACTAGAAGTAGAGAAGCAATATAATCTGTAATATTCTAAATGCATGCGCTGAAGTAATAGATCTACATCCCAGAAAAGCAACAAATCATTTCTTATATATAACACATCCATTGAGGCCCATTGTTTCTAGTAAATCTCTTGTGGATAATTGCATATAGTAGTTTAAAGATGTAAAAGAGAAAGAAAATGCCTCCATATGGAAGTAAAGACTTTTAGCTGATGAGCAGCAGGTGTTTAAGAACTTATTTATCCAGGTTCATAATAATAATAAATGTCATGTTAGCATGGTGGAAATCCTGGGGCTAGTTTATGTGTTGAATGCTAAGAGGTGCTTTGCAGTTTTGGTGACTAGAGATTATATTGCCATTTGGACTTGCAGTGTGTTCGGGTTTCAGCCTTCTCAGCCTTACGTCCGTACCAAAGAAAAGCTGTTCAGCAACACCAAGAAAGACGTTAGAATCTACAGTGTGTCCATCTACCCTCCCACTGACTGATGTTCTGCTCTGCAAGCATTCGTTTACTCTGGTTGGATGTCCTCTATATATATGGTATCATGAAGGCTTTCATTGCATCTATTGCTTGGGGTGGTTAATGGGGTCTGGGGAGGGATCGGCTGATGTGGGTGGGTAGGACGGGAGGGGGACTATATAACATTGATGTATGTAATTTTCGAAGTGGACAACTTCTCTGTATTGCTGCGAACCTTGTGTTGAAAAGCATGCTGAAAACCACACTACTTAGTCTGATATTTAAAACTGTTGAAGTTATCCAGGTGAATTTTGTTGACTGTTGTAAATGTTCTGCTCCTGATGAACTTTCATTTGTATATATGAGAAATTTGCAAAATGACAAAAAAACATATTTGGTCTATCAAGACACTGTATTATGTGGAAAATTCTAAAACATGATATTTCTGTGCGCCATCATAAGAACCATTGCTTACAGTGGATCTGTAGCCACCCACCCAGGCAGACTGGGAATTTGGCTTTTGGTTTTCATTCTTGTAAAGACAATGATTTCTAGCCTGGTGATCTGCTTTTTGGTTTTTTTCTTTTTTGACCTTTATAATTTTTTTGAGTTTTTGGAAGAGATGTGTACTTTTGAGTAAGAACAACAGTGTAGCTCATTTAAGGGGGGGGGGGGGGTTGGCAGATTGCATATCTTTCTGTGACAGAAATGTTTTGTGCCCAGAAACTTGGCAACAGACACTGGAAATTCAATGGCTCAAATTTCAGCAAAGCTTTTGAGGGTTCACTGTATTGCACTAAACTTTTTATGAATCACGGGTTTGGCATCACTCTTAAGACAAATACAATTGAAGCCCCCCCTAAATATTTTTTTAAAGAGTTTAAATTAAAACATAACTAAAGAAGGAAAAAGTAGTCAAAAATGACACGGATTAATTGTCTTATGTAGCAGTTTGCATAGATCTCAGTGAGATCAAATCTAAGTCATTCTCATACATGAGAATATAAAGCAGAATTTAAAGAAAATCTAGAAAAAGAAAACTTTATTAACTCTGTCACCTTGTCAATTAATGATCATTGGTGTGCATGTATGTAGGATTCTATTGTACAAAGTATTCTTCGTAACCACTTTTCTTTGCTGTAATAAAGACTGGTTCTGTCAAATGGAAAGGTGTAGCTAACTCACAATAAGTTACTTGGGTTGTTTGATGTTTACTAATTAAAATTATTATTCTTTTTTTAAGAAAAATGCAGCTTTTGTGAAGGCTTTTTTCAAACTGTGTTTTTACTTTTGACAAAACCATTAAAGTAAGCACTGATCTTTGGACTCGTGTGAAGAAAACACACTGTTTCCTTGTCCTGCACAAGGGGCTTTATCTGACAGCTCCCCCTGTGCTCTACTTCTCACTGACCCAGCTGATGTTCCCTTTAAGCCTCCTCTCCATCTAGAGTTGTAGAAGGATCTTCCACCTCGTTGATGTTGTTGTTGTTGATGTTGATGTTGTCTGGTGTACAGCGGACCGTACAGTAGTAGCATTTCGGCAATGTTTATTTTTATTTTATTTTTTTTTTAATGAAAGTGCTCACTGATGTTGAGATTTTTCTAAGTGGTTTTAAAAACCAATAAACTTTTTTAAGGAACCAAACTTTTATGGTATCTTGTCTGTCATTGATATTGAGTGCAATAGGATGCTGCTCAGTAGCGCAAATTCATCAAAAGGACCGATATAGATGCTGTGTATGACGTCCTTGTCTGTCAAAAGTACTTGTTTGCATCTTCTAGGCCTTTTTATTTTTATTTATGTGGCATCTTTGTCTAAGGTGACTTTATACAATGCAGCATCCTTGTAAAACCTC
The DNA here is from genome assembly GCA_900497675.1 of Arapaima gigas. Taxonomy (NCBI): domain Eukaryota; kingdom Metazoa; phylum Chordata; class Actinopteri; order Osteoglossiformes; family Osteoglossidae; genus Arapaima; species Arapaima gigas. Next base: position 289,480 of record UFQX01000577.1, on the reverse strand, counting down.
ACGACCCAGCTTGTAGAAATAAATGTGCGTACAGCAACTTCGGGTTACATGTCAGTGTCGCCGAAGGATATTATATGAGCACTATAATATATGCCATACAACGTGGTGTCATTGCATAAATTCAGGATTTGTTCATCTGCGTAATAATGAGACAAGTGACAAAAAGTTAATGAAATTTCTATTTTAAGCTGATAAGAGAATACAGGTCTCATATTATGAGAAGTTGCGCTTAAACCATGTGTAATCTATATGTTAAAATTCAGATCTCAATTTTCTGTCACCTGACAAAAGAGCAGAAAGCCGGAAAGTGAAGTTCTTCCATGCTTCTCGGAAATCTCACAACGCCAAAATGTACAAAAAACCACGAAGCCGGAAAGGCAGAAGAAAACCTTGCCTAATTTAAAACACGAAGCGACTAAACAAACTGAACATTTGATATAATGTTTTTAAAAGTAGGTCAAAACACGTTATAATGAAGGTACGTGTGTTGCAATTTATAGCAAATACCAACATTAAAAAAAAATGACAGAATACCATCGATCTGTCCGCCCATTATTAATACCCGCTTGTCCAGAGGGGCCTCGTGGTGGCGCGCAAACAGGGCAGGAGGCGGGGGGTCAATTTCAGGGCGTCTCGAGCAATTCTGTCGTACTGGACTTTGTTTTTCAATGAGCTTTTCTTCATATGTCAAAGATAAATGCAAAAAAATTGATACCGTTTTGTGAAAAGTCATCTTACCGGCGGAACGAGCGCGTTTCTCCCCTGTAAATGAAATATTACGTAGTACCACCATCTGGTGGTGAACTGAAGTAAATAGTACAATTGCAGCATCTCCTATACGACTGTCGTCCTGGGCCTCTCGCATAGTTCTTTCAAAGGCTCACCGAAAATGGTGCGAAAAGCAAAAAAAGTACCAGTGATCTGTGATTCTGTACACGAAAGCAGCATATCTGGATCAGAGGGGACGAATGGAGACGATTGTGCAAACACACAGAAGGGCCACGACCGAGCAAATAATATCCAAATTCAACACTGATGTGCAGAATGTCATCTCTTATCACAACACTTATCAGACTTCGTCTCGAATGGGCAGCACTTGGCGACGGACCATGTCGCGCGCTGATGCTGTCAGCAAAAAACAAGAAAGTGCACCTCCAGTTGCCACGGGGGCATCGGGATCACTGCGGAGTAGGAAAAGGGTTCCTTTCCTGGTCAGATGAATCCAGGTTCCTTTTGTATGATCCTGATGGAAGGATCAGAATTTGGTGAAAGCAAACAAGAGTGTATGGAACCATCCTGTTTGGTGTCAGTACAGGCTGGTGTTGGAAGTGTTTTCCAGAGTCCCTTATAGCCACTGAAGAACGTCTGAATGGCACGACTCTTCTGGACTTCGTTGTCGGCCAGGTTCTTCCCTTCATAGCTACAGTTAATCCCCCCTCAGATGAGCACTTCCACAACGATACTGCACCATGTCACAAAACAAATAAGAACTAAAGGATGACAGAAAATCTGTCCAGCTACAGAGCAAGAACATTAAAATCATTCAAACACAAAAACACCCAGGGGGAGCACAAGCAAACAAATAATGAATAATAAACGAGTGCATAAAAAAGATCTCAACAGCTCCACTGACCTATTGTATTACACAAAAGTCTTAAGTTAAGGCAGCTTAGTGTCTTAATTTTCTTTTTTAGTACAAACCCTAAATTGTATTAATGTACTGTTCAGATTCCTTGAGAAAAATAGAGGATTTCATTATCTAGACTAGTCTTGTGTACAGCTAGTATGACTATTAAGTTAATAATGCACGCCGGTTTCTGTTTTCTCGTATCTCTCCTCTGATCCATACAGCACATAATCATACAACAAATTAAAATCTCTACTTAAATAGTTAAAAATAAAGTCGAACACGTTCTGCCACCGGCTGAGCCGCAGTACTGAGGGCTCAGTAACTTTCACTTCCGTGCTACCACGTGACGTCACAAAGCGCTAAAACGTCCTCGCCGTCGTGCTATCTCGCACGTCCGCTGCGATTGGCTCGGACGGGGGGAGATGCGGGGGGGCGGAGGCGGAAGTGGGAGTGAAGGAGGGCCGGAGGTGCTGTGGTTCGACGTAAATACTGCGCGTTTGACGGGCTGCTGGTGGCCGCGATTGGCAGCAAGTCTCAGAAGGTCGTCTTCCTTTCTACGTCGAACCGTTACTGACACCTGGATGCTCCTCGGTGAACCCGCTGCCCTACGGTTCCCTGAGAAATTGATGTCGTCGCATTATAAATAAGAATCAGGAGTCATGAGCACGGTTGGAGGAGCCGAGATCCAAGGACTCCCCACTGACTTGGTAATGCGATAAATGTTAACATGTTTTTTTTTTTCCACCATCTGTCTTCTTTACATGGGCACGCAAACGTTTGTTTCTGTTTACTTTTGTACGTGAGCAACAGCGAACAAATGACTTGGACGGATTGCGATGGCATGTGTCACCGCAGGGATCTCTACGTGTTGGTGTGAGGATACCTGTGTAACCGCACGGATGGGTACTACTGTGTTTTTACCCTGCTGTGAAGCAGGGCTGGTAGTTTGGCTCCTAAGAGTTAGAGCTGCTATAAAGGCATGAAAACACTAACACAGAGTGACAGGTTTGTATGGTTGTAAGCAGAAATGAATCGAACCAGGCAGCAGAGGCTGTGGGCTGAGTTCAGATATTCGGTGACCCACAAGTTTGGCTTGAAAGTTGTGTCAAGGAAGCCAGGCAGAAACTTTTGGTGATTTGAAACTATTGTCCACAGTCTCTTGAACCCTGCTCACTTATGCGTGTTGTTAAGCTGGAATACAGTCACGTGGTCTTAACTTTGTTACCTTCAGTGTGGCTTTATAAACAGTCACACAGTTCCAGAGCTGTGGATTTCAGCTGTCATTCTTCCAGAAGGTTTGCTCCTGTTATCTCAGACTAAGCTGTGACACAATGGCGGGTTGCCGGGCTGACAGCCACGAACGCCGCTCGGCAGTACATTAGGTGCTCAGTGAACTGCAGTGGTTCAGCAAGTAATCCCCAGGGCAGGGTGGCGAGGTGTGAACACACACCATGTCCTCACACTGGTGACCCTGGTCTTGTCTGATCCCCTGTCTGGAGTGACAAGTGGAGTTAAATGCACCTAGATAAATCTTTAATTGTGTGTTTGTTCCAAGGCAGAATAAAGGAGATTTTCCAATTTCAGATTGTTATACAGCAACTTTTCATGCATTCTGGATAGTGGTTTGTAATGCATGTGCCGATTTTACAGGAAGAGTCCAGAATTCTTAGGGTGAAAGTGATTGCAGGAATCGGGCTGGCAAAGAAAGATATTTTGGGTGCCAGGTGAGTAACATTTCAGTTTATTTAAATGAAAATTTAAAATTTGTTTTTGTCACTTTTCTGAAAAATTCTTTGTGCTCTATAAGGATATCCTTGGGATTTTGCTAGATCGATCAGTGGTGTAACTAAGACAGAAACGTGTTAAACAGAATCCACCAAGTCTGACACAGACGGCATACTTTTCACTAAAGTATTGTGGCCAAAATACAGTTTGCTGTAATGATATCTTCACACCACGATGAGTGATCTAGTTTAAACGTGTTGGACTTCTGCGCACGTGCATTGCGAGATCATTGAGCAAATCTGATTGGGTTTTTCAAACAGAGGGAGGGACTCTGGTAAGCAGTACTTATCTTTTCTTTGAAGTTCATGACTATGTGATGTTGTCATATGTGAAACAGTGTGTCATTAAGAGGAAAAACCTGGTGTAATGGTGATAGATGTGTTGCCTCCTTTCAAACTGAGACTCGAGACTATCAGATGTTATTTTTAGTGCCTATAGGGGTCACTATGTTCATCTTTCTTCTTGTACTCTGTGAAGCTTGTATGCAGCACACTGCTTGAAGGCCACATTATAAGCCATTAGAATTAAGTGATATTAACTGATGTTGGTATTAACAGGTATTTCTAAAAAGAAAAAAATGAGTTAGTATGGCAAGTAATGATTCTTTGGAAATTAAAAAGATCAGAAGACTGATTATTGTATTCAGCACTAGTGCTAAATAGAAAATACACAGAAATATGGAAAAGTACAGTTGTCTTCTGACTTTGTTTTTGTATTTAATAGTGATCCTTACACCAGAGTGTCCCTGTATGATCCTGTAAGTGGAGAACTTACCAGCATTCAAACTAAAACCATTAAAAAGGTGAGAGGAGGCAGTTTGTGATTTTGAACAAGTGTGTTCATGCTTTTGGTCTTTGCCAGTGTGTTTAAGTTTAATGTTGTAATTGTTTGTCCTTTCTCATTATTTCCATCTTCATTCTGGATCTCAAGACACTCGATCCAAAGTGGAATGAAGAATTCTTTTTCAGAGTAAGTAAATCCATGCTTCATGCTGCTTCAGTTGAGATCTTCAGATGTTTGAGAGTTTCAGTGTGGAGGTTTCTATGCGACTGTCATCTGGGCATTTCTTGCATGCTACGGTGCTTTCCGTGAGTTGAGGTATATTAAGCCTAGCCCTGCAGGGGTTAATTGCGAGGTCTTTTCACTTCTGGTGGGAGGTCAGACATTAGACCTAAAATATGAAAATTCAGTTTTAAATCTTCCCCCTTTTTTTTTTTTTTTTTTTTTTTTTAACCCATGTGTGAAAGTGGAAATGAGATAGAAGGGAAGTTCTCCAAGGTAGTCTTCAACATTTGTTTTGACCTTTTGAGACCATAATTTTATTGCTTATGACATTGGTTTTCCTACCTCTTATTGTTGCTGGTCTTATGATTGTATATTTGCAAAAATACCTTGAGGGATTGGCTTAATTTACTGTGTAAAAAGCAGAAAAAATCTTTGGTGCTTCATTTGACTCTCTAGGTCATGAATCAGATCAGGCTGCTTTCACGAGATGCTTAGAAGCATTCAACATTTTTGCCCCTAGTGCATTACTTGATCACTTTTGTTAACTCAGAATAATTTTAGCTGAAGCTAGTATTTTCCCTGCATTGTGTATTATTTCACGGCATATACATATGTATACAAAGTTACAATATGAGTCCGAACTGTGTGTTTTTAAAAAAAAAAAAAAAAAAAAAAAAAAAAACAAAGATGCTTGAGAAGAACTTGAGAACAATTGTGGTAAATTGAATATTTTAGCCTGAAAGGCTGAGTTTGATTTGCCTGCTATGTGATACATTAGGGTGAATTGGCAGAGCTTGGCTGGTTCTCTGTCCTCCATTCCAGTGCCAGTGCCGGGTGCGTAACTAGGGTATCAGCTGCTCTAGTCCACATGTAGTGCAAGTTGTAGTCAGTTGATAATGAGAAACAGTTGGGTTCTATTTTCTCTTTCATCAAGGGCTGAAAGCTGGAAAAATCTCAACGGGCTTGTCTTCTCAGCTGAATTTTTTGAGGGAAGACAATTTTTAAAAAATTGTTGGTGCTCCAACTTCTTCATCTGAGTCATTCCACAGTCTTAGAACCAATTTCCATTTTCAGGGTCCAGCCCCTCTAGGCTCATGCTACTGTTGTCTGAGTCCTGGCTACCCCTCCATCTGACCACCACCCTTAAAACATGTAGGTGGTGAGCACACAGGATGGCTTATGGAAAGTTTAATTATATCCCATATTTTCTACAGTTTGTATCTTTCTACTAAAGCAAAATATTTAGAAAGGGTGCCAAATGTCTCCTCCAATATGGACCCTGTGAGAAAGACTGCGATCTTCATAAAGAAGAATAGCATCCTTGATTGAGGTTAGCATTTCACAGTAGCCCTGTAGGTGCTCACTCGAACTCAGCAGACATCGTAAGCAAGTGTAGAACAAACTCTGGCCATCTGACCCCAAAAAGAACATCTGGGCTCTCTTGGTCGGACACACCAGCTTACCAGTGTGCCATGGGGGGAAAACCTTTGTCATCTTATTTTCAGAACCGCTTCTGTTAACTTTCTCATATGGATATTTTTATCCACATTGAGAATAAAAAAGGCATAATGTGGACGCATCAGATACTCAAAAATCTGATTTTATTTATATAACAGCTGTAGTTTCTTAGATCAGTTTGGCAGTAGAAATGATTTTATGGAAGTCAGGAGGGAAGGTGCTGGCTTGCAGAATGCTGGAGTTCGACCTCAGGCCAGCCATGCTGGTGTCCTCACCGACCGATATTTTAATTTGCGTGCATCAAGTTGGTCAAGATGCCTTTGCTTCACAGCCGACCCAAATTCCCAACCTGCTCCAGAATGAAATCAGAGGCAGCAGCCTTAGAAGCTTGAGCCTTAACCTGACTCGACACAGCTCTTGTTTAAATAAAAACCATTCAAGAAATTCAAGAGTCGTGGGCTCTTCAAATCATGAACCCTGATTCACTCTAAAAACAGGCCATGAGTCACCATGCAATCACTGTCAGTTTTTTGGAGCGGTAGTGTTTCCCAGTGCTAATACAAACTGTATGTTTGTGCAGCTCACTCATGCAAATCTTACTTTTTTCAACAAGCCTCATTTAAAAAAAAAAAAATAAATAAATAATAATAAAAAAAATGTCCCCATACTTGATCATTTCTGTTAGTGCAGTATAATTTTAGTTGAAGCTGATATTTTCCCTGTGTCATTTATTATTTTATTTAATTATACTCTTGTGTCAGTGTAGGTTTCTACCACATGCCCTGGTTTTTCTTCTACAGTTCAAACACGTGTGTTTCAGCTGGATTGTTGATACTAAAATTATGTGTGTGTGCGCGTGAGAGTGAGAGTGAATGAGTGTTTTGTTGTCCTGCAATGGACTGTGCTCCCATCCAGGTTGTATGCTGCCTCATGTCTTTTGCTTGCAGGATAGGCCCCTGACCACCACGACCCAGACAAACCTGTTACATATTTATTTGTCATCGCGAAATGTTTTGTAGCCATTGATTTAACAGGTAAGTGGTTGTGGGTAAGCAAAGGTTTATTCACCATGTTCCATTGGCTCTCTTTCTAGGTACACCCCCGGAAGCATCGCCTGTTGCTGGAAGTGTTTGACGAAAACCGCTTGGTAGGTCTCTCCTGTGTGTCTGGGGTCTGGGGTTGGTCCCACACACAAAGGCCAACCTCATAGTTACAATTTACAGATCCAGTAGTGTGAGTTTTTACTGCAGTTAAGAGGGAAACTAGTAATCTGCCCAGAAACTGTAACAGGCTGTGAACAGGTGGGCTTTTCATTGAGTCACTGGTGCCGAAGCTTTTATATTTACATAAGTTTCAATTAAATTTGTTTTTTCATAATGTTATTTCCCGATAGGATCATGTTTTTCATCGTTTTGCTCACTCAAGTTATGCGCAAGTATTTCTTTAAAGAATAAACATTATTGCTTGCTATTTTTATAGAAATTAACAAAGAACAAGGCACTGAAATTTTAATATCTGGGTTGTTTAAATTGGGCTTATGCCTAGGAAAAAGTACCTGACTTTTAGGTGGTGTGAATAGGCTAGTGTATGTTTTATTGCTGTTAAAAAGCATAAAATACCAGGTAGGGGGAATGGAATACGCCCAGGGGCATCATAACAGCTGAAAGCTAACTGGCTGTCAACACATTAAGTGCTGCTAAGTATGACCAAACAGTGTTTTTTGTGTATGCTACATGATATTAGCTGCCTCCCTAAGCCACAGTAAAGGCTGAACAAATCCTTGTGTAGCTTTTCTTAGAAACTCCTGAATATTGGTGAACTGTTTACTGTACCAACTATCCAAATAGTCACTATGCTTTGTAAAAATGTTTTTTGTTTCCATGTGCTGTTGTGTTTAAAATATGCTGAGATTTTACATGAACCTGTTGCAGTATCGCATGAATATGAATGACTGGTTGGGGAAACTGCCTGCACACTGGCATCAGTGTCTGTTTTAATGGTGTATATGCCAGTTTACCTGGGCATGGGTGTTGAAAACTGTGGTCGTCTTTCAGCAGAAGCTGAAATAATTTTCTTGAAACATATATTTATTAAGAGGTTAGCCTGGGGTTGGTGGTGTTGGAACATTCCCACATGGCAGTGATCGTCTATAGTCTTACGCCATTTCAGGTAAACGTTGCAGGGAAGGCTGTGTGTGCTGCCCGTATCCCCTGAAATGTCAGAGCTGGGCTCTGTGTTCCTGACTGATGGAACAGAATGTGAGGAGCAGAAAGAGAAGGGCACCCAGCCAGCACCGGCCACACTCGGGTCTCAAATCGCACAGGCTCTTTCACCTCCTCTGTGGATCCGTTAGAAACAAAGATGTTGTAAGAATTTTTTTTGCCCAAACAAAGTGCAGTATTAGTCTGATTGGACTGTGTGAGTCGGTTTCATTTCTGTCCAACTGGTGGCTGCCTGACTGAACTGATTAAAGGAACTTTCAGTTGAAGCTCTTGTTACTGAACCCTCTCATTGCTTTATCTGTGCATCAAAGCTGCTTTCTGAGGAAGTGGGACATTCGTTTTCTGGATGCAGCCTTGTTTTGTGATAACTACCAGTAGCTTCCGGCATATTTCTTGGGTCTAGCGGTTTTCTGAGTATGGATGCTATGTGGAAATTAAATCCTTGGTTTGATGCTGAATTATGTCAGACCCCATTCCTCCTGATTTCCTGTAATTCTATACCAGTGGGTAAAAATATTATTGGTGGTATGATGGAGGGGAAACTTTAGACATGCTTGCTGCTGCTTGGAGGACCGCTGGAGAATTCACCGGCCTGGAGCAGAGATCAGGGCTATCGTTGCACTCTACTGGGAAATGCTAGTGGTTTTTTCCCCTCCTTCTTTTCTTTTGTTAGTACGTGTTTTTTTTTTTTTTTTTTTTTTTTTTTTAATTTTTTTTTTTTTTTCTCCCCCCCACCAATGTTGGTGGGGGCGCACTGGATTGGCGCATACAAATTGGAAAAGTATAATCAACGTGAGGTTTGGCTGAAGCTCAGAGCAGCAGCTGGGCTCTAACTGCTTCACATTGCCACGAGGCGGCCGTCTGCGACCCAGCACTTTCTGGCCCTTTAAAGACGCAGAGCATTAGGAGTCCCGCGGCCACTGGAAGCAGGTCTTCTCGCCAGTACTCGTGCTCTGGAGTCAACTCCAGTGCTGCCAAGCAAGGTATGCCGCTTGTTTCTTGAGCTGTTCTGGCTGCGCTGAGCTGCTAATGACTGTAATCGTGAGACGGGAACCGGAGCAGTTGCATTGTCTCTTTCCGTCGACAGTGTCACGCCATGGCTTCTGGTTGGTCAGGGGGGCTGGAAAATTAATGCGATGGCACGCAGGCTCCGTTTGCACTTTGCTGCACAGCGGAGCAACACGGACCCCTTGTCAGACACCTGCACTCGGGGAGGAGAGGGCGCCTCCATCCAAGTGAAGGTCACTCCAGGGCAGCTGGCTTTGTTTCAGTCACGCCACTCGTCCTTGTTCATACCTAGGGTTGGTGGCCCCTGCAACAAGAGGAGCACGTTGCAAATCTCTCTGCAGCCCTCCAAGCTGAATGGGGACGTGGAGGATTGTAGAGGTGCCCACTGTATGGAGGACTGTGGCCAGGGTGACACTGAGGAACTTGCTCCAAGTTCAGATGGGAGCTCTAGCAGCGGCAGCAGCACAGCCAGCGATGCAGGCTACTGCAGCAGTGGCAGTGTTTTTGATGCGTACTCCTCAGAACAAGTGCCAAGGCCAGAGGGCGCCCAAGTTTGGGTGAGGACACCCCTGAGGCGCTGCTCTTCTCTGGTGATCTTTCCCCGCAGTCCAGGAAACACACCTCCTGCATCACCCATTGGATGCTACCTATCTTCTCACCAGCTCTTGCTGTCCACAGAAGAGCCTGCACTCGACTGCAGGCCAGCTGCTTCCAAGGCCCCGGTGGCCACTTGCATCAGCGGTTTGCACCTGTCCAAGGGCACTTACACTGTGTTGGAACCGCAGGATCCCAGACTTGTGGCCCCTGCGGTCACCTTGCCTGAACTCCTGGATAAAGCTGAGGGTGGAAGGGCTGATGACAAAGGCTTGGTCCAGCAGTCTGGCATCTTGCTACACTTCACTCAGCTTCCACCTAAGAAAGGTGCAGCATGGAGTTCCAGCTGCCCCACTGACCAAGTGTCACCACACTCCAAGCTGCTCCGTAGCACCTCAGTCTGTGCAGTCCGGCCTGCTGCTGCTCAGGGTTGCTGCCACTGCTCCTTGCAGAGGAGCATTTCCCTGGAAGCCGCACATTCACGTGTCTTCTGCCGCGTTACGCATCCTGAGCTGTCAGGCTCCAGGAGCGAGTCACCTCTAGTGCACATCCATATGTCTCATAGAGTGGCCCGAGGAGACGGCGGCTCCTTGAAAGGTTTTCATTCCAGCTGCGTACCAGATAATCTCCAAAGCAGCAAACAACAGTTTACCGGGGTGAGCATCTTTTTCATTGTGTTGAGGATGGGGGAAATCATTTGCATGAATGAATATATTCTGTATCATTAAGGCATCTTAATATGTGTTCCTGAGAAATAGTTCTTAAAGAAACAGCTCTCCAAGACATCACTGATAAAGCATATTGCATAAAACTTGAAAACTGTGCATGTGCAGCATAGTGCAAAATAAATCAGTGAGGGCTTTAATAATGGAGAATAATCTAGAATAAACGCAGAAAAGAATCTGTTTTATGGGTAAGAAACATAAAATTCCACAATAGTGTTTAAATGTTTTTGATTTCTTAAAAAATGGCAAATTATTATAAAAAACTTGAAGGGCTAAGTATTACTGTGAAATAGTGCTAATTGGGGTGTTACTGTATATAACTTCTAACAGATTGCTTTGAAAGCACTAGCAGGGTTATTAGCTTCCCGCTTGAATTCAGTGTGTGTGCGGATGAGGGAAAGAAGCCAAATGAACAGAAGGGTGCAGGAACGCACCATGCAGCAGATTGCTTCTCAGAAATATTTGTGGCTTTCGGGTTGCGGCTAAGCAGTAATATTGCTGGTGTGTTGTTGAGTTGGCGTGCACTTGGTCTGCTCACCACAAATAACATATGTTGTAAGATTTAATAAAAAGTGTAACTGGTACTGTGGGCTATTTGCTTGTGTTATGTTTAAAATGAGCTGTTGAAGATGGCATTGAATTGTAGTAACAGTTTTCTTTTTACTGTAATAACATATCTTCTGGGAAATGAAGAATATACGAGAAATATAAAGAATGCGAGGCACAATGATTTAGAGATATAAAATGTGGCCAGTACTTCTAAATAGTTTATGTCCTGCTGTTTTAAGTTCTGTTAGTTTGGAGCTAAGAAACTGAAGTTGTGTAGGTTATAATGTCCTATTGAGGTTGGCAACTAATTGATGCTGGGGGGCCGAAGGCTTTTTTTTTTTTTTTTTTTTTTTTTTTTTTTTTTTATAATCCCTCCCTTTTTAGCTCTCGGGTTTTNTTTTTTTTTTTTTTTTTTTTTTTTTTTTTTTTTTAAATAATCCCTCCAGTTTTAGCTCCAGGAGTTTTATCTGCTTTTTTTGACTTTTTGTCATAATATGTGACAAATGCCATTTGTTGCAGCTCTCTGTATTTTTGTGGTATCATATGTTGACTCTGATGGAGCCTGTTATGAAAAATGAGTTGAATTAGAGCATGTTTGCATTTTTGTTTGCAGTGCCCCACGTCTGCTTGTTTGTCTGTCTGTCAGCTAACTGCTGTTTACTCTGACATGTATTTTCTAAAAATGTTCACATCTGATGAGAAAGCGTGTGCTCTCGCCACAGACTGCTCTTTCATGCAGATTTATGTTACTTCATTATTTATGTGCTCTTTATGCTTGTTTCCAGAGACAGTTAGTTGAATGTAGCCTTTTTACCCGATTTAAACTAGCCTATATTTCAGTGTCAAAACCTGGTCCAAGTGTTACTGTCCAACAACTGCTCCCCTCCAGGTAACTGAATTTGCAACCTTTTGGCAAGAAGTACTTTGACAAGAAATGCTGCCGTGGCAGCAGTTTAAAATACAATCATCCACTAGTTTGTGTGAAGGGATTTTGCAACTCTATGGAGAGAAAAAAAAAAAAAAAAAAAAAAAAATTATAATTGTTCAGGTATCTGCTGTTGCCATTTGTAGATAATCTTTGTTTTATTGCCATTCTTTTTAAAAATATTTTGAAATGGTATGTAATAAACAGATTAATTTAGAATGTAGCTACTAGAATGTACCATCAAATCTATTATCAGCTGAATAGAAACAGTGGTCTGTTAAATGTGTTCTTTTCTGAGGTGTTGCTTTATTTAGCACACATCTTGGGTAGATTTAGATGTAAAATTAAGACAAATTTTTAAAAGATATGCACTGTCACCTTTACTTGAATAAACATTTTGAAAAATGGAGAGATGAAATTATATTGTCTTCAGTGAGACTAATGTTTAGATGTATTAAAGTAGGTATTCTAAGACGTTGATGTTCAGCAGCCAGACAGTGTTGTTTTATTCTTTGTGCCACAAGGCTGTAGTGATCCTCACATTGAGGGAAACGACGAGAAAGCACCGGCGCTGTGTGCTGTGAAGGAGTTGCTGCCGACAAATGCATTGTACGTTCTGCTTACTGTTTGTCGGGACTTTCCCGAAGGCTCTCGGTGTCAGGAACACCAAGGAAGGTTTAAACTTTTCAATAGAATTTCCCC
>UFQX01000577.1:75075-276776 GCA_900497675.1 Arapaima gigas | reverse complement strand
CCCCCCCCCCCCCCCCAAGTAGCACCTCTTTAATTCTGCCAGCATTTGTCTATAAAGGTAGTCTTCAGTTTTTAGAATGTTGCTGGAAAAGATGATGATGATGATGATGAAGGATCTTGAAGCTGAAAAATAGGACCAATGAATAACTGTAAAATATTAAGTCTGGAACTAGAAATATAACTACAGATTATCCACTGATTATAGCTCAGTAAAGCAGTCTGGATTTTTCCTTTGTGTAGGATTTTTCCTTTGTGTAAAGTCAGATCCTTTTAATAATGACAGTTTTGGAGTAAAATGCTTTAGACATATAAAGATAATGACTGCTTCTATTTAAATGCTGTGCCAAATACATGCATGGCTAAAGCTGCACAGTTTTGTCTAATGCTTTTTTTTAACAACTTGGAAGAAGGTGGGTGAGTGTGCGTGCGCGCCCCCTTTACAAACTGGACAATATGAAGTGTATTATATGGTGTATTTGATGACAAATATTAAGTTTATTTAGATTATTTGTGCATACTCTTGGCTGTGCGGCTGTGTTTACTGGCAGGGAGACCAAGGATGCCTGTGTGAGCAGGGTGTGTAACTGAGATGGCAGAGGCAATACTGCCAAGCATTGCACTTAACAAGCCCAATGTGGACAAACATTTAGACGTGTCCAGTTACATTGCAGTAATTAGTTAATGATGTCCAAAAAGACCGTTTAAAAACAGAGGCTTTTAGAGCAATATGTGATACCTGATGAACAATGGAATGTGTGGCACTCGGTGCTGCGTCTCTGTGTGTCACTGACACAGGGCGTCTGCTTTTCTACGATTCTGTTAATCAGCTAAAATATTTGCTCGAGGTTAATTATAGGAGTTGGAGAAGAGCACCATTATATATACACGCGCGCGCGCGCATACACCTCGACTATAAATAAACAGCCCCGAAATAATTTGCCTGACTCCGGATAGTCTAGCCTACTGCAGCGATACGCAGACCACGGGTACAAATTTAAGATTGGGGTATCGGAGGACCTCTCGGCGCTTTAACCATCTGTGGCCCAGCTTTCTGAAATGGGAGGAGGGAGCTTGAAGCTGAGTCTGGCACTAAGAGAGGTGAGGGGGGGCCTAGTGTTTCTCCTCTAGTGTGCATGCCCCCCAGCCATCTGCAACCACCTACCAGGCTGTGTTTGTAAAGCATTGGGTGTCACCCTCCTCGTGTTTAACAGCTTGTCAAGTGGGCTCTTCTGCAGCAATTAGCCATAGTGGAGAGCAGTTGTCTTCATTACACTCGCACTTATGTAACCTTGTTGGAGCTGTTGGCTATACTGCACTGCCTGCCTGTGCTCTTTTCATGCACTGTGTGTGTGTGTGTGTGTGTGTGTGTGTGTGTGTGTGTGGGGAATCTCCACAATAAACAAATCCCTGCCTCCCCTCTGTAGCTTTGTGATAAATCAATAAAGATATTTCAGCTGTCTTAGTTGAATTGTGCTGCGTTTTAAGGGGGTTCCGTCATTATCTCTGTGTTAATTTGATTTACTTTAGTTAAATATTTTTCCAATGGTAAACCTGGGTGTTACCGTACTGCCTGCCAGTAGCATCAATAAAACTCTGCTTTGCAATCTGCAGATTGCCACACCTGCTGTTATGCTTGTGAACAAAATATTTTTTTCGTGTATCTTTTTATTTTTGTTTTTCCACTGTTTTTACAAAGGTGAATATTTGAAAAGCTGAACTGTTTCAATAAGACAAACACCTGTAAAAATGACAACAGTTTGTAGCTGTTGTGTATAAGAGAACTGGCTGTCCACCAAAGTAATAACATAATAATTTATTGTCAAATAAAATGTTTCTGAAATGAATTTTCTACTGTAAAGTATTAAAAGCAGAGAAGAAGTTTCTCAGTGGGTTGTCTGTAAATAGAAACACACCACAGGCCCACTTTGTCTATCTTCTCTCTGTTGTGTTGACTGGAAATGCTCTCTGCCTGCCACTTCTGGGCCCACAGGCGAGATGTGTCCTTTGGAAGCTTTACCGTGGACACCTGTGGGACCTGCCTTTCTCCTCCTTCCTGCCATGGCCTATATTGCTGTTCTATTTCTTTTTCAATGTGAAGGAGTTTTGGCTTTTTAGGTCTCTTTTAGAAGCTCCAGATGTGTCTACAGAAAGTCTCAGTCCCCTCATGATATTCACGTGGGTAAGGGGTGCACAGCAGAAGACAGCACTATATTTAGTTGTACTTTCATACAACTATTGTTTTTTCCTTCAATTTAATTTTATTTATTTATTTTTTTTTTGGTCTAGTTTATCATTATTGGTTCCAGACAGTGCTATGTTNAGCACTATATTTAGTTGTACTTTCATACAACTATTGTTTTTTCCTTCAATTTAATTTTATTTATTTATTTTTTTTTGGTCTAGTTTATCATTATTGGTTCCAGACAGTGCTATGTCAAATTTTGCCAGTGCTGTCCATAGAGATACATAGAATCTGGAAACAAACGCTGTAAAAGTAAAGGCTTTTTCTAAACTCAGCAGTAAATGTTAACTGAGGTGTATCTTCCAGCTGCATTAATCTGGAATTAATGAATCTTTTTTTCTTGTAGTTCTAGGAGGGGAAGTTAGTCATCAGATCCCTTGGCTGTTTGTCAGTTTGTACTTTGTTTTAACGCTTTGTATTATTTATGAATGATTGCCTTCAAACAGCTCTTAATGCTGTTATATCAACCCACATACACATTTGTGTGTAAATTACTTTTTTAGAACTACATCAGTCTCCAGGTTTATTTTCCTATCCTGTCCTGAAAACCGGATTTGATCCAGGAAGTCGTAAAAAAAAAAAAAAAAAGGGAGCCTATTTCCCATTACTTTAAATGGGGGGAAAAATTATAATCTTTTTCACCAAGCCATCCTCAGTCTCTTCTTTTTGTACAGCAGTGGACATTTAGCAATGACTTTTGTATATAAAACAACATCAGACCCTTTGCTTCATACTCTGCAGGCTGTTCAACATTTCTCTGCTCACATTTTGGACCTTATGATGGCTTTTGCAATGCAGACGGTGTGATATATTGCATGATATGAGTGCAGACACAATGACAGACCAGAAGCAATGAGTACCCAGCGAGGACAATACAAGCAAGACAAAATGTTTTCGAATTAACAGTATAATACAGATAAAGACTTTTTATGTACCGTTCAGTTGAAAAACATTGTAACATGAATCATTTTCATTAAAAAAAAGAAAACCTAAAATGTTATTGGGGGAGCTCTGAACTGAATTTTTGGTATTTAAAAAAACATGTTTTATCAAGAGGGCTTGAATAGGGAGGACTTAAACTAAGGATAAATGTACTCTGAAAATAAGGAGAGGATCAGACGTTTAGAACTATTTTGGTTGGTGAGCATGCAAACATATCCAATGAGCTTGAGATGATGAGTACATGGTTGTGGGTAAAGAGCTTGAATTGATGAGAAAGTGGCTGACGGTCACGTATCTAAATGAACTTGGTATGGTGGGAAAGAGGCTTCACCTATGGAGATGAGCTGGGAGAGATGGGCAAGTGTGTTAAGGCACTTGGGCTCACAGTTTGAACCCAAGGCTTTGCTGCTCATTGATCCGCTGCTTTTAGCAGAGCACCTGGCACATCTCCTTATTTTCCTGCTGGCTCTCAGTAAACACTGATCCCACTTTGGTAGAAATGAGGAGCAGATGCTAGAGTGTGCTGCTGTACCGGTGAAGGTTTTTGCATGTTTTTTTTTTTTCCTCCCCTCTCAGTTGATGGAATTTTTTTCTGAATAAGTTTGTTTTAAGTTTTTGTTTGCTTTTTTTTTTTTTTTTAACCAGTTCTCTCCTTGCTCCAATGTAGGACTGACTGATTGAAGATTGCTTTGTTTCAGTGCAGCACTCTCGTGCGATAGTGGATTGTAGATAAGTGCAACAGGTGGTCTACTGCCAACTGCTGCTGCTGCAGCTTTGATCGGGTAGTTACTCTGAATTGATAGAGTAAAAAATACCTCACTGTATAAACAGGCAAGTAATTGTAAATAGCTTAGTAGGTGTGAAAATATCCAGTCTTCATTTCATGCTGCATGTTTTTAGAGAAAGTAGTTCTAATGCAGAATAAAAGTATACTGTATAATAACACGTCCTGGTTGCTATGGTTTTGATGGATCTGGTGTGAAGCAGGTCACATGCCCATGAAGGCTGTGCGCAGCAAAACAGTAACATTTCTCTAAGGTTCCTTCTGCAGGGCCAACATGACTCTCCCTTTGCACTTCTCGCTGGTGGGTTGGCATCTGTCCACCCATAGCAGAAAATTGCTGTGCTCAGACCACTGGCTGCTAAATGTTGTCCCACCCTGACCCTCCCTTCACACTGCTGTCTCAACTGATGCCTGGCTGCTTCCCCTCCTGCCTTTTTTTTTCCTACAGATGACTTTTTCTGATAGCATTCCTGGCTAAATGATCCTGTGTTGTTGTGCTGCTTGGAGACCTTGGAAGCCAGTCAGGGTCCTGTGTGGTTTTCATCGGCACATGTCTGTTTTCATGCTTTTTATTTATGACTTTGAGCAGCGAGCTTGGGTTCAGTATTGCTTCTTTCTTTTTCCAAGGATGTGCTGCATTGTTGTGCAAAAAGTATAAATTTTCATGTGTCATAGCTAAAATGTTAATAGAAACTTTTTGATTGATGTTTATTCAATATTTACGTCAGTAAATTCACATGCGGTGCTTTAGGGATAATCTTCCTATGTCTCGTACCTTCAATTTAAAGTTGAATATTGCATCATTTAGAGAGATGTGAGCAATGGCTGTCACAGCCAGCAGTGTCCTTCCGCATTTGGTTTTAAATGGAAGGATCATATAATACGACACAGTGTCACATTAGTCTTAATGAATGGGGAGATAGTCATGAAATAATATAGCAGTAAGGTTCTTTAGAAGTAAAATGAAACCATATGAAATAGTTCCGAGGTCAAACCTAAACCATTGAACTGTATAGTATTAGTTTTTTTAACAGTTTAAAGATGGGTTTTGTTGAAGAAAAAACTGTATAACTGTACTTTTTTTTCTGGTTGCTATCTTAAGTGTGTTGGAGCGTGAAACGAAATTGCTGGATAACTGAGTGCTCAGTTATTTTGGAACTACTTTCATCAACCTGCTTAAGTTACTACTGGCATCTCTGGAAGATCTTTAAGTAGTTTCAGCATTTAGCTACGTGGGGGCATTCTTGGATATGCCCTTTTGTTTTTTTCATGAGCACGAACAAAGTGTGGATTTTCAGCGATGGTTTCCGTTGGCTGGCCAGTGGACACTCAGTGGGTGTGTTAAAAGGCAGAATATCATAGTTAGACTTCGCGACCTCTTTGTTGTCATCACTGTGTTGTAGAGCAGTGTACTGGTCCCAGGTCAGTGTCAATCTCCTAACAGCTGTTATGGCAGCACACCATGTAGTCTCATAAATTGTCCTACATTATGAATGGGGTGTGGAGAGGTGGGGATGGCTGCAGTGACAGCAGGGAATGTACAGAATACGGCCCACTTCTCTCCAATCCTGCAGTCTCTGCTCTGCTCCTCTCCTGCTCTGATCCCCACCTCCCTCCTTTCTCTGTTTCAGACAAGGGATGACTTCCTCGGCCAGGTGGACGTGCCCTTACACCAGATACCGGTGAGTTTTTCTCTTCAGGGTGCTTAAGAACACTTTTTCTCTACAATAAACCTTTCTATTATTAAAGATAATACATGCAGGTTCAATAAAGATCCATATCTTTTTTTCTTTCTTGATCTTTGGCATTTAAACTTAGTTTCTTTGAAATATAGAATGCTTTAATATATGTTTATGCTAAACATGCACAAGCTGATTTAGTTTTCTGTAGAATAGCCCAGTTCATTTGGTTTCAGTTGTACAAACATCCTCATTCCATCTGTTGGTGTTATTTCCAAACCCCTTCATGGCCCTGTCACAATGATGGATTTAATTCACCATTGGAGTGCCTTCAGAGTAAATAAACCCAGGGCCACAGGAATAACAGTCCTGCTTCTGCTGGGCACTGTTGTCTCTTGGTTGAGTCCACAGTAGCGGGAATGGAAGATTTCTCTGTTTCTTTTTTTAAAATGAAATAAAACTCATCACCAGCATTGATTGTTTTTTCCTTAGATCATATTTGCGTTTATAACCACGTGTGAGGTTGTGTGTGTTTAAATATACAGTATATTTGCTGTATATGATTATTCATTCTTTGTTCTTTTAATAAATCATGTTTTCAAATCCTTTTTGTTTTGATTTTATTTCAGACAGAAAATCCTAACATTGAAAGGCCATACACATTTAAGGATTTTCTTCTTCACCCAAGAAGGTTTGCTTTACATACATTATTATTAAATGTACTTTTATTTTTCATTTGCGTTAGCCAGAATAGTTTTTGATAAATAAGAACGATATCCTCAAGTTTCCTCAATAAGAATATAATCCTTTGTTTTGAACTACATTTCTTAGTTTATGGTTATAAACTAAAGTTCTGTGCTCCAAAGTTATGTTCAATGGACTGTAAGAATTCAAATTTTCTTCTGAAATTAAAAATTTCAAATTGAGTAAATTTAAATTCAGTCAAATCACAATAGTAGTTTATTTCTGAGTTTGTCATTGCTTGCATTATTTTAGAAAAGCTTTCAAACTTTTGTAATGAGAAACAGTAGTGTGTACATCAAGCAAAATGAACTATGGTGTTTGTAACTGTGGTGTAAATACTTCTCTTTGAGCTAGCAAATGATGATATTCCTGTGCTTGGGTCATGTGTTGGGCTCTCCCAGACGTTAGGCGGTAAGTCTATGCCTCTCATTGTTATATCTCTGCAGTCACAAGTCTCGGGTCAAAGGTCACCTGCGGCTGAAAATGACATACTTGCCCAGAACTGGGGGTTCAGAAGATGATGGTGGTGAGCAAAGCGAGGACTTAGATGTGAGTTTTCACTGTCTCCCACATGACTCACACATGTTTTACCATCATAAACTGCCTCTCTGTTAGCGTAGCCTGTATCAGCTCATGTTCATCAAAAGGCACCTCCCCTGTGTCTCAAATGCACCACAGTAAGAGCAGTTAAACAAAACAGGATGTATACAGTATAAAGTTCGTGTTTGTTGTTATTGCCAGTAAAAGCAAGTTCAGTCTTCCAACTGAAAATGAGGGTCCTGACTGTGACCATTACTGTAACAGCTTGCCATCTCTGTGGTACCACAAGAGCACTGTGTCCAGGACCAGACTGTATTCCTCCTGCAGAGCATCTGTAGTTTCTGCTATTGTTGGAAAAATGTAGACGCCGCTCTGCTGCACAGCAGCTGTGCCCCTGCGGTTGCTCTGCCGGTTCGGTCTACATTAGATGCATTAGTAGACTGAATATGAAACTGTTCCGTGACTGTTGATAGACACTACGTTGCCTGAACTCTGGGTTCTTGTGCACAGCCTGGTTGGGAGTTTCTGGAGAGCCAGGATATGAATGGTCCACAGAACCACCACGTCCTGCCTGCACTGCCCCCTGGCTGGGAGGAACGGCAGGACAACCTCGGGAGGACGTACTACGTAAACCACAATAACCGGACCACCCAGTGGCAGAGGCCCACAGTCCCGTAGGCATTATATCCCTGTTCTTCCCCCCTCCCTCACTAGCAGTAGCAGATCTAAAGGGGTTAATCCCATGGGTGACCCACAGCATGCTGGTTATTTTCATGTGAAAGCATAATGTTGTAGATATTAGGCAGTGTTTAAACTAAGAGGTAAGACCTGTGAATGGTCCTGTGTTGGCTGGCTAGAAGACTGCTCAGCATACTCTCCTCCTTGTATCTCCAGGGACAGCGAGGAGGAGGCAGAGCGGCGACAAGTTGTGCACGCAGAAGCACGCCAGGCTTTCACAGCTCGCAGGCAGATATCGGAGCATGAAGAGGGCCATGAGCATCGAGAGTCCCCTGAGGTTAGAGCCATTTGCTGTCCAGGATTCTGGCACATTAAAGCCAATTTTTCAGCCTCTGCTTTTCACCGTTCTGGTTCCTTGTATCAAGATGGCTCCCATCATGCCTGAACTGGTCTCACCCATAAACCCCTAAATTTGCTCTGCTGACTTACATTAGCGTCTTAAACACATGGTGGGTGTTCAGCCTGGGCTGAGCAGTGCATTATCTGAAAGCTGTTTGCCAAGATGTACAGCCTCTTTATCAGGTATCACTTCATTATCATTATTTCAGCAAAAATGTTATGTGATTATATAAAGAGGTTGGCTACATCAGTCAAAAATACATTTGTCTGTTTTTTAATGTTGGGAAGCAAAACTTGTGGAACTATTTTTAATACAGTAGTTAAAGTGTGCCCTCTGAAGACATAAAGAGAACTGGGGGTCACGCTGATGCACATTAATGATGTCTGAATGCCCGTCTCGTGTTCGCCGCAGAGCTGGGAGATCATAACGGAAGATGAGACGACACTGTACAACCATCCAAGCCAGCGCTCCCCACCACCACCCCACTCCCCCCAGGAGTTCCACACCCTATGTGAGGAGCTGAGTCGGCTGCAGGCCTCAGGAGCCACACCCGGCGAGCGCCGTGCCTCTCTCACGGTGAATACCTCCCTTTGCCTACCAGAGCTCTGTTTACCCGGCCTGTGGTCACTGAACAGGGCTTTGGTTTCTCCTAGCTGTGCCTTGGCAGAGCCTTCTTCTGAAACGGGAGCACATGGACTACAAGAGCTTATAGTATGACTTACAGGCCAAACAAGCGTGACCTGGGCTTTGGTTTCTCTGATGATCCTTAGTATGGTCTCCATCTAAAAAGAGGACACACACTAAAATTGCAGGTAGCAAGGATAGTTAAGAGCAAAGGGTTGTATCCTGAAGGCTGTAGATACTAGACCCAAAAAGGGTCTTGTTGTAGTACTGTTCAGCTAGGTATTTATCCAATTATTCCGGCAAGATATAAAACTGAATACATTGGTATTGTTTTAGGTTTATTTTGATTAAAAACCTGAGCTAAGCCATTAACAAAAATGATCATTTAAAAAAATGAACCAACCAACACAATATATACCTAATTATCGTCGCAATAAAGACAAATAGTATTGCATATTTCAGTATTTGATATGACAGAAATGGTTGGTGGTAAACTTATCTTCATACTTTAGCCTGTGTTACTGGTAAATCTAATGCAAGGTGGTTTTTGAGTTTGAATCCCATGTGTGCAGCCACAGGGTCACTCCAGCCGTAGAGGAAGTGCCCAGACATTGTCTGTGGAGGAGCACCCTGCACTTCCTGTGGTTAGTGTCATTTTCCGTGGTTTGATTTATGTGTTGCCGTTGTTCTCATCAAAGATGCACAGTGTACTAGGGGCTTATAGCATCTGTATGTGGTGCTGTACAGATAATCACAAGTTTAACAACTTTTCTCTGATCTCAAAAGCATCTGTTATTGTAGAGAAGGGACCTCCAGCTTACAGATAGNGTTCTCATCAAAGATGCACAGTGTACTAGGGGCTTATAGCATCTGTATGTGGTGCTGTACAGATAATCACAAGTTTTACAACTTTTCTCTGATCTCAAAAGCATCTGTTATTGTAGAGAAGGGACCTCCAGCTTACAGATAGGTTTTGTGGAAAACCAACAGTAGTACCTTCACCCAGGAGCAGAATTCACTGTGGAGAAAATCCTCATCCTTAACTGTATGCTAAAGGCGTTAATCTGTGACTCTTTGTTGATCCTTGAATTGCCAGACCATAACAGCATTTTCAGTCAGACACGTAATTGAAGTCGCTGTGCTGAGATTCAAAGAGAAGATGGTTGTGGTTCTTTGGTAGTTTTATAATGACCCAGATTTCTGTTTGCCCTTCATTTTTTGCCTCATTGTGTGCAGGCCAACAGCCATGTGACCCACAGCTGGGTCTGTGGGTCCCTAGGTAAAAACATGCTTTTGAGAAACCAGCACATTATGAGTGATTATGTGGCGATTTCTTTGCCAGGGGCCATTTTTCTGTTCTGAGATCCCATGATATTCTTACATACTTTTTCGCTCTTTCTTCTTCCTCTAATGCCCTCGTTGTCAATAGCTCTTGCCCACCTCAGCAGGGCTGCCCCCGGGCTGGGAAGAAAAGCAGGACAGCAAGGGCAGGGTGTACTATGTCAATCACAACAGCAGGACAACCACATGGACTCGCCCCCTTGTCCAGGTGCTGAATGTTTTTTGATGAAATGTTTTTGCCTGTTTACATATCATACTGTTTCAGTGTGCTGCCTTCAGACTGTGACTTTGATAAGTTAAAAGGGTTTTTTTGTGTCTTTGACAGACGACTTCAGAGGCAGCGCAGGCTGTCAGTCCAACACTGTACCATCCACCTCTGCTATCCCCTGAAGTCTCTCCTCAACACTCTCCAGGTCCAAGATCCAAGCCTGACTATGGCTTTATGCCCCCTGGGTGGGAGGTCCGCAGTGCACCCAATGGCAGGCCATTCTTCATTGACCACAATACCAAGACCACCACCTGGGTGAGTGTAGGTCCCCCTATGCTCTGTATAGGAGAAGGCATCTATGTCATCAAGGCCCTTTTCCAATTAAACATGGGTTACATTCAGATCTTAGATGCAGGCATACATTGCACCTTTTTGGACTAATCTTCATGCCATGTCTTAGGACTACAAACTTGTTTTCAGCACCTTGCTGAAAAAAAGGCATTTGGTCCCAGATTTCTTAGTGAAATATGTACCTCTTTCCATCTCACTGCTGAACAGGATGATCCCAGGCTGAAAATACCTGTGCACATGAGAAGACATTCTTCACTTGACCCCTCTGACCTGGGGCCCCTCCCGGTATAGGCCTTCTGGCCAACTTTCCAAGAACTTAAGGCCATAGCTTTTTCAACAGCATAGTTGAGGTGGAGGTAGTGCTTAATGGCCACCTGGGTCTAGGGCCTCAGTTTCTTAGAGAATGTTAAGATTTTACTGTCTTAGGTATCAGCCAGTAGCATAATGATTATCACTGTTGCCTTGTAGCCAGAGGACCCAGGTTAGCAGTCCTGCTCCTACTACTGTAGCTTTCAGTAATGTAAAAAACTGTTTGGCTATATAAATGGGTAAACGGTTGTAATTAGTTTTTTTTGTTGTGCAAACCTAACATTGTAAGTTGCCTTGAACAAAGGCATGAACTCAGTGAATAAATGTAGCACATAACAATTAAAAAATGTTTTGTCTTTGCAGCCTGGATGGGAGGAGAGAGTACACAGTGATGGCAGAATATTCTACATAGACCACAGTATGTATGGCTTACAGAATTTGTTTTATGTCCCTATTTGGAGGTATGTTTATGAATTTACTTATTTTTTATTCAGACACCAAGACCACGCAATGGGATGATCCAAGATTACAGAATTCAGCTATAACTGGACCAGTAAGTATATAAAAATCAGTTTCTAAAATCTCACAGCAGAAAGACAGAATGTATACAAGTAATTGTGATGTTGTATGACAATGAACATGGATGAGCCTGAATGCAGAAAAACATTGTTCTGACTGGAAAGACAAGAAACGTAGATTACTACATCCCTCGATTTACAAATGTTTGATATATGAAAACTCGCTGCAACAAAATTTTTGTTCATAGAATGAGGGATCGCTGTACTTCTAAATCCTCACAGTAAACCTTGTTTAAATATCTCCTGATCATTGTTTTCAGAGATGTTTTTTCTCTAATATAGTATGAGAGCTGTTATACATTCCATATGTGTTCCAGGCTGTGCCTTATTCCAGAGACTACAAGCAGAAATATGAGTACTTCAGGAAGAAGCTAAAGAAACCGGTGAGAAAGGTTTAATTTAATTCAGAGCAATACGAGGTTTCTGTTTGTCCTTACATTCTCATCTGTTTAAAGAAGCAGGTTTCTGTGTCAGAAAAGAGCAGGTTTAGGAAAATGTCATCGCCCACAAAATTGTTTTTGAAGTGAAGTGAAGTTTTCAAGTTGTCACTTGCCATTGTCGTCTGCAGGCTGATATCCCCAATCGCTTTGAGATGAAGATTCGACGCACATCACTGCTGGAGGATTCTTACCGACGCATTCTGTCCGTTAAGCGGACAGATTTGCTGAAGGCCCGTCTGTGGATTGAGTTTGATGGGGAGAAAGGGCTGGACTATGGAGGTGTGGCCAGGGAGTGGTTCTTCCTCATCTCTAAGGAGATGTTTAACCCCTACTATGGGCTCTTTGAGTACTCGGCTACGTAAGTCCTAAGCCTGTCTTTTTTTACTTTGGATGAATTCTTTTTTTATTTAATTGTCTCTGCATTAGCAAAACATTTACTGGAACCTGCAATCTTATGGGCATAAAAGTAATGTTTGAACCACTGTCTTGTCTGCAAGTACACTTATGAATATTATAGGAGGCGTTTCAGTCTTTTCCTCATCTGAATGTGGAAAAATTCCTAGATTGAAAATTCAAAGAAATAATTCCCTACACTGTTCAGCTGGTAGGTGGCAGGAGGTAGCATAGTGGTTAGTGCCTCTGTCTTTGGGCTCAAGGAGCTCAGGTTAAAGACCTAGCTCCTGCTGTATTACCCTTGAGCATAGTACGTGTACTACATAGTTCCCTGTATTACTCTGGTAAAAAAAAAAAAAAAATGCCCAGCTGTATAAATGGGTAAGTTATAATTGTATAAATAAAGTGTTCCCTTTAAATGGCTTTAAAATAAAGTATTAGCTACAAAAAATAAGTAAATACATATAGAAATGCCACCAAACCAACCAGTTGTTTCTGTTTTATTCCAGGGATAACTATACACTCCAGATCAACCCCAACTCTGGGCTCTGCAATGAGGATCACCTGTCCTATTTCAAGTTCATTGGGAGAGTGGCTGGAATGGCAGTGTACCACGGCAAGCTGCTGGATGGTAAGTGTGTGTGTGTGTGTGTGTGTGTCTCTCACACAATGAGCTGTCTGTCACACCAAAACTTTGCCTTGTTGAGGTGTAGCCATATCGTTTGTCTGTTTTAGCAACGTGAGCATGTATTCAATCTATTGCTGAAATAGTATTTTCTTTTGTGTAAGAGCATTGTGGCAAAGTCCTATTTTTAGTATCTTTAATACAAGCCGCTCTTTAGCTGAAATCTCTAGCCCCCAGTTATTTCCTTGTCTAAAAAAATATATAATGTTTGTGACATACCGATCTATGGTCCGCCTCAGCAGCTATAAAAAGAAAGCAAAAACCAACTCCGCAGAGTCTGGGGTGTAACTGAATACGGGCGTCTGTTCCTCCACAGCCTTCTTCATCCGGCCATTCTACAAGATGATGCTGCAGAAACCCATCACCCTACAGGACATGGAGTCTGTCGTGCGTGTGCTGGCACAAATCTTTAAGATGCTTTAAATTACACTCAAATGAAGCATAATAGTTAATTATTGTTAATGGGCACATTTGTCTGTCACTTTTTTTCCTGTTCCAGGACAGTGAATATTTCAATTCTCTGAAATGGATTCTGGAAAATGACCCCACAGAACTAGATCTCCGATTCACCATAGATGAAGAGCTTTTTGGGCAGGTAGGATCCCTCTCATATGTTTAAATTACCTTTTTATTTTTAAATAGTATTTTATTTGAAATGGTATTTTATTTTTTTTTAATCTGCTTTTTCCAGACACATCAGCACCAGCTGAAGCCAGGAGGAGCAGACATGGTTGTCAATGACCACAACAAGAACGAGTACATCCAGTGAGTAGCAGCACTCCCCTGCTGGCAGGGAAAGAAAGGTGCTTTGTCATTAAACTAGTCAAAATTACTCGGTTTGGTTTCTTGCTCTTCTGAGAAATGGCTTAAACTGAGAAATAAACCTTTATGTATATCTCTTAACATTTTTTGATAATTGAAGACTTTTGATGATTTCCTGTACCTCATGCATACTGTGCTGTGTGTTATTGGCTGGGTAACAAGTAACTGCTAATTGACAGGTTTATCTTTATATCTATAAACCTTCATTTGTGTGCATCTTTGTTCCTTGAACACAGCTTTGTTTTTCAATCCACAGACTTGAAATTTGGCACAACAGTACTTTTCACTCAGGTTTTTCCATCATCAGGCTCATTTAAATAGAAACAGGTCACTTACTGTCTTGACAGTTTAAAATTCAGTCTTTGAAATAAGGCTTAGGAAGACACACGTACTGAAGTCACACACAGCAGTAGTAGTAACATCACACACAGAGCGTGACGGTGTACGAATGGCTCGACCGTGACACTAGCACTTTGCTTTACGCAAATAGCTTTACACACATTACCGTGTGTTCAGTCTTCTTGGGGTGATGCTCCTGTCCAAGATATATACCTCAGTTATTAAATTCTTCTACTTTAAGGGCAATAAAGTTTAGTGACATATAGTGTTTGTCTGTTTCAGTTAATTTGGAAGTACTTATTTTCACATCTTAGATTTGGCTTCATTGTAATAAACCTGTGACATTTTTGACATCACAAAATACTCCAGAGATCAAAAAGTGCACTCGTAACAGGCGTAAAACATGTATGGTGTCGGGTACCTCCGAAATTAGTATTTTGATGTTTTATCTTTGTTTGTTTGTCTTGCTGTGTCACTTGACGACTGTTTCGTTGCTTTTTGACAGTCTTGTCATACAGTGGAGATTTGTGAACAGAGTACTCAAACAGATGACTGCTTTCAAGGAGGTAAAGAATATTATTCTCAATGTGTTTTCTGTTTCACAGGATCTCTGAAATATGAACCTATCAACTTCCAAATTCTGACTGACTAGCAAACAGTTCTGTAAGAAAGAACTATAACTTGCATTATTTCATTATCTTTTTTGTCAGGGATTTTATGAGCTCATTCCTCTGGATCTCATTAAGATATTTGATGAGAATGAACTAGAGGTGAGTATGTGATGAAGTCTGACCTGTGATAAAGCTGTTATTTCCTGACCCAGGAATGAAGGACTGCAAACGTCAGTCTGTATGTAAAAGTCTCTCCCCTACTGTGTCCTCCAGCTGCTGATGTGTGGCCTAGGAGATGTGGACGTGAATGACTGGAGGGAGAACACCAAGTACAAAAGTGGCTACTGTGCCAACAACCCTGTCATACAGTGGTTCTGGAAGGTAAAGTCTACTCTGAAGCTGGCTAGGCATACACAACTGATGTCTTGGTGAATGTGTTGCTTTAAAAGTTCTTGTTGACCTTTTCTTGATGTAAATCCCACATCTAATGTTATATGCAAATGAATGTCTGCATTAATGAAAAACTAGATTGCGAAGAATCGACAGTGTGAAACATGGCGCTGGGCTGGTTTCTTTAATTTGAATGAGTTATTAGGAAATGTGTTATTGGTCCCTAGACTGTGTTGCTGATGGATGCGGAGAAACGAATACGCCTATTACAGTTTGTGACTGGGACCTCCCGTGTGCCCATGAATGGTTTTGCAGAGCTCTATGGTGAGTCATCTGTTCCCTTTTTGGTCATGACTAGAACATTCCGTAGTGCGCTGTCCAGTTCTCAGGATTGACAGAGTATTCACCTGACCTCTTTATACTTGCTTGATAAACATTTATTTTGATCAAATATAAACATTAGCCAAGAAGTGTTTTAAAAGCTATTTTGTTAAAAAGAAAAGTACGTATGCTGCACGCCAGGCATGGCGGGTGCACAAAGTAACAAGGACCCGAATTTTGGTGAGAGGACTTGTGGCTGTTTCTGCTCTGCTTTCCGCTAGTAAACAAATATAGCAAACTAGAATATAATTAAGATCTTTAAGAGAGCTAACAACTCAACAAAACAAAACGGAAGAATTAAAGAAACAGAGTTGTGACACCAGAGCCATCAGAACAAAACTATCCTGCTTCTCGCTCAGCCTTTCAGAGTCTGGGCTTTCACGAAGTCCTGCCTGGCTCACTGTCTGTACCCAGGTTCATTATCCCATTAACAAGGCTGCCTGCAGGTGCACCTGCCAGTCTCATGAACTGGGTGTAGCCTAGAAGGAATTAAATTATGCGCCCGATCATTATTTTATAATTTCATCAGACACCTGTTATCGTTAAAAGTGTAATCAGTATTTGATGCATAGCACTTAGTGTATAGTTATGCAAAGAAACACACCCCACGCTGAACAAAGAAGTTCCTGCTGCTCTGATGTTTACTTGTGTCTCTGGCAGGATCCAATGGGCCACAGCTCTTCACCATCGAGCAGTGGGGCACTGCTGACAAACTGCCCCGCGCACACACCTGGTGAGTGTTTACCTCAGAACACACAAACATGCATGTACCTGGACACACACAAATGAAAAAACTGCAGTCCCACCTGCCAGGAGTTTGGACTCACTGTTTTTCACTCCCTGAAGCTTCAATCGTCTGGATCTGCCCCCATATGAGTCATTTGAAGACCTCAGAGAGAAGCTTCACTTGGCTATAGAGAACGCTCAGGGCTTTGACGGTGTTGATTAAAAAGCTGGAAGTTCTCTGCAGTGAAGTGGTCACGCCACCATGGCAACAAGTATGAGTGTGATTGCTTTCCCTCTGTGCTCGACCAAAGCCTGTTCTGGGAGGAGAAACTTGCGCTGCTCACCAACAGGAGCTGTGGGATCTATTCGCTGATGCTCTGTTCTCCTGTGGAGATCAAGGCAACATGGTGATATCCCTGCTTACACCTTTGTATTGCTGATATGTTTAAGTTTACAGATCTCTTTGTATGTAACTTGCATTCTTTTTGTATAATTTTATGTGTATATATGTATGTACATACATCTATCCAGTAAGGCAAATTGATGTGGTTATAGAGCATTTTGTGCCATCATAGTATTTGAGTGTGGCCAGAGAGCAGCATGCTGGTATTCCTAGGAAGCTCATTTGAGCCTTTCTCATGGAGTCTTGAATTGATGTCTACTTAAAATTGGTAAAATTTGCTCAAGTTTAAACATACATGTATGCACACATATGTAAGCACATGCTCCTGCACAAATAACTGACATGTGAACGTATTGGCTATAATTATCAGAAATGCCTTTATAACTGTAGTTGAATTTACACTCCTGTTATGTTGGATGTCGACATGACAACGTCTACAATTCATTACAGATATAGTCAACGTTAATTTTTTTTTTTACCTTTTTCTCTAAGGATAGTTTCAAGTGAACATTTGTTTACATTATCTATACGTTTATTATCTATAAGATTATGAAAGTTTTTTTTTAAATTTTTACTTTAACTTTTCTACTGTTTTTTCTTGGAAAACAGACACTTTGGTTCTTTGAGTTTCGAAGTCTTAGTTTTTTCACTCAGTTATTTATTTTAAAATCCTTGTTAATTATAGTTTGTTTTGAAATAACATGGTTTTATGTGTATCTGACTTTTGTGTAAATGTTTACATGTAAAAATTGCTTAAATAGAGCACCTTAACAGACTGTTATATTATGATGCCTTTTACTTAACATTGTATGATACATATATTTGATTAACAGAAATGTATTGAGCTATATCTGCTAAATGAAATATTAAAATGTATACTGTACTGAATAAAGTTATATAAATCAGACAATTCATAGAAGATGTATATACTACAACAGTATTTTAAACAGTGCTTTCACAGTATAAGTAAATGCAGTTCCTTAAATGTAAGCAATTTTAATGATTAAAAACTTGCATGCAGGTATATTACTATATAAATGAAATTGTGTAATGAATAAAATGTCATCAACTCATTCTTGGTAATTTTTTTTTTGTCTATTGCAAGATATTTACAGTTATAATGCATAGCACTGGTGATCATTCATCGCTTCTACAATGCAGGTTCATTATGAAGCGGAGGTTGTCCAGGAGGCACAGGGTGATATCTGACCAGGGTTCACCCTGGTCTGGACACACTAAGGGAAATACAATGAGCAGCTCATCTGAAATGTTTGGACCAACTCAAAATGTTTTTGTGGAATGGACAGAGGGATCTTAATTCCAAAATAGATGCAGTATTTGACGTTCTATGTATGCCCGATGGAGGGGCAGTAGGTGGTGTCACAAAAGACTTTAGAATCAGAAGGTTCCTGGTTGGAGACCCACATCTGCTGCACTACTACTGACAGAGGTTCTTACTGGGAATTGACACCAAAAAAAAGTTGTCAAAAAATGAGTTTGGTGCTTATTGCTAAGATCCGGCTTTATGAACGTTACAAAATGGAAACGAATGTGTATTAGATAACGGCGGCCGCATAAAAGTCACAGTAAGAGGCAGACCTTAGTGTGTCACGTATGAGAGTGACTAGAGACGAGGACTTTTAATGTGAAAGTTCAGCCCGGTGGCGGTACGCAGACATCGCACGTCTCGCGGTCCTCCTCGTGCTGTTTGTTTTTCGTGAGCTGCTCTTTCGACACTGCGTGAATAAACGGCAAAATCCCTACCTTATATATTCCTAAAACAATCTGTATGCCTGATGATAATGAGCAAAAACTTTGGACGATGTAAATACGGTCGCAGATTTGTTCCTTTC
This sequence comes from Arapaima gigas, assembly GCA_900497675.1. Taxonomy (NCBI): domain Eukaryota; kingdom Metazoa; phylum Chordata; class Actinopteri; order Osteoglossiformes; family Osteoglossidae; genus Arapaima; species Arapaima gigas. The sequence goes on along the minus strand of UFQX01000577.1, from coordinate 258,314 downwards.
GTGCCGGGCTGCCGCACTGTTCGTAGTGGCTGTAAAACCGGGATTAAGCGCAAGGTAGCGCTGTCGCATCTGCTACACACGGACACTTTTGAGCACAAATCCTGCAACAACTATTTTAACAGGACAATACCTGTTGACAGCTAAAAAGTATTTGTTCATACAGTGTTACATTTGATTCAAGGAAACCCGAGTTACTTAACAAATCTTTGTATAATATTTGTGGCTAAACTAAAATATACGTTTCATAAGCGTGATAAACCTTTGGCGGACCCCGCTTTTAACGGGAAGTGTTTCAGAAAGTCAGAATGACCTCACTCTGCTGACCCCTCATCATCTGTACAAGAAAAGGTTTGTTGTTCTACTCCGCAAAGACACCACACTTATATACTGACCAAGCAGAGTCAAACTTTTAGAGAGAATGGAAAGAGTTTTGGAAGTTTTAGCTGAGAGTAACAATGAATTTTCATGCCTTCATTCACTGTGTAAATGATTTGGTAATATAACATTTTATTCACAAAGTTAAATGTCCAATGCATCTTAAGATTATTGATATTTTTTAGAATTTAAAAATGACTGTGTAATGCTAATGCAAATATAAGCTAAGCCCTGGTGTCAGAAATTGTCCTGAGAACATAGCTACCTGAGTTTGGACCGGTAAAATGCAGCTTGTTGCAGCGTAAGACAGAATATAGAAGACAATACTTTTCAAAAAGTCAGTGCTAAAAGCTATTGATATAATTGCCAAGGTAGTGGCTACTTCTCCCCTCTCCCACAACCCCCACCAAATGTGAGAGCCGCAGGACTGGGGACCACCCTTCCAGGGGTCAGGTGATAGGTCACGCATAATTCCATTCAGCCCCTTGGACGCTGTGAGGGTCGCCAGGGATGGGCCTCTCCTGGAGCGTGATGACCCCATCCTTGTCCAATGAACAGGCGGTCCAAAGGTGCCGGATCTTCTTTCCGGGGCCCCTCGGAACATTCATAACATGATAATGACTTTTACTCTATTGATCCGACCAGAGAGCTCTGTGTGTGACCACAGTGGACCCAGAAGCCCCCCACACCCCACCTCAATGCAATGCCTTATGGTCAGTTCGCACAGGCCAATCCTAAAGGAAATATTTGGGAGAGGAAACAAATCTAGGGCCTTGCCTTTTACACTGAGGCATTATGCAACAGTACTTCATAATTAATTTAAATTCAAGCATTTTAAACTCTGTAAGAAACCTTCCGCTGGCCAGAGGAGTCCATGCTGAGTCACTGTGTTTAATTCTTTCTGTCTGTAAGAACAGAAAACTTTAACCGAAGAGGATCTATAAATGTGCAATGTGTAACAGGGGAAAGTTATTTTTTAAAGAATAAATAGATATTAACATAAATGTAAGCTAATTAAGCAAACAAACTTCAAATACCCTTTCAGTTCCATCTATGGAAAGAAAATACGATGGGTTCTCCTTGTATTGCTTCTTATTTGCAAGACACTGAGATCCATAGCAGTCAATGTGCTAAAATGTTTAAGGAACTTATTAATAGACAAATAAGTACTGCAGATAAAAACGGTGGTACATTTTACATTAGCATTCATATTCAGCCAAAATACTGTATGGCCTTTGGCTCCATCAAGTAACAGTGTGGATTTTGTTTCGGTTAAAATGCATTCTCATGTGAGATGGTTCACAACAGGGTTTAGGTAGCTTTTAGGGACAGCTGATACTGCAGCTGGGTCTATTGTCCCACTGCTGAATGATGGTCCGGTGAGGGGAGAGCCAAGGGGCTTCCCTCTCCAAAACCAAATGAAAACTGGATCAATATCGGCTTTTACTCAGCAGCTGCCCAAGTGCTATCAATATCCCCTCATAATTACCAGGCGCAGATTTCAGAGTGTGTATCCACACAAGGCTCGTCCTCTCAGCAGGTGCTCTTCCCTACCGCTTCCACATCAAGACTCTATCACCTCTGCTATTCTTCTACCTCTCCAATATCTAAAATTACAGCTGAGATATCTCGGTAAGATTATACATCTAAAATAATAGTACATAGTATATATATTTCTTTTCTCTCCTTCAAAATATACTGCTTTTACATTTTACATTTATTTACTTTTCTCCTAAGCAACTTACTGCTATGTACTTATTGACATAGCTGGGTCATTTTTTGCTGGAGCAGTTGAGGGTACATATGTTACCCAAAGACACTACAGTAAAGAAGTGGGATCGAAACCTCAGCCTCTGAGTCAAAAAGCAGCAGCTATTCCAAGAAATTTATTTTTAAATCTGGATTGTTCAAAACAGAAAAGTACAGTTTGCAGTATGGCACTAGTGTGCTTTAAAATATGGCAGTCTAATATGTTACCTGTAAACAACACAATGGATAACACAGACAATTGGGTCCCATCATTCTGGGCTTGTTTCTGCCCCCTGTGCTAATCTCTCTAAGCTGACTGAAAACCACCAAGCAATAGCGTTGCTTACATAGTACCTCAGTTGGGTATCAGTTTTAGCAAACAAAGAGATTCCACACCGAAATCCACAGCAACTGGGTTGCAGCAGGGAAAACTGAACACACCATGAGTATAATTGTTATACATGAACATTTATGCCACAGAGTCTTGCACTTTTCTTGGCATGGTTTATTGAGAAAGTAGATATAGTCCACCAAATAATGCTCAATGATCCAAAGACTCTTAAAATTCCAAATGGATGGTCAAGCATCAGAACACTACAGGGACCAACAGAGTCATGACCTCAGCTCAACATGTTTGAATTGAAACACAGAAATTAGGATAGGTACCCATAGCCCTACACCAAATTTTAGCTTGAAAATATTAGGAATTGAATGGAACATGACCAGCTTTTAGCAGAGATTAAAAGCTTTCAGTGTTCCACACTAGAATAATCACTAAGGCCAGAACTACACCATCATGTTTATAATACCAGTTATGATGATGCAAAACATACAAACTGTGACTTTTGCCAACAGTGTTTTATCACAAAACAGTGTAATCCCAGCTCTGATTCAGCTGGTTTAAGAAAGAAACAATAGTTTTAGAAATACGGTTTTAGGACGATATCAGGGCTGTAGCTGATAACCGGATTATGTGAACTGGATGTTACAGAACAAGTAAGCAAGCCCAGCAAGGTGTTTCCAGTAGGACTTGGCATGGAGGTATGAAATGGGTTAAGGTACAGACAAATAGGCTTAATGTTAGATGTCTGTCAGACCTGTCCTGTATGTCGCTTTGCACCTTGACAAGAGAAGCAACACCTCGAAACCATTTGTTAGGTTTTTGCCAGTAAAACACCTGACGGTTATACAGATTTTAACAGTTGTGTTGTGTTTCAGACACCTGTTCTTGGAGTGCCCCTCAAATACTGTGTCGCTGTGGGTCGTCGTCACTGTGTATGAAACAACTTATAAACCTATTGTGGTGTTATATGCTTTAACCAACTTCATTATTTATCATTTTCACAAGTTCAACATTTCTTTGGGCAAATTGTGGTCTACAGACCTCATGTATTATATGTTATAGTCTCAATACTCCATTTCCTATGGCCAGTTAGGTCTGACTATACACAACTCAGATTGTTGAGAAAATGTAAAATTAATGGAAACTGTTGATCATGAATTTGATGTATTCAGAAGCCTAGTGTGCAGGATGTCATGAATCCGTTCAACAGAAAGATTAAAGAAACCATGTTTATAAATAGATAAAAGCTGTAAATGTCAAATTTAACCAGAACAACAGGAGGGTTAATATTACCACACAAAGTACGGGTAGCTGTGATTCTGTCCTCCGGTTGTGTGTAGATTGGTATTAAAGTAGGATGTAGACAACATATGTTCAGTCATTGCCCATGACTATGGATTGTGGACTTTAGCTCCTTATATCATGCAAATGTTTGCATTTAAAACAGTTTTCTTTAGAAAATCCCTCCCGTTTGCTTAGTGAAAATCTCATCCATTAAGACTGTACAAGCAAATGTCATGACTATTGTTTATACTAGGAGAAACTGCGTATCTTTTAGGAAATATTTTTATAAGTATGTAGTCGACAAGATTTTTCTTCGGCACATTTTTGTCAGTATTTCATATGTAGACAAAGCAATCTACAAATTACTCATTTAGCTACATTATTTATGTTCTGATTTGTTTTTATTTGACATGCATAAATACCCGGATAATAGAATAGATCAGATATGACATCTTTATTTACAGCAACTTTTTCTGCGTCTGTATCAGCAAGAGGATAGTAAAGCGCGCTCGTTCGAGTTTGGCGAGTCGGCGGAGGAATACGCACTGCCATCGACCCTCAAGAATTAGTGTCGCTCAACGCTGCGGTGGGTGAAGATGGGTGTCGTCCTCCGCCGTGGGAAAAGTAGTGCGGCACACGAGGTGAGGCGCGCGCAGCCGGAGCCCGGACAGGCACGAGGTACCGCGGAGCGACGGGCACCGCAAGCAGGGAGCATGCGACAGCCACTCAGATAAATGGCGTCTTTCCAAAGAAGAATATACCAGCGTCTGCTGCTGTTTGCAGTATTTATCTCAGTATCAGGTAAGTCGGACATTTTTTGTTTGTTTGTTTGTTTTTGTGTGCAACTTTGGATGAAGAGGGGATAAGCGTGAAATGCACTGTTGTTATTTGCTTTAGTTGTACTAATGAGACTTTAGTTTAGGTATTTACTGAAAAGGCGTCAATACAAGGATGAAACTTCCCAGCTTGGAAGTAAAAGTGTGAACGAGCCGGTGACCAGAGTCTGAGAGGACAGACGAGTGGCCGCAGTGAGCAGCGTTCCGGACACCGGATTGTCCACAGAACCGCTTTCTGTCCCCTCCTCACCCCTCCTGTCCTGACGGGGTATTCTATACAAATATTGTGTCACGTCTCTCACCTGTAACCGCGCGCTGTTTGTAAACAGAACCTTGTTGGCAATGTGCCACGCACGTGCCTTATTCCACAAACATAGCATACATTTATAGGCAATATACAGTCAACATTTATCCAACATACAGTCAATATATATCTAGTATACAGCCAATATATAGCAAATATAGAATATAAACATGTACATGCTATTAAAGACAGCCCTGTACATTCATGTTTTGCTTGCATCAAACCCTTACATGTACTGTTGGTTTTAACGGCAGTTTTTGAGTTTAAGTGAACTACTGTGGATTTCTTCTCGGAATTTGAATCGTTAAAATGTACAGAATTAATTGACTCTTAGCTGCGTAAACTTTTAATGGTTTAAAATTACCAATCCACCACGACGTATATATATGCATTATGTTGAGCCTTAAATTGCAGCAACAAACTGCAAGTGCTTAGTTTGAAACCTCAGAAGCCTCAGCAGATGATGGTGATGTTGTAGCAATTATGATAACTAAATGAAAGATCTGAGCTGTTGTATGGATGCTTAATTTAATATCTATATATTTATACAGCACATTTTGTTCTGTATTTATGCTTAATATACAAAGTGGACAGTAGTCTGTATCAATAGAGACATTACAGTTAATATTTTCTTTTATCACAATTAACCAAATTTGCTTTTTTGAAGGGTATTACTTTTATCTTCTCTTAAAAAAGAAAACATTTCAAGTGTACAAAAGGAAACAAAACTTTTTTGAAGCAAAATACAATACATAAAATGATTAGAGGCCATGGAATCTGATTCTTCACAGCTACTAAGTTTATGAGGCATGAAATTGGATTAATGTGGTGCAGAAAGGAAGCTGGACGTGCAAATATGATTACAGTATCGCAGTACAAATGGAACCAGAGCTGGTGTGAACACAGGCCTGTAGGGGTGTGGTCTTAACACTGAATCAAGTTATGACCACAGTGCACTGTGCTACTGGTGACAGCACCAGAATAGTCAGTCAGTGCTTATGTAACTGCTGCTCTCTCCTGAGCACCCCCCTACTGCCTCCTTGTATATTTATTTACTCCAGTGTTATAGTACCCCGTGTCGGTACTTTGTGGTCTCATCCCACTGTAGCCAGATGTAGTTTCCTTCAGGATCAACAAAGTTATCTACTTTAAAAAATCACATTGATAGAAGTTGAATTCAATCATTTACACAACTGTACTTCACTGGTTGCATTAGTTTATGCATTACACTGAAGAGTACAACCCTAAGTCAGCCCCTGGGACTTGAACCAGAAGTCCTCCATTTATAACCCTATATCCGTGTCCACTGCTGTACCTGCAACCCTGTTTCGGTTTCCTAATTTGTGATCTGTTTTCTCTACTTTGTTTTTTATAGGTGTGTCATGCTTTAGTGAATTGTTCTTCACCAAGGAGCCTCATGACATGATTGTCATGCGAATGGACAGTGTGGTTCTGGACTGCCAGGCCCGTGGAGAGGCACCCATTGCTGTCAGGTGGCTGAGGAATGGACTTGTTATCTTGGAGAACGAACGAATTTACAGTCTATCCAATGGGTCCCTGTATATTTCCGAAGTGGAAAACAAGAAAGGGGACAGATCAGATGAAGGATTTTACCAGTGTCTTGCTCAGAACAAATATGGGGCCATCTTGAGCCAGAAAGCTCATCTGTCTGTTGCAAGTAAGTATGACTGGGATGCAGTTCTTTGGAAAATGCTGAATTAGTCGCTATCAAAAATAAGGAGAGGTGGAACTGTATTACAACAGACAGCAATGCCAGCACATTTATTAATAGCATTCATGACTGTCCATTGTGGATAGTTTTTCCCATGTGATTGTTTTTAAGATATCCTTTATTTTGCTTGTAAAGTATACCCAAGAGTGTTGTTGCTTAGAAACAGTATTATGGCACTCTTGTAAGTACAGTACACACATTTCCCGATTGCCTCCAGTGTAAGATTGGTGTAACGTCAGAACTGATTTGAAAAAAATCAACATTGACCACTGCTGAATTATTACTTAGTTTAAAATTGTAGCAAGGTCTACTGGACCCTTCAGTAAAAAGAGAGATATGAAGATCTGAACCATTAACAAGCATTAAAATAGTCATTCTGAGCCTGTAAGGAGGGAAGAGTAATACCTCCCACATCACCAGCAGGGTGCTATCATTTCCTTTTTAAGTTGCTGTGTGTAATGTTAGGGCAGGATGGATTATCCTCTTTCTTCAGAAGTGTAATTCCATTGTTGCAGTTGGGGAATCCTGATTCTCTAATCCATCTATTAGCTGAAGAGTGATGGATGCTGGAAGGTTTTTTGGTGGGGGGGATGGGTGAGTAGCACTCAGGGTGTGGGGGCATCGGCCTAATGCCTCTAAAGTTAGGGGCCTCGAAACGCAGAAGTTACTCTGTGTAAGAGAATGGAGCCATTCATGTGCAAATGAGGGAGCTGAAGGTTTGAAAGGTTAGGAGCTGTCCAGGATGCGGGTTACCCTAGCGCTAAGGAACAGATGACCCCCCATTCACTCGCCAGAGCTTTCATGTCGCTGATTCACAAAGTGAGTGGTCACCAGGAATTGTTCTTTTGGAATGCTTTTTTTTTTGCAGTGCATATAGTAGCTGGCGTTTCCTTTTGAAGGGGCAGTGAGGCTTTATCAGGGCTGCTCTTTAGGGACCCTCTGCCCCCACCCCACGGCACCACCCCAGGCCATGGTGCTTGTCCTGCTCGGTACAATAGAGTGGCCCAAGTTTTCTCCTCCACGGTGGAAACCTGAGCTTTTCAGAAGCACTGGCTTTAGAGAATGGACATTCTCTCTTCTTTTTCCCTTCCCTTCTGCATTTATGTCATCATTGCTTTTGGCTTTGGGATAAAAATGTAAGACAGGCCCGCATGTGGCTGCATTAGGGTCAGCCTGAGATAAGAGACAAACTCATGAGTCTATGCAATTTTGACACTGTTCAGATAAGGCCACTCTTTTTTGCAAAAAGTAAAGTTTTTAAATCACGAGTTGCTTAGTAAAGAATAACAACCTCAACCACATGGCACCACTAATCTTGAAAAATACTGGAAAATTAAGAAATCCAGGTTCAAGGTTCACTTTATTGTCATTTTGCATTTGTACAGATGTACAAGGACAACAAAATGTAGTTTCTCCATGACTGCTCCAGAGAACCCACTGCCACTAGTGTCTGTTAGTTATTCTAAATTCGTAAAAAAGAGGTATGAAAAGTTTGTTTCATCGCAGAGCTTGGGAAGTGGTGATTACTGGAGGTTTTTGGTTTTGTTACTTTGGTCAGATGTCTGATGAGAAGGTGGTGAAAGATGGCAAGGTTTTTCATTTTGCTCTCAAAGGTGAAATTTGGCCAGAGGACTCTAAAGCAGACTAATAGTAAGCTTGGTGAATGTTGTGGTGCACACTTCAGAGAATGTTTTGGGAAGGTGTGTGTCTGACATTTCTGTTTCTGCTTCATACACTGACATGACTGCTGGAGGAATTGGGTCTGATGTGGCAACTGTGCCTTTTGTGGTGGATACTAAACAGCCTTGTAAATGAAGTGGTTATAAAACAGAGTTTATGGGCCAGGGATTGGGTTGCAGCTCTTTGGGAAGGAATGAAATGGCAAATGTTGGCGAGAGACAGGAAGCAGCTCTAAAAACATCACACACACACACACACACACGCACACACTTCTTATACCCCTCTTCAAGCATGTATACAATATGGAATAAATTGAATCTTGTAAGTGTACATTTTAATTTATTTGGAAGGATCTGTTGTTGTATACTTTGAACTTAAGAGGCCATAAAAGTAACCAGTAGAGTTTACAGGCTTGTTTTAAAGAGACTCTTAGACCCAAAAGAGGGTCTATCTGGAAGCTCGTAAAATTTTCAGGTACCTGAGAAATAGTGCAAGGATGAAAACAGATGCAGAAGGGATTGCCCAAAGGCCTGGGTCTTCCCATCCCGCATACTCACACACATACACACACACTTCTCCCAAGTGGCACTAATGTTCCTCATAGCTTCCTCCTGCCTTGGTCTCATATGTCTCTGGACAGCTGGATGTCATTGTGTGTCCAGCTACTGAAGCGAAGGCCAGTGCTCTTTGCGCATTGTTTTTTGCTCTGTTACTCAGAGGAATTAATGAAAAGCTATTCACCTTGTCCTCTTTCCCCCTAACCTCTACCTTACCCCCACCCCTGACACCTAGGGAAAAGGGTTTTTGATGGTTGTGTTTGTCCAGAGATCTGTGGGACAGCTGGACCTATTCACCGCTGCAAAGCTAATTTTGATCACAACAGAAGTGTCCTATGATATCATCTTAGTTCCCTTTTAAAGGAACTTTTCTGCAGTGATTATGATCTGACTGCTGACTAACCTCATTCATTTGATGGAAAACTCCTGTAACAAAGGGCAGTTTCATTGAAAGTCAAACTTAACTTTACTAAAATGTATTTTACCTGCAGTTTTGTGCCAGTACATTTTTATTTATGTTTTAGGCTTTGAAAACCTATGAAGCGCACGCTGTGGGGCTTTTTCGGGATATTTCAATATATCCGAATGAGGTGTCATTTGAGCCCTTTGATTGTACTGAAACACACCCTGTAAAGTGTGTGTAAAGAGAATGTGTGACCTTGGTGCAGAGGTCTTCTTCACAAGTTCCTTCTTTCGTCAGGAAGATTGATTATCCAACAAGTGGGGACCTTTTGCTTCCTCTGGCTTCAGCAGACATCCCTCAACATAAGGGAGGCACAGTCGTCTGTGCCTGGTGGAGTTTCAAACAATTTTTCAGCCCAAATCTTGCTGGCAATGCATTATCTATTTATATTATCTGATTTTATGTAAAGAAAAAAGAAAAACATCACAACAACAGTATTTATACATTTTTCACAGTTTTGCTATGAAAAAGATCCCAGTGTTAGAGAATGTGGTATCGGCAGTTATTTTTTTTTAAGGGAGATACATGTGTTGCCATCATGCAGAAAGGACTGAATGACAACCGTTATTATAAGCAGGAAATGAAGTGTTTGGTTACATATGCTGTTGGCTCAGCCACATGGTGCCCTAGGGCAGAGGATGGGAAGCTGGGGCTGGTTTTGGTGAACAGGAGCTTGCAAGTGTCTCAGAGGGATGTATGTGAGCAGCAGAAGGATGGCGTCCCTGTGTGAATGCCTGCATCATGTATTGTGTTCCAGCAGACTCTTCCAGCCATGCTACCACAAGTTCACGGGGCATTACTGACACCCAGACAAATTATGCTTTTCATTGCCACTGTGCTGCTCTCCTACCTCTTTGCTGAACCCTATGAAGGTTCTTGCTGCTAATATACTATATTATATTGTATTATACATTCATCCCTCAATTTGCACGTGTAATTGGAGTCTGAAAAGTCAGCGTATATCAAAAACGAGACAGCTATTTCCATTATTTTTGCAGGAAAATAATGCTTCCCAACCCATCTGAAAACCCCTAAAGCAAATTTCCAAAAATAACACTAAAACATTGTGAAATACATTGTAGCAGATGCAGCACACAGGGAATCATCATGTAGCACACACAGGTACGTGGGTATAGTATTAGTCAGTGTATTGAGGTGGTCCAATGTGAATGAAATGTCTACTCACATTTGCAGGTGTGGGGTGTTTTTGAGGATCACAAGTAGGTGGAAAGTTTTAAAGAGACACACTCAGAAGTCGGTGGTGGAAGAATACAGAACAAGTCACCTTTTTTTAAGTAATTCAGAACATTATTAAGAGAACCATAACATATAATACTCAGCAGAAATCGTAAGAGACCAATCATGACCAACCTATTTACATATACATCTCCTTACAAAGATGCATAACTTTTCTGCACCAGTCAGACATACATCCGCCTTTCCCAGGATCCAACACTCCTCCAACCTCAAATGCCCATAAAATAACATGCAACCAGGCATGCAGGTGCGTGTACACACAGTGTGTAGTTTGTTTTTTTGCACATTTTAACACTTTTGGACGAATTCGTGATCTTTTTTAAACCAATTTTTCCATAGATTTTTCTATAAATCGAGAGATGATTTTTCAGCAAATTATTATTATTATTGTTGTTGTTATTATTACTGCATTAGCGATGTCATTTATTGCTGGTAAAATTTGAAATCCACTGTTAATCAGTTTGGGGTGGTTTTAACTTAATTTGTGAAAGAAACAAGGGAAAACTGTATAATGGAGGTCTGTGGAGTCTCCACTCCCTGTTGCCTCCCCTATAACTTGTTATATTTATAGTACATAAAAGCAAAAATGGAGCTAATCCCAGCACATCCTGACACCATGATCTTCCATTTTTATACATGGCTTTGTTTGCTTTTCATCTCAGTACGGGGCAGTTTAGGGACATTTACATATGAAGTACTAAAATGACCTTCCTACTGAAAGCCTTATTTGGCAGCAGAGCTGAGGGGTTCCTGTTTGATCATTATCCGGGCCTCAGTGAGCGGTTAGTGTAATGACACGCTCATTGTAGACTTTCAGAATTATTTGTTCCTTGTGGATTTAATATGTTAAATATCCGTTTGATCACACTTCTGCAACAACTAAACAGAGATTTGTGGTTCTACATTGTACTGAACAGTTATTTTCTTTACGTAATTAAGTCATACTTATTCTGCTGTATTAACTTTTGGCAGGGTTAGGTGTTAGCAGCTACCACTGAATACATGAAGTGCCTGCAGTCTTCACATTGAGCTTCCAGTTAACATTGCTGGGGATGAAGGATTAGCTGTGGACTGTCTCCTTGTTGTTTTTGGTTGGTCTCTTCAGACACAATTTGAAATTAAAGCTTTTAAAAAAGCAGCATTTTTTATTTGCATAGCTTTTTTTATCATGAAAAGTTATTTAATTGTCAAGTTTCACATACTTTTTTCATACAAGATCATAAAAGTCAGTCGTTTCCATTGTCAGGCAATAGTCTAGATTCACGATCCTCCTTAATAGTAACAGATAAGAAAAGGAAGTCCCCACAGATGTTTCTGGGGCTTGACTCTGGGTCCAGGTGTGGAAACGATGGCCTTGGCTGTGTCTGCTCAGCTGCCTCCTGATCACTACTAGGAGCCGGATGCCTGGAGTGAATTAGCTGTGCTGAGCACAGGACCATTGTTCCGAGAGCAGCAATCCCAGAGCGCGGTCCACAGCACATCCGCTGGAATGCAGCTAATTGACCGGTGGTTAGGGAGAAGTGTTTTGTTCTTTCAGGTTGTCCCTCACCCCTCCTACTTATTCTACACACACTATAAAATATACACACATATACACACTACTTAAAAGCATGTGAACAGATACATTTTTAATGCTTTCACTTGTGTAGTTTTTTTATATTACAAATGCTGCTTTAGTAAGGAAGGTACTGTAACAAAACCTTGAATCTTTGCTCACATTTCACCAAGAATAAACACTCTTACAAATTGGGTAGAGTTGTGTGACAATATGGATGGAATGGTGGAAAGATTCAGATTGTGCGGTAAGGTATATGTGGCTGGAGGGATCAAGTGAAGGTGGGAGTAGAAGATGATGGATGGAGTGATAAGGGATGGAGTGAAACGTGGTAGGATGATGAGGTGATGGAGGGCAGACAGAGGTGTGGATGTGGTAGGATGGGTGGATGTGGTTGGATGGATAGAGTAGTGGGTTTGACAGGATGAATGGAGTGGTGTAGGGTGGCTCGGGGGCAGATGGGGGTGGCGGTGTTGAGGGAGTCACTGGGATCTCTAAGGGAACCTTTGTGTGTGCTTGACCCGGCCGCTGACCCAGTGTTTACTGTGGCCATGGCTTCAGTGGCCTGTCTGCTACCTCCCCACACAATTGGCAGAAACAAGCAAAGTGACTCTTTATACCACGTTTAAACTTTAACATGGAAACGATAGCAACAGAATGTACTCTTGCAAAAAGGACTGTTTTTAACTATAAGTTTAGTAAAATGGCAAATGGCATAGCTTTAATCATAGCAATTGTTGAGAGTTAATAGTAAGACATTAAATATTCATTCAGTTTTTTTTTTTTAAAAAAAACGTAAATAAAATGTAAACAGTGAGTAAGAACTGAATTTAACTTGCTCCTTTCAGCCAACATCATTAGAGCAAATTTAAGCAATGCTGTTCCGGCTGTTTGTCTACATGTCATAATCTCTAAAGGTATGTCTGAGTAATGCGAAAAATTAAAACTCATGTTGTCTGGATGGCAGTTAAATTATGGATGGTTGTCGTGCTCGCTAAGGAAAGAGAAAGATCGAGTGCAAAGCTGCAGAATCCCTGTGAAGGACCCNGGCGGTCGAGCTGTTAAGAGAAGAAAGGTGTGGACATGAGCTCGTGGCCCAGGATGTCATCGAGGCGCAGCTGTTTTGTCACCAGTCGCCCCCCCCCCCCCCCCCCCGGGGCTCAAGATTGACTGGCGGTTTGTGGGGAACCAGCGGGAGAGGCAAGCTGTGGAAGGATGGCTTTTTTGTGCTTGGCCTCACTAAGCTGCACACTAGCCTGGATTTGTGGAGGTCAGAGGGTGAAAGGTCAGGGGTGAGGCTACAGGAAGGGGCAGATGGCTAGATCTCCTTTAAGTGTTCATGGGGAAGTTCTCTACTCTGTTGTTTGCTCCCCATTAAATATAGGATGTCTGGAATTTTGAATTTTAGACTAGAGTGTGAGTTGTGATGTTGTCATATGTTGTTTTTTGCACTGCGGAGCCAGAAAAGAGGATTAGTTTTGTTGACAGTTGTCCCTGCAGGAGAAGGGTGAAGCAACCAATGGGGTCATTATCAGCTGTGATACAAACGCGTATATTTAGAGCACAGCTGGCTGGAAGATGTAGGATTGAACTGTTCCTGAGTTAATCCCAATGGTGATTTGATGCAAAGCTAAGTAGTGCACTGGTTACTGCTGCCTTTTCATCGCTGGTTCAAATCCCACTTCCAGCTGCACCTTGAGCAAGGTATTTACCCTAAGCTGCTCCTGTAAAAATTGCCCTGTTGTATAAATACATAAATAATTATATGTAGTATAATATAGTTGTTTTGGCGGAAACTGTCATCTAAATGGCTTAATGCAAATATTTAAAGAGAATTGCTGTAAGTTTCTCAGCATGCTTTACCTGCTTTACAATAACATGTTTAAAAGCAGTAGTGACTCCAATGTGTCTGTGCGTTCAGTAGGTACATAATCAGGTGTGTATTGAGGATACGGACCACTGTGTGCACCGCTCCAAAAGCCACAGGTAAAAAGGGATGGTGCCATTAGAAGAGACAGTAGTCTTTTTCTGCTTTTTCTGTTCTCATAATAATTGGGGTCTTGGCCTTGCCCTTGCCCTAAGGGTCCTAGATTGAAGGAGGATTCCTTCTTTGGGTGCTGTACCGAGCAGTGAGTGCACTTTCAGGTGTTCCATTTACCCAGGTGGAGTTAACTTTTTCTTCTTGCCAAAGTCGAAATGGTCTTGGTGTCCTTTCAGTTCTGTTTTGATTTTTGGAATAAGAAAAAAGTTGCAGGGGGCAGTATCATATGAGTATGGAGGTACTGAATTATGTCATACATTGCAAAACTTTTATGCAAGCACTTTGGTCCATTTTTGTCTTCATAAATACAATGCACAATGACAAACAACTGCAAACTATCAATAAACATGACCAAATTTAAAAGGTAACAAGTTTGTAACTTTTTAAAAGAGGAGGAAAGGTTTATTGACCTTCCACCCATACTACAATTCTGAACGCAGTCATCCAGCAGCAATGTTTTCAGTTTGGATACTTTCTGAACAGACCTTGTGTGTATATTATTCAAGTTTTACTTGGTTGGCACAGTGGCACATCGGGTAGTGTCTGGACTTTTGCTTGAGTATCCGCTCAGCCTGTGTAGAGTTTGCGTATTCTCCCCATGTCTGTGTCGGTTTCCTTCCAGTGCTCTGGTTTCCTCTCACAGTCCAAAGATGTATTTCAGATGAACTGCTGACCCTAAATTGCTCATAGTTGTGGGCATGTGTGTGTGAGACTGCAAATAATAAACTGGCCTCCCATCCCATGTTTTCAGAATGGATTCTAGATCACCATGACCCTGAATTGAACAAACCTTTTATTCTAATGGAACAATAAATGTTTTCATGGCAATGGATTGTTGGAATGTGTTTTCTTAAATCTTCTGGTTGTTTATAAACTAAATGAATTTTAACATTGTATATAGTGTGTGCAGAGATGCTAGTTAGGTGAAGATGGCAATAACAGAAGGTTATCTTAGCTTGGCCTCTTTCGTGGTGTTTGCCCAGCCATTTTCTGCCCTAACCTGTTTACAGCCCTGCCAGTTATGGACAATGTAAGCTCCTGCGTCTGTGATAACAGGGCATGCACCAACTCTGAAAGCAAACACCGAGAACAGTGTGATGGAGGAGCCCAGAGACAGATGAAAGGGCCTCTGAAGAATGTGTTCACCCAGCACTGTTCCAAGTCTGTCTGTATGCTGACAGTGGAAACCTCTTAGTTTTTAGACAGACCCCAGTGGATTCTGCTGGTTAATAATGCGTATTTATAGCTTAGGATTGGAAAGTGGAAAAAATCTGAACTTTCTAAATGTGTTTTCTTTACACCTTCAATATTTCTTACATCTTCAATTAAATTCTGTAATGAAATACTGTAATGTGGTAATGGAGCTTTAATATTTCAAAAGTAATTGAATCTGTTTACTGACTTCAGGGGTTATGGTCTCATGTGAATATGGTTCAACTATTGAAAATTTGTTTTATTTTAAGGGTGAAGTTTGTGTTTTAAATATAGTAGTCCAGAAAATTGTCTGGATAAATATCTTTTTACTGAATAGCTTTAAAGCATGATTTACAGGAATCTTCTGAAGGCTGAACTGCCATTGATTTATTTTAACAAATTATTGACCTGGGGCCATCTTAGGGTAGGTGGGGAAAGGGGGAAATGAATGGCATACTAGAGCATATCTGTGCGTGTGTGCGTGTGTGCGTGTGTGTGTGTGTGTGTGTGTGTGTGTGTGAGTGAGTGCGCACGTGCACCAGTTAAATGCTCGCCACGTATTCTGGATCCGCTTTCATTTTAGCTCGGTGCATTTTTTAGCTCAGTTATTTCAATCTGCAATTAACAAAACAAGCAGTCAGACATGGCAGCTTTTCTTCCTCTGACATGTCCATCTTGGTCCCCCCCAAGTCCAGAACGGAACCGAGGGTCTCATTTAGTTTAAACAAATAAATGGGATCCTGGGGGGAGACTGAGGTGGAAGCCTATGCAGATGGCCCACTGAGGCCAGGACAGACAGCGATATTTCACCTACACGCAGTAGGTGTCAGTGGGGGTCTGACGTGCTCACGCTGCCAGGATGATTCTTGCGGGGTCCCATTTCAGGGCAGCATGGCGGGCCACTGGTAGAAGACAGGGCCCAGCGAAACCCAATCCAACACCACGCTGCTCCATGCGATCAACGTGCTGCATTGAGTCCTGAGCTGCATTACTTCCCTCCAAAAGGTCTCTTTGCGGGACCTCCCAGCCAAGTGGAGACATCCCGTGACAGAGTTAACACAGCTGTTTTTGTGCAATGTGTGGAGTAATGATTTATCTTTTATTTATGTCTTTGGAAGCAGAATGAGACATTAAATGTACCTTCACTAAGCTGATCCTTTTAACAGACCGTCTGCTCTCTTGCATTCTAAACAGACTCTGCTTTTTTCTCTTCTGTTTGCTTCAGTTTTTCCAGAAAATCTCCATTTAGTCATTGAACAGATGTTTTTAACACAAAGACACGTAAACGGGTATTTAAAAGTGCATTTGAAAAAAGAAAAAGAAGTATAGCTGTGTTTTACATCTTGCGTTTGTCTGAGTTGTTTGTTTGACTACTACTACCATTGTTCTTGAGGGTCACATATCCCGAGCAACTAACTATGGAACCGAGAGTCCTCTCTGGATCTTTTGAAACCTGGCCGGACACTGTGTCATACTGAACTGGCTGAATGCACATTTATTTGGCAGTCAGTTCTATTTATGTATTAAATTACTATTACCAGACTTGCTCTGTTATAAGGTCCAGCCTTAGTATCTTTTTTGATCCAATGAGCAATGAAATTGAAATGTGTGTAGTTCTAAAGAATGTCTGTCGCAAAGCCAGGAATTCACAATGGAGTTTTAAAAGTGGCATTGGGGTTTGAGAATTTATTTCTGACCACTGCCATTCAGGCAGTTAATACTGTGTCCTTGTTTTAGCCATGGTTGGTACTCAGCACCCTGTAAAGTTGACCTTAAAGAAATAAAACTTCTTTGCTTGACATGCCAGGTTCTTTGTTCTTCAACATGTAAGTTGAGTTCTTGTTGGGGGCTTTAAGACATACTCTTTTGAAGGCTGAACAAGCCCATTTACTCATGTTTCCTACTGCAAGAGGAAAGGCTAGGTGGATTAAGTGGTTCAGCCCGCTGCTGAGCTGCTTTAGTGATAGAATATGTGCACCAATTAGAATTCTCACTTTTCCTTAATGTACATCTGACTTCTGCCAATAGTCAGAGCAGAGAAGAAAACTTTATTTTAAAGATCTCCAATGGCCCTCTGGAGATGGTAATTTCACTGACTGTCTGATTTGCATTAGTACCTCAACATAGTAAGAAAAAATAAAATACAGACTGTTGAACTTGATCATTCAATCAGTGTTTTGTTCCATGTTGAATAAGATAAAGACAGAAATGCAAAAAGACTGGTGCGTCTATCAGGGTAGAGTCCACGTGGTTCTCTAATAGTCACACTGCTCTTGTTCCAGGCATTTCACCTTTTGTGATCCAGCCCACATCTGCAGTGGTGACAGAGGGCTCTGTGGCCCGGTTTGCCTGCAGGATCACAGCCAACCCTCCGCCCATCATCACCTGGGAATTTAACCATGTCACACTGCCTCTGGCCACAGAAAGGTACCAGTCATATTTGTATTATTGCCATGTTAGATGCTGGGCTCACATTGTGAGTTTGTCAACTCTTTCCCCCTGGATAGAGCAATACCTTCTCAGTGTAATTTTTTCCTGACTTTTTTAATGTTCTGCACTGCAGGTAGAGCTTTGTGGAAATGTTATAAGTAGGTGTAGGATCTGAAACTGTGCTTGTCCCCTTTGGTATGCTAGTGAAGAATGTACTATAGTGGGGAGTGTGCTGTCCCCAGGCTTTGAACTGCACTCTGGGTTTCTGACTTGTAAGTGCTTTGCCATATGCTTGCCTTTGGTTCATCCAGGATCACAGTATTGCCCAATGGAGTGCTTCAGATCCAGGGGGTCGAACAAGGAGATGCTGGAAACTACCGCTGTGTGGCAACCAACATCGCCAGCCGTCGCAGGAGCACAGAGGCAAGACTTGTAGTCAACCCAGGTAAGTGGGAGTCTTGACCCAAGTGATGTGTGATAGTGTTCATTATGGCATAAATATGGAGACTGAGGCCCAATGGAACAGTGGCCATGCTGCAGATTTAAGTGTCATGAAGTATGAACACTGTTCCTCTCCTCAGCTCCAGCAGTCAGGCCCCCACAGAGGCCTCACATCATTGCAGGACCCCAGAACATCACCACAACCATCCACCAGAATGCAATTCTTGAGTGCATGGCAACTGGTCGCCCTAAGCCCCTCATCTCCTGGAGCAGAGCAGACCAAAAGTCCATTGATGTGTACAACACGCGGGTCCTCGGCAATGGGAACCTAGTAATCTCAGATGTGAAGCCACAACATGCTGGGGTATATGTGTGCAGGGCTACCACGCCTGGCACACGTAACTACACCATTGCTACGGCCAATCTCACTGTCCTAGGTGAGTTCGCATCAGCCCGGTTCCATTTGGTTTCTTTCACATGATGTTTTATTTTGCATATCGTAACTGAGTGGTGTTCTGTATGACCTGAAACAACCTCACAGAAAGACATGCTGGTAATTTGTGAACCTAAATTGAGTTTGCACCCCTGTAGCACCCCCATCCCTGGTGGAATGGCCGGAGAGCTTGACTCGCCCACGGGCAGGTACCGCTCGCTTTGTCTGCCAGGCTGAGGGGGTGCCCCCTCCCCATATCACCTGGCTGAAGAATGGAGAAAAGGTGCACTCCAATGGCCGGATCAAGATGTACAACAGGTGAGACCTACAGTAGCACAACTTGGCACAGTTTGTCATCTCTTTCTGTCCCTTTCTCCATCCTTTCTGCACTTACCAGTCAAGTGCATCGAACTTTATGTACTTGAACTGGCAATAAATCTTTCATGAATAATTATTCTTAAACTGCTCATCTCATCTGCAAATGAATTTTGCCACTCAACTAATAGAGAACTAGAAGAACTATACATAATTGATAAGACAATTGGTATATAAACCATGTGCATTACATGGGGAAGGGGTGCCACGGTAGGGCAGGAAGTAGCCTCAAAAATTTTTTATCATGTATGGAAAACAAATATAGGTATCCCTCGAGATACAAGTCTTTGACTTAAGAGTTTTTGCATATATGAGTGAAATTATTTATTACCCTTTGCTGAGTTATGAGAAAATATGAGGCTGATTTTATTTTGCACTTACGCATGACAAAAGCTGAGCATGGAGGAATTTTGAAAGTTTGCACTGGTAATGATAATTAGGTGTTATAAGATTAGTTTTTGAAATTTCACCTTACGAGCCAAATTCCATGAACACATTACACTCAGTATGGAGATTCCTGCAATGTCCATGTCATTTTAACACAGCTGGACTTCTTAAAAATTCAGATATGCATTGTTGGATTATTTGACATGAAAGAGTCATTTAATTGAGTTCTAAGTTCTATCTTGTCTGCTAGCAAACTGGTGATTAACCAGATCATCCCAGAAGATGATGCCATCTACCAGTGCCTAGCGGAGAACGAACAGGGCTCAGTACTATCCATGGCAAGGCTCATCGTGGTCATGTCCGAGGACCGCCCCAGCGCCCCCAGGAACGTGCGTGCTGAGACCGTGTCTAGCTCGGCCATCCTGCTGGCCTGGGATCGACCACTCTACAACTCGGACAAAGTCATAGCTTACTCCGTGCACTACATGAAGGCTGAAGGTGAGAACAGTAGAAATATTGGCGTAAGGTCAGATCAGGCAGCTGTAACAGGTATGTTTTCATAATTTCTCTGTGTACAGTAGCCCGCTCCAGTGGCCCAAAGTGTTCAGTTCTGACCCCATATTACTGTCTGTCAGTGGTTTTATTTTATTTAAATTTTTTTAGAAATGTGGGAAATATGTGAGATTAGCAGATTCTATACTGGCAGGGTTTACAAAGTCTGAAGTGTGGCATACGCCATTTGGAATCCAGGGCACTCTGCTCTTCTCTTTGCTTTTCTATGGATCGAAATGTGAAAATTTGACCATCTGTTGTTAATACCAAGTCACTGGGCAGATGTCAGGGAAACAGAAGTGCTGCCCTGCTGAAATAAGACCATTTTCGTGTGCGCAGACAGGCCTGGCCCACCGCAGTTCAGTCCATCTCTAGTCGCATTGGTGAATGCTAAAAACACAGGCTTTGCTGTAGCTAACATGGCCTCTGATGCTCTGGGATGCTGTCAGGCCCTGCAGTCTATGGGAAAGTACTGGAGATAGTGAATTCAGGACAGTCCTTGGAGTTTTTCCCCCGGGAAAGGTTGCTTATTGCTGTCCGCGTGCTTTTTCTTTCTTTTGCCATTAGCAGAGAAAGTAAGAGTTACACTTCAATGATATAACACTTTTGCACATTTATTAGCAAGCCTTTTCACCCCCTTGTGCTCCAACTTGAATTATCACAGGCCCATTATGTAGTGGCAAAATAATAAAATCCAGTCTAAGAGGGAAGAAACAAAATTGTTTAAAAGAAACACCTGCTAAGAAATGTGTTTTTTGGCCTGTTTCGTGAATGGTGTACCCTTTTCTGTGTGAATAATCTGCGTCCATCCGGCATCGGGTGTGCTTGATTAAGATGTAGTGACACATGGTGAGGTGCTCCTCTGAAAGGAAGTCTTGCTGAATCGAGATTGACAAGAGTCACGGTGCTGCATCCTGCATCTGAGGGCGCAAACAAGGGTGCGCGGCTCATGAATGGAGGCGTAATGAGCCGGGGGCACCTAATTGGGCTGCGTGTTGGAGTGTGCTAATTCAGCACTGGAGATTTTCGGCGGGTGTTGCTGGAAAATGAGTCTGGGTGGAAAGCAGGCTTTGTTTCCTTGCGGGCCTCTTCATCAGGGCCTGCCATGGGGCTGGCCGACCCATTCAATTCCTGAACAAGGCCCCTTCTGTTTACCCTCAAGGATCTTGTTTACCAGGTCAGAAATCGGGCCACGGGGCTCAATGCGCTCCAGCTATAAGTGCGTCTTTTGTGTGACCTTTCTAATCTGTACCAATTAAAGTACTATCAGGCACATTCACCGATGTGGGAAAATGTATTTGGGGAATGTGGCTTCAGCCTTGTTGACAAAATTGTCTGTTAAAAGGGGAGGAACACATTTGATTAAGTTGACGGGTTTTTTTTTTCTTTGTGCCCTTCCCTCCCCTGCCCTGTAAGCTGCTTTAAAAGGACACTGTTCCAGAAGAACCTGAAAAAATTACAGTGTAAAAAGGTTATTCAGGAAAAGCTCTCCTCAGCATTCAGCGATGATGTTTTAATTGGCTACAGAGGGGACAGAAATGTTGTTAAAGGGATGTAGAAGGTCGGAGCCTTCCTTTGTCCTCTCAATGTATGTAAATCTGAAACGCTCTGTGAGCATTGCTTTTTGGCTGAGAAACCCTTTGAGCCTCTTCAGTTGGAGGCTGAGAAACAGTAAGGAGAACAGTCTGTCCGGTCGAGAAAGAGGCTACACAGTGCTATGGCTTTTTATAGTTAAACGGCTTTTTCTGGTTCGCAAGTGCTCATCATTCGCGGTGTTGATGAAGATGACAGAATTGAGGAGGCCATATCCTTAATGTGTGGTTTGTCTCTGCCTTTGTTTTGTATAGGCATATGAATAGAAGTACCTGGGCAAAGCTGGGTACTAAGCTTTCTATAAGAAACAGGTCCTGTACTATCGCAGTAGTAACATGCCTGCTGTAGAATTCTTGTACTGGGTTCTGAAGGGCTTAATATGAAATCAGCAGAGATATACAGGTGCTCTTATGCACAGGCTGTGGCCATTCTTCTTCTTTTACAGCATTTTGGTATGCTTGAAGATAAGGAACAGGTCCAAAGTGTTTAACTACTGTCCAAAGACAGGCATACTGAATGGTTTTGGATCTGTGCTGCATAGGTTATTGTGAAAAATATAAAACGGTGCAGCGGATGATAGAATTTTTCAATTCCTGTGTCTGTGAAATACGGTTTTTTTTCATAAGGTACTGACACCAACTGGAACCTAAATGATTTAAAGGTACAAAGAACTTTTTTACTGTATCTCATCCCATTTGCCCTCCTCACCCCAGGTCTGAACAACGAGGAGTATCAAGTGGTCATCGGCAACGATACAACACGCTACATAATAGATGACCTGGAGCCAGTGAATAACTACACGTTTTACATAGTGGCCTACATGCCGATGGGAGCCAGCCGTATGTCCGACCACGTTATTCAGCAGACCCTGGAGGATGGTAAGTGTGGGAGCTTCTACCCTCCTGTTTGCCTGAGGCTAATAGATGTAGACATTTACTAATGCCAAAGATCAACGGTTTAACTCGCAAAGATAAGCATAAATATGACACGAAGTCTACTGTGAGATGCGTTCTTACTTAAAGCACGAGACATCCCTATAATGGGAAAACAATGTTTTGTATAAAATAGTTTCTTATGGAAAAGAAATACAATGGCTAGTCTATACTGTCTTTTTACTCGTGTTAGGCGTTGACCCATGGATTGCTAAATATGTGCAGTATCCAATGAGCAGTGATTTTCTGGGTGTTGTTTGACATTTAATGGATCATGAGAAAGTTAGTGGTGTGTGGCCCTGGATGACACAGGTCTCATTGCCCTGAAGCAGTAGTTGTTAACTTTGCTAAAAGCCAAGGCTCACAGCAGCGGCTGGAGGTCAAAGGTGTCCAAGTCATTTTAATGCAGCTGGACTTTTAGAGCAGGCCAAATGTTGCACTTCTCAAACTGAAAGGCAGAAGAAAAGGTCAGCAAGGTAATCCAAAACTATATAGCTTAATCAACGCTCCTAGTTATGGAACTGGTACGTGTGTGACAGAACACACGTCCTTAACACCAACAATATTTTTATTGGTTTTGCACAGCATTATTTTGTTCAGAATTAAATAGATTGTCACTGCCTTGGCCTTTGCCTGACACCTGGAGCCATTAAGTCATGTGTACACTCAGTCTAGGAATATTTTAGTTCTGCATGCCTTCCTTGACTTTGCACAAAAAATGCAGCTAACAATGCAAGGGCTAATAATATGCATGTGGCCCTTTATCTGGTTTTCGAAAGACCTCACAAGGAGAAACCTTAAGAGTCCTTTTCAGAAGCAGTTCTGAGGACTGAACCCTGATTTCTCTATAATGGCTTTACCCTCCTCTGCTTTCTCTGAGGTGTATTATGCATGAAAGGCACCCTTGATTTTTCAACCTTCATCCTGAGTTCTGTTGAGGAGGGGATTAGCTTGGTGTGCTCTCGGTGAACTTTCCACTTTGTGACTGGTGCTATGCTCCCCACTGCAGTGCCACTTCGTGCACCTGAGCTCAGCTTGACCAGCCGCAGCCCCACAGATATCCACGTGTCCTGGCAGCCGCTCCCGGCCAAGCTGAGCCGTGGCCACATCACCACCTACCGACTGTCCTATCGGACCAGCACCGACAGCACAGTCACCTCCAAAGAGCTGCCTGGGGACCAAACCCATCATGTCCTGGAGGAGCTCCAGCCAGATACCATCTATCTGCTGCGCATGGCAGCTGCCACCCGTGTGGGCTGGGGGGAGCAGTCTGCTTGGACCTCACATCACACACCCAAGGCCTCCAGTGCCAAAGGTATCTCAGCCCCACACAACAATAAAGCCTTTAACAGCGTTAACCTTAGACTGATGTGTACCCAGGTTTGGTCTCAGTGTGAAATGGCCACCGTTAATCTTGTTAAGGTCTTGCGTTTGTTACTGTGTGACCTTTGCTCTGTGCTGTCACGAACATTGGAATGGCCTCAGTCATGGGTCATAAAGAGGAAGACTGGGATCTCTGGGTACGGAGAAGAATAGGACTATTTCAGACTTAGACCTACATGTTTGTGTGTGTTTGCATGTGTATGATGAATTAGGGGTCAGCAGTCTGTATTTCTTCCTCTGATAAATTAATAGCAAACGTCTTTATTATGTTTTTAAAACATCATAGAGATTTCAGGTTCCTCTCTTTTTATACTGAGGATCCAGGATTCTGTTATGAGAATGATCTTCGGTGAGAAGATCTATATTTAGAAGAAGACAGACAAGGTTTTTCACAGGTGTCTTATCCAAACCAGTGCAGCTACCGGCAGTATTGGAATCAGACTTTTGGTTTGGCCAAGTATATGTGACCTTGTGTGTGCCTTGTGTACTGAATTTTTTGGACACGTAGTTCATCAGTTACTGGATGCATGTTAACACGAACCCTATCTAATGACAATGATTTTTTAAATCCAGTTAGTTTTATTTTTCCAGCATCTGCTATTCTCCAGTTAAAGGCTGAAGGATTGAGTTATTTCCATGTACTACATGTGTGATAACCAGTACTGATAGCCATACATGTAAGGAACATTGAACAGAATCTCAGTTATGCAGACCTTATTTTTTAAAAGACCTTATTTTCCTAATACTATAAGTCTGTGTCAGACATTATGCTTTGTTGGGATACTATTCCTGCTGAAAGTACTTTGTTATCAGTTCATTTTCTGCACTAAAATGTTAACCTGCAGTGAAAATTTTTCCTGTCACAGAATTGTTCTCACTCAGCACCAAAAGAAAACAGTCGTTCTGACCACTTAAAATTTTTCCTGTCACACCAAACCCTTCCATTTTCAAACCATCCAGTCACTGTGGCTTTGTCACCTCTGAGTGCTTCTTTCAGTAATTATGAGCAAAAACCCCACAGTGTAAAGCTGATACTAATGGAATTACTCGTTCACATCCCCTTATGGCATGAAGTAGAGGAAAGTAAATAAACATGGAACCATTACAAAAGACCCTGCCTTTTGCCCTTTAGACCCTGGTTGTCATACATACTCCTGAGTGTGATTCTCATATGGTAGTGTATGTACGTGTGTGTGTGGGTGGTTTTGACTTAGCCTTTACTCCTTTCTACAGTACCCCTGGCCCCAGAGCTCCAGCTGGAAGCCCTCAACTGCACCACCATTTTGGTCCGCTGGCAACCCTCCCCGGATAACCCCGGGGCCATCCAGGGCTACCGCCTCTACTACCGTGAGGAGAGCCAGCCGGAGAGCACCCCAGTCCTGCTGCGTGCACAGGACTCGCAGCACACCGTCGGAGGCCTGGGTGAGCAGTTGGTGCTGCCATGGCTGGGGCTGAAGGCATGCTAACCAGAGTACCTGGGGTCTCATTTGTAGAAACAACTTAGATTACTTTTCAAATGTGAACATATGATCATATGCTAAGGTGCAGCCACAGGCATAATACTGTCTAACTCTGATTTCTGAGAAAATATGAGTGATGAGCATTATGGCAAAGAATGTTTTGCACAGATGGTCTGGAGTATGTGTGCAGCTTGGCACCATTTCTCACCCACTTCAAGCATTTTAAATCTGAGGGTTGGTAAAGAATTTTGCATGACATCAAATATCTGTAGGATTTATGATCAAATTGGTGCACATGAAGGGTTTTATAAATTAAGTCCTTTGATGGTAGTTGTGCTGCTTCTGGATTTATTTGAGTGTGTTTTTTCAGGGGTGTGAGGAAAGAATCAATTTCACGAACATTTACAGACTCACTATTGATGACTGCATGTCCTAAGGTTGGGTCGTGGTGATGTGGATCCTATCCCAGAGTCACAGGGTGCCAGACTAGGCAGGGTACACTTGGGGTGAAATGCTAGCACTGAATTAATCTGGGATTTACTTGGGTTGGTCAGGTTCTTGTGATGTTTTATTAAAGCAATGAGAAAGCTGTACTTCAAGGTGTGAGGGATGACCGGTCTTCTGAGGACCATTTGAAGCTGTTGTTCCTTGCTAGACAATGAGACAATGAGAGGACTGTGATGCAGTCACACTTACTCCAAGACTGCTGTATGTCACTTTTCCGGCTGCTGAAATAGAGGCCTGCTGGCTGCCCCAGGAGGGGGGAACTGGGGCAGCAGGGAGCACTGAGATTCACGGGCCTTGAGGGGAGGGAGGGCATCAGAGTGGACAACTGGCCATCTGTGGCCTGGAGGGTCAGCCAGGTGGTCAACAGCTGACTTTTGAATCAAAGCTTCACTGGCCAGGATGGACACAAAGCATCGGGAGAGTTCAGTGCTGTAAATACAGTGTGTCGTTTCAGACTTAGACAGGGGGATTTGTTTTACTTCTTTAATGTCCTGAAATTTGGCAGCAGTACATGCAAAAAAAAGCTTGTAAGATAAATTAGTATGTGCTGTGAATGAAGAACAGCATGAATCTATTAGCTGCTTTCAGAATAAACCTTTAACTCACCTTGAACGAAAGTATTATGTTGCCAAACAATTTATTAATGCTATTTATCTCTTTTGACAGTCTTTAGATGAACCACCATGCTTTCTGTAAGGGACAGACACATACCCGGTTTTCACGTTTATGAAAGGTTTACACTGTCTGTCTTTTCATGTTGTGTTTCTATTACAAGTTGTGTGAGCTAGAACAAATGACTGTGTGATATTATGTGCAAACTGCACTTTGGTTTGGTTTTGTACCAGAGGCTTTGATGGAGTATGTGCTAAGTTTTTTCCTCTCTTTTTTTATGACCTCAGTGGCGTATGATTGATAAAATATCTGGTAAAGATGTATTGTAAGAGTGTCTCTTGGAAGAGGAGGAAGCTGTTATTGTGGATAAGATTTACGGTGTGTTTTATGACTCCTGTGAGCAGAGTGGTTGGGAAGGTTTGGAGATCAAAGGCACTCATTGTGTTGGCTTGTGTGCCACAAAGAAGGTTTATTAGTGAAGAGCCGTCCAGCCTTCAGTAATGACTGAATAGTTGCTTCTCTTGCTGCTTTTTTCTTTACAGCCGATACAGTGTGTCTTACCTGAACTTTCTCTCAGTGTAGGTTGCGAGGAGTTTGATAGCATGTTGATCCAAATCTTCGTCTGGGCTGCGTCTGCCTCTGTCGCTCAGCATTTGCCCTTGCAAATACATCGTGTACATAAAGACAGTAGTTATTTATTCATTGAGCTGATGCTTTTCTCCAAAACAGCTTACAGCATTAGGTCTATATCGGTTCTTGACGTGGGTCAGTACTCAGCAGTATGTAGTACAAACACTTCTATATTTTGCTGTTTGGAGAACCGGGACTTTTTCTTACATAACCAGCGCTTTTCATAAGCTCCAGGTACTGTTTTCTGCCTGCAACCAACCAGATTGTCTGGCCGAGCTGCTGTCCCAGGACAATACTGCTGTAATACATGGTGATAATTCATATTAGCACTCATAGCTACATTTCATTGCCCAGAGTGGGCTAAGTTACACTGCAAGTTGGCTGACGTTGCTTCCCTATGGTTTGAAATTGGTCTCCTTTGTAAAAAGAAATATATGTTGTGGACATGAGCAATATCTTCTAGCATCTTTTTATTCAGTGCAGAAATCCATATGTAATATTTAATAGTTTGCTGATAAACGGAAGGCACTGCATTGATAGACATGACAACTTGGCAGAGAAGGGAGTCCTGGCACTTATTTTTTCCACTTCAAGAACTGATCGATAAATGGCACTAAATGAAAAACAATGGTGTACCCAGTTGTAGTTTGTAAGGGACAATTAATGAATTAGCTAATTGTAAGTTGACGTTGCCTTATGTTCAAAGTGCTTGGAAATTATTCCATGAAGCTTCATGTTCTGGTTTTCCTAGGAAGTTATGTCACAGTGAATGTGCAGGTATGATGTTCCCTGACAACGTCAGGGGAAGGAAATGCTTTTTGATCCCATATATCCTTGCATAATTTGTGCTTAATTATTGTGCTAGAAATTTATTGCTTCTTAATCGTCAAATGTGGCAGGAGCTGGAGGGGGTTGCTTTAGATGATTGTTGGTCGCTCTGTTTACTGTGTGCGGTTGAAAATTATGAACAGCCTAAAAGCTGCAGCTCCCTTAGGCACAATTTATCTTGTCAAAACTTTACTAGAGGTCACAAGTATGTTGAAGGTTTTTCTTGTTGAACTGCTTGCTTTATATGTCATTTCAATTATTGGTATTATTTACAAGAAAGGTACAAATTGCCTTGCCCTGCTTTGGGAAAGTAAGTGAGTAAATAAATTAATTAAAATAAAATAAAATAAAAATACATAGTGGAGAAAAATATCCTAAAGCAGTTCCTTAACTGTTTCTTGGGAATGTGGTTTGGTCTTTATTTTAGTTTTCAGTTGTGTAAAACTAAGGTAAGATACTGACATTTTGCCCTTTAATATGAATTATATTGATGATTATTTCTATTTATAAGCTGCTTTATGTTCTTAGTTCTTCAAAATTGACTGATATGATTTATACATCTTCATTAAGTTAAAAAAACCACTATTCTGTTTTGTCTTTAATAAATTAATGTAATTTAATATTTTTAAAGACCTGTTTAATTATACAACCCTGTTACAACTTCCCTGTTTCTCATCCTCCTAAAATGGGCTATAATATTCAGTTGCAAAGATGATGGACCATCTGCCTTAAGTACTTTGTGTTAGGACTTGAAATGACAGGTCCTTAGATGGGTTTAACGCCCATGTTAGCCTGTAATTCCATGGAAGGAGACTTGATCTCATTAGATTAACAGGCTGCAAACAAAGCATTTCTGCAGTGATTGGTTTCCTCTGATGTGACTGACAAATGTGCCTTACATTATGTTGATCAATTATTCTGATCAGAGAATGTTTAGAGCGTCAGAGGCCTGGTCAGCCTCTAATACTGTTCCACTCCTAAAGTAAACTGCTGGAACTTGAAGACCAGCTGTAAGCTTAAATAAGAAATAAACCAGGCAGTCAGATTTAGAAAAAGTATTTGTACTGTACTACCGTATAGGAGTTTAGAGTTAACAATCAGTCTGTTTGCTTAAACTGTAAATATTCCAACACAGTGTCACTTATATTACTTTCTTAGCTGTGTGTATTTGTGTGTGTTCTGTTTGGTTCTGTGTGGGTGGTAACATTTATTGCCCCAGGCTGGACAGTATTTGCAGTCTGAGGGGGATGTTTGGGAGGGCAGAAAAAGACTACGAGGATCCTGCAGGATGTAAGCATGGGCTGTAAACATCAGTATTTTTATATAAACAAACCATTTCATATTTTAAATAGCATTAATACATGAGAGAAACAACAAAAGTTATTTTTTATACATTTTCGTGTATTGCTTTTTGCTGCCTAAATTCCTGCAGTGGTTATTAGCTATTATTGGTTGAAAACGTTTATCGGTGAAGGGTTTTGTGGTACCAAATGCGCCAGGGTTAATACACATCCCCTGTTGAGCCACATTTATTTTGAGTGACCATTACCACAGGCATGAGAGGTTTGCATTTGGGGGGCTGCTGGGTAGCTCTTCTCTCTGCAAAGATCTGTCTGTAATATTTTAACAGTGTTTCCCCACAGAGCTGGATTTTTATATTTCCAGTTTTGCATGTTTTTCTAATGATGTTGAAGTACTGGTTTTTGTTCAGAAAAACTACACAAGGTCACAAATTTCCTCAAAAGTGAAGATATCCCTTCTGTGATAGCTGAGCCCCGCAGCCACATCCCCCACCAATGTGGTAAATTCCATCTGAGCTTGACTGAGGAGATAAGCCAAAGAGCACTTTGAGCTGTGAACACCATTTCACCTATTTTGACTTTGCACCTTTAAAAGCTGTGGCCGCTGATAAAGACACCATCCTCTTCCAGCTGACACATTTCTCATCACTTTTTAGTGATTTTATTTATTTATTTATATTGTTTTTCATTCTCCAAGGGGGGGGGGGGTCCTGTATCAGCTCAATTACCCTGACCCTCCCCCTCAGAAATGCATGCCGCCCGTCCTGCAGCAGGATTTAGCTTGCCCAGATTCCATGTCAGAGGTCATGGCCCAGATGTCACCCCCCTCCCCCCAGTTCTCTGTCAGCCTCTGTTCTGCATAATTACCGTGGACCATTGTGTGGCGCGGCTGCACGGGGCAGAGGGGCTGTGGGACTGTGACCGCTCTGCCATTCAGTCGGATGGACGACCAGAACAAAAGCCCCAGGGACTGGCCGGAGCCCGGCAGGCGGAAGGTGGAGAAGTGAGCATTTTCGTGGAGACCGAGGGAGGGCCTTTACTTTAATTTTCCTGTCCTTTACAGACAATCGGTCCCTGGTCCAAAGAACCCTAGACTTGTTTTCTTTGTGGAAAGAGAAGACCCGCAAAACTAAATGAACAAGAATTAAAGTTTTTTCTCTACCTGAAAAAGTGGTATTTTTGATATATTTACACTATTTGTACATTGAGGAATTGCATTGTTTTCATTAAAAATCTAAAGCCACAGTTTCCTCTTTGGGCCAGGGGGTCTTGAGAACATCACGTTTGCTTGCACATTTGGTCTTCTGGCTGCTGTCTTCACCTTCCCACAATAAGATGGAGTGCTGGGTGCGGGGAGGAGAAAAGAGCCTACCTCATGTTGCACACCCATGACCCCAGATTCTTTCTGAGTTTTATCTGGCTCTGACCTCCTGGCCCCAGTCTGGCACCATTGAAGCTCCTCAGGCCCTGTATCCCAGCAGCTGACCCCCGCCCCCTGACCCCCCCACCTCCACACCTCGGCTCCGCCCGCCGGCTCACAGCCCCGGAGACCCATTTCTACCTTAAGAGTAATGGGGGGAAAACTTTGTCTTGAACATAAACAAACCTGATATTTCAGTGTAAGCCATGGGAGAGGTTTTAAATTGCAGGAGCAAAAAAGAAAACATTAAGATGACGTTTTAGGGCTGTCAGTGATGCCGGGACCATCTTTGAAGTCACATGGTGAAAAACACTTTGAGGATGTTTGACGGGTCTATGATGCTTGTAGCACAATACATTTTCTTCTTAATTGTGTATGTACAGTTAAGTGATTTTAAACTAATCTAATTCATGTGTAATATGTAAGGATGTGCTATGATAGATTACATACATGCATAAATGCATGCATGTTTGTATGTCTGTGTGTATGTATTTGGTCTTCATTGTACCCTTAAATTTTACTTGTAACAGTTAAAGATGATCTCCAGGTGTAAAACCCTTACTTTAAGATTTGGCCATTTCCTGTCACGATGCCTGCTGGGTCCTCCTGACAGGCGTGTGTGAGGTCTCCTCCTCACCCCTGTTCCCACACTGTTAGCCCTTAGGCGTTATTGTGTGTTGGACGTGCCTTTTCCCCTGTGCTTTAATGCCCTTAGGCTGCTGTGGTTCCCTTGGTGATAACTGTATAAGCTGCCTTTCAGATGGGCTGCTCTTCATGGCTCCTGGGTCATAGGGCGCCCACTACTGGCCATGTGTTTTACTGTTTGGCAGTATTTTGCAAAGCCCCCTTCTAGTCAAGGTGCAGAAATTAGAAGGAGCCTTGTGTAACCTGGAACTGACTGAGAAGTTGAAAATATTGTGTACTCTTGTTGGATTAAATTCCTCAACTCTTATCAAATAAAATGTCCTAGGCTTTAACAGATGTATAAAGAAGGATTTTTTTTTTCCTTTGGCTTTTGTACCTACATCTTCTGTGCTCTTCTCAGTTTCACACCTGACTGCCAGTTGCTGAATAAATCGAGCAAGTGCGGTACTGCACCTCCTGTCTCATGTGCATTTACAGGAGCACCGCTCTTAGAGGACTGACTTAACGTAGATCTTCATTAGCTCTGGTGTTTAACTACATCTATATGGTCTTTTAGTTTTCCAAGTGATTCCTTTTTTTCACCTTGTGCTGTAGATTTGTGACTCAGCAGCTCGGCAGTTTTTATGCTGCTGTAAGATAAGTTATTTTGCTATGAGATACTTTAAATGTTATGCAGGTTAAAATTTCTGTTTATAAGCTCTGCAACAATGAAGTCTGCTTTCTCTGTAGCAGTTTTTTGAGGAGGACACAAGAAAGTGATTTATAAATATATATTGTAAATAATGAGTGTATGAAATGAAAACTGAAACATTACTGTATAAAAACAGAATCATCACCAATGTACTGTAATTCTCATTTTGTGTCCCAATGCAGACTTGAAGGGAGGATTCTGTGATCGATTACCGTGCTTAATGGCAGTTAAACATCAAAGGCACTGAACCTGCATTGTTTAACCTGTAAAAGATAATAGGTCTAATTTAGATTCTAAAATAGGTTTGTGTAATATTTCAGAATATAAAGCAAAGCTGCTGGCAGTTGATCTAATTCAAATTTGCATTTTCCACTCAAGGACTATTCTGTATCATACACATTTTCAGCTTATGTTTAGTTTAAGGGGAAAGAATGGCATCTTTTATCACTGCTTTTGTTCTTCAGGTCTGAGCATTTGACCAAACTGTTGACCATTCATTCTTTCTCAGAAGGCTATTTTGCCCTAGCTTGACCTGCCCAGTCCCCTCTGCCCAGCCCTGAAAGGGAACTGACCACTGGCCAGCAGTCAGAGGCCTCACAGATGGGCTGGGGGTGGGGCGGTGTCCCACTCTGCCTGCTCAAAGGCCGTGTGACAGGCCAATGGGGTTAGGGCAGCCTGAGACCCTAAACAGGGCTGCACTGGCCAGATGACAAGGCCCCCTTACTTAGCATCTGCCACCATACTCTTAAATCCCCTCCTCTCTTCTACAGACTCACTGATGTTGGCCTGGTGCTGCACTGTGGTCCTGTAGGAAAAAAAAATCTGATCTTCCTAGTAATATATTATGCCGATTGAATTGTGGAAAGAAGTGGATAGACCAACTTGGGCACTTTCAGTATTATTGACCCAATTGGCAAAAGACATTGGAAAATCATGATTTTATTTTTGATGTTGTCCCATCTAGACCCCAGAAGGAAGTACCATGTGAAGCTTTTGGCTTACAGTTTTATGGGAGAAGGTTACCAGGCTGACCAGACGGTCAGCACCCCCGGATGTGTCTGTAAGTTAAACAGGGTGATTGTTTTCTATAATTGCAAATGTATGTCATACACACTGACTGTAAATTTTTAACTGAAGTGAAAACTCACTCTATATGTCACAGAACTTCAGAAATTAATGCACAGTTTTAGGCAATGCAATTAGACCAAATAGTGTCATCAGAAATGGTACAAAATGGTGTATTTTCACACAGCATTCATGTTTGGGGGGAGATGTAACCCAGCACTGTCTCCCTCTTGAATCTTAGCGGTGCGTGACCGCATGGTGCCTCCTCCACCACCCCCTCACCATGTATACGCCAAGGCCAACAGTTCATCTGCCATGTACCTGCACTGGGGTAGGCCAGTGTTCACCACGGGACAGGCTGTCAACTACACTGTCCGTTGCAACCCCATTGGCCTCCAGAATGCCTCCCTGGTGCTCTACCTACAGACGTGAGCAATCGCCCAGCATAGTTGAACAAAGCTTAGCCCTTTACACAAGAATAAATGATTCTTAACAGTCCTTCTTTGCCCTCCTTGTAGCACTGAACAGAGCTTGCTTGTCTCAAACCTTGAGCCCAACACAAGGTATGAGTTTGCAGTGCGTCTTCACGTTGACCAGCTGTCCAGTCCCTGGAGTCCAGTAGTTTACCAAAGCACACTTCCTGAAGGTAAAAAAGCATGTTCTTCTTCACACATATTCTCTGAATTTTAACAATTTATCATAGAAGAAAGTCTCGTCTTGTATTCTCCCAAACTGCTTTTCTTTACCGTAGTCTGAATGCTGTTAGCTACAGAAACATATTCTGGGTGACTTGTTGTTGCTAATGAATGATCATCAATATTGCTCCTTGATGGACCACACTCCGCTCTTCTTATATCAAATCTTGTCCATGGATAGAAAAATTAAAAGCCAAACAGAAACCTGTAAGACCTTTGGCATTTGATTCCTGCCATATTTTTTGATATTTTATCTGTTATTTAAAACCAGGTGAGTTTGGGGTCCAGCTTGTAATCAGCAAGTCCTGCTTTGCTGTGCCAATGTAATGCTTGTGTTCCACAGATGAGTGAGATAACTGTAGACTCAAGTCTTTGTGCTTTCAAGCAGATATGTCACAGCAAACCATGTCTTTCACTCGGAACTTCAAATATATATTCAATAATGTTTACAGGTTGACTCAAAAATTCAAATATTCATCAGTTCATCAATGGGACAACAGGAAGCATAATAGCCAAGGATCTGAACATTTATCCTGAAGTCTAATCTGTCCAAGCCTTGTCTGAGTGACTGCTGTAGTACCCTTGTGCAAAGTACTCACCTACGGCATAAATTAATATATTGAATGTCTGCATTACTCTAAAATGTAGTCTTAACGTTCTGTTTGTAACACATATCAAACAGCATTTGCACATATACTTTAGTGATGTTAATCAGTTGCCGTTGTCGTCTGCTCCAGCCCCCATCAAACCACCTTCAAATGTGAAAGTGACCCTGATCGAGGACAAGACCGCACTGGTGTCATGGAAGCAGCCGGAGGAGCCCAATCTGGTGGTGACACACTACACCATCCTGTATGCCTCTCGAACAGCCTGGCTGGCTGGGCAGTGGCAAGTTCTGCAGAGGGAAGGTGAGGAAGAGTCCGTGCTCAACTGCTCCGGCAGAACCCATACCACAACGTGAGACCAGGCCGCAGAGCCCTAAACACCTGCTCCTAATCCTTGCCTGAGCATCCATTGGAAATCAATATCTCATTTTATCCTTTAATCCATTTCTTTATGGGTTTTTTTCTCCATACTGGTCCCTGTTTTGTAGCAGATAAGGGTTTTGCCATGTGTTAAAAGATCTATCTCTTTCTGGATTTTTTTGACAACTAGAAGCAACTGACATTGACTGGTAGAGTAATCGGTTTGATAGTGTGGTTAGTGTAGCCCAGTAAAAGAGAAGCAAGGTTCGTGAAACTTGTTTGTTTCGCTGAGAGCTTCTGCAGCACTGTACACACAGTAGGTGGGAAGCTACCCATGTGGAGGCCCGAGTGGAGTCACACTTGGCTGTCTGTCTGAAGCTCCTCGAGCAGAAGCACTTCAGCACCAACGGTGTAATTGATTGCAGATGGCCTCTGGAAATGCGAGGCATGCTCTGTTTACTCCCAGCCACCAGGAGGAGGAGGTCAAAAGTGAGGACGTTCGCAGCCCCCCTGGCCTCGCCCACTGTAAATCAAGCCTGCTGCCCGGACAGTTACTGCTGGGGGTCTCCTAGGTGCTGGGTGGGAAACGGCAGCTGTGGATGACCTTTGATGCCCTGCTCTTCTTTGGGCACGAAAAGCCCTTTGGGATGCTGGAGGCATTTTTTTATGTGCTCCCTCTTTCCACAGCATCATAAACCCTTGTTTTCCATGGGTCAGTAGAACAAAGGGCGATAAGCATTAAAGGAAAAAATGACATGAAGTCACTGAGGAGAGTGAGACTCACTTGATGTCCAGATGTGGCCGTGTGAAAGGTGAAGAAGGAAGTTGGTTTGCTCAACACACTTCACGTTCACAGGGAGCATCACCATGGCTTTGCTGGAGAATCTGCAACTGGGAAACATCTACCTGGTGAAAATCTCTGCCTCCAACCAGGTGGGAGATGGACCCTTCTCCAGTGTGGTGGAGCTGACTGTGCTGCCTGGTGGCTTCGCATCAGGCCGGCACACTGATGGCTCTGCAGAAACCGAAGGTCAGTGATGGTAGTTAATAAAATAATCTGATGGACAGAATATAATCCCTATATTAATACATTGTGAAATGCTTATGTCCTTTAAGTTCCCTAGTAGATTGTTGTTTTCTCTTTCATGTTCTACTTTATGTTCTTCAATGCAGCGATATATTAATGTAATGGGTTTTGACATGTTTAAATTCAGTAACTTAATCTCTAGCTATAGTCTCATAAAATTATTTGATTACTTCAGACTGTAGAAGTGATATGGTGGTAAAGAGGGTAATGATAGTGCCTCGCAGTTCCTGTGCTGTGGGTTTGGATGTGGATTTGAATCCAGCTCAGTCTGTGTGGAGTTTGCATATTCTGCATGTGTTTATCTGGGTTTCTGCTCACAGTCCAAAGATGCGTGTTTCACATGATTTTTAACAATAAACTCTCCCTAGTGAGTGAGTGAAACAGTGTTTGAGATTGCAACGGACTGAAATCAAAACTGTGCATTAGAACAATTAGATATTGATAAAGAGTGAAAATGGTTGTATTGTAGCAGTGGTGGCTTAGAACTGAAGAGGAGGAGATACATGCTAACAGGACTGTTTGATGTGATCGGGTCGTTTATGCAAAACCTTGCAGTGTTCTCCAACGCCTTCTACCACCTGGATCAGAAGTCGATGACTGGCATCATTGTAGGAGTGTCCATTGCACTGGCCTGCATCATCATATGTGTCCTGATCCTCATCTACAGAGGCAAAGCAGGGTAGAGTATCTACAGTGCCATGCTGAAACATGCCACCCATCCTGTTTAACTAATTTTTACACTGTAAAGCATAGAAATTTTGAATCTGTGACTCTTCAACTCATAATTTTTCCATTGTGTTGCATCGCTCCTTTGCAGGAAACCATCTACTACTAAGATGGTGAGGCAAAGGAGCGGCCAGGGCCCACATGTCTCCACTTCTCGGAGTCCTGATGATCACACTGAGAACATTGAGTCTCTCATGCCTATAATGGGCAACCGCTTTGTGGACACAAAGGTAACCTAAAAGGGTTTAAACCAGAACACAAGTACTGTTATTTAATACAGTCCTTCCTCAATTTAGTGGACTGCAATTTTATAGATTTTGGATTTTGTG
The DNA here is from genome assembly GCA_900497675.1 of Arapaima gigas. Classification (NCBI taxonomy): domain Eukaryota; kingdom Metazoa; phylum Chordata; class Actinopteri; order Osteoglossiformes; family Osteoglossidae; genus Arapaima; species Arapaima gigas. The sequence continues at coordinate 221,457 of UFQX01000577.1, read as the reverse complement.
GACCGTTGCAAAAATATTCCAGAAAAAAATGGGGGAAATTATAAACATTCAAAAAACACAATCGAGAGTGTAATATAAGTGGAACTATAAAAATTTAATTAATGTTTTAGCTTTTTTTGAGAAGATAACTTCATTAATGCACAAAATAATATTTTAAACAACGCTGAAACTGTGTCTCAAAAAAGAACCATCCAACTGTCTCCATTGCGAGCATCACAATGTGCTCCTGGTTCCTTGTAGCTGCTTTCTGATGGAGCCGTATTGGCGAGAGTGTGTGTTATTCCTTTACTTTTTGCATGCAGTTCTCTATACTATATGTCTGTATGTTGCATTTACAGTACTGATTTTATTAGGCACATTATACACTTATTACACATTACATTAGGTTACTAAAGTGTTTGCGTAGTGCAGTAGGGCAGAATACCATGCTGCAGGAAAAAATATATAACGCTTAATTGCAGTTTTGATTTTCTGAACTTTTGCCAATATCCACACACCTCCCTGCATTTAGTCCATAAAACTGAGGATGGACTGTACTATGCCTCCATATTGTACTGGAAGGCATTATTTCTAATGCATTTCAAATATTTATTTATAGGTTTTTTGAAACATTGAAATGTGCCACCTTGTCAATAAAAGGCATGTTGTGTTTTAGGGTGGGACAAACCTGATCATAAATAGCTCAGGTCCAGTCAAGCCCGTAAACAAGAATAAGAAGTGGCTCTTCTTTACTAAAGAGCGGAAGCAGAAGAAAAGCCAGGTGAGGCAAACACATACGATGAGTACAGCCATTCCTCGGTTTGGTATATGCGAGTTTAGGTTAAAAAGATGTTCCGAATATTTCTCTGTACTACCCACTGTCTGATATCTTAAAAGTAGCTTCTGCTTTTCTCAGTATTTTCTCACTAGTATTTTGTTATACGTTCCCCTCTAGGTTCAAGGAAGCCACGTGTTTTGTTCCTACCAGCCGGGATTGACGGTCCTTAGGTACGAGGAGGATTCATCTTCCTCTCCTCACCAGACATCCCCTCTACAGGTGCTTCTTGGACCCCCCAGGGACACCGAAGCCTCCCAGTACAGCGAAGGCAGCCAAGAGACAGGTGATTCTGGGCGGTACTCGCACAATGAGACGGAGCTGACCCAGCTGTCTTCGAGTGGCAGCTTGCAGTCACCCTGTATAGCAGCGGAAGTGGGGGACAGACACGGCTCAGCAGGCGAGCTGCCTCACCTCATTGTGGAGATGGAAACCCACCAGGAGACACTCGCTGACCCCCACCATCCGGCCCCTGATGCTTCCTTTCCCCACATGCTTTAGGGGCTTGAGCCTCTCCATGCCCACCCCACTACGCTTCTGTTCTAAAGGACTACAAGCAGGAGATAGGACGGGCAAAAGATTCCTGGAAGAATGTGGCTTTGACAGCAGATTTTATTCAGGGTCTTTTGGTGAATGTGTCCCTTTTTTATTTTCTGTTATTCTTTTTTTTAATTGTTGCGTTTCTTCAAGAAAACCTCACCCACCGTGAATGTTTCCAAAGCTTGTCGTGAATGTGAAAAATGACTTTTCCATTTCTAACTTTATTTAAGAGAGTGTATCACTGGAGCAGAGGGACAGAGTGTATCCCCTCCTCACTTATTATCTACCTCAGTTCACTACATGGTGAACGCCAACCTTTTATATTTAACTTCTTCCCAGAGTTACTTTGGTTCTTCATTCACATGACAGAGATGCATATTGATAGCAATAATTTGTGTTTGTGAAGCCAATTGTTTCTTGTGTTTGTCTGTCTGTCCGTGTGTCATTTTAGTTGTGAAGTCAAAGATTGTGAAGGCACAGCATACACATAAGCCACCACTACAAAACATAATTTTCAGTTAAGTTCATATAGTATTTTAACATTATTGGCAGATATGTCTACATCTTTTTTTGTCTGAGGAATTCATATAGGACAGAGTACATCTTTTTCCTTAAGAGGTTTTGTCTTATGTAGTGGTAGAAATCCACTGCCTTAAAATGGTATCAATTTATGAACCATTTGAAACCTCAGGCAAGTAATTTGAATGTCTGTTCATTTTAACATTTCTGTATGCTGTTACCTTTATTGTTTCTGTTTTATACTACCTCCTTTTAAGCGTTATTATATAGTGTTATTTTCCTTCCACTCAGGGAACAAGGTTTAGTACATTTTAAAAGCCATGTATCGTGTATTGCTACATGGTTGACATACAGGGTATCTTAGAGTTGAACTGATTATTGTAGGAGGTAGTAGTTATAGGTTTGTATGAATGTAGTGCCAGTAATGGTTTGTAGCCTTGAGATGAGGCTCTATGTCATTTGAGGCTCTGAAATTTTTCAGTTTGAATTTAACCTTTCAGCATACCTTCAGTACCAGGTTTTTTTTTTCCATTTATGGGGTATCATCATCCTTTTTTTTCTTAAATGTCATAAGAGTTACCCAAAATTGTCTGTACTGAGAGTTAACAGTACAGCAGACCTTAAAAGCTTTAAAAATGGCCTTAATGTTGAAAAGGTCCTTCAGATTTTGGGGGAAAATGTAAGGAAGTTGTACCAAAGTAGGCTTAATCTGAATGTGGACTTTGGAGACATGGGTATGAGAGATGTGTGCAGAATGACTGTTGGAAACTGAAAAGAATGCAGCCAATGAAATGATAGTGAATAATGGAATGATATGGAATATACACCAAAAAACCTTCTACTTCCAAAGATATATTTTTGCTGGCTTATATGTACTACTGAGTACACATCTTAGCTTTTTGATTGTTGAAAGCAGTTGATGCCTAATACTAGAGTAGAAACTTGAATTTACTGCTCGTCCGTCGCCTTATTACGCTTCGGTTTTTAGAGTCTAGCTTATATGCAGTGGTGATCAACGCTTATCCAAAGAATTGTTTGCTTCCTCGATTGGTTTTCATTTGAATCTTTTTGCTGGTCTATGGAACAGTATGAGGGCTTCTCACACCAGACCAAAGATTAAGTTCCTGAAGATCAGCTATGATGCTGCTTTTGAACCAAAAAAAAAAAAAATCCCCCTTTGCACATTTGTGTGCCCCATTGTGACTGCAATGAAAGCCAGGGTCATCTGAAGGAGAATGTTTCCCTTGGTTCTTCAATAATTTTTGACACGTTTAAAGCAATAGGGGCACTACATATGCATTGACCAAACACTGCAGTACTCAGTTTCCCTTGAAGAATTTGGTTGTTAAAACCAAACAAGTGTAATCTAAACAACCCCCAGGTGTGATAGTTCTCAAAGGATGTGGATAATCCTTTGTGTGAAGTGCGACACAATCAGTTTTAATTTTATTTGGAGTGCAAACAATATAAACCAAAGATTTTTAGGTCACCATTGCATATTGGCTAGAGTTCAGCATAGTCTCATCCTTGCATGATGTTTTCCATGTTTTAATGTTTTTTTTTCTTGTTTCAGTTCATAATATATGGGTGTCGATAGACCACAAAGCAGGGTGGAAGTGGTTCGCTGTCAGTGCTTTTTAAAGTTTTATTTGTAAGTCATTGAAGAAAACAAAAATAACTGATTTCTCAATGATATTATTTTTTATTGTTTCTCACTGGAGGAGAAATGCATTTTACTATATTACTTTAAAGGGGCATAATGTACACCCCAATGTTGGGAAAAGCACTGACTGAATTTTGGTCTACCTTGAGATGCCTAAAGTGATTGATAAAAATGTTACTATATCTTTGAAAATGTTGTATATGAGCATTAATCTGGGGAGCTGAGCAAACCTGCTATGTTTATGAAATATATGGATTTTTATTTGTTTTTATTTTCTGATGTAATTCTCTGCCTCTTGTTAGTATCAATGTCTGGAACTGGTCTCTGTTAGTAGACCCATGAAACAACACATCAAATGAAGCTGAATAACAACATATATTTGTTAAAGATGGCAGTATTTGTATGTTTATAGCCATCATTTTAGAAACAAGTAGACGTTTGAAGTTTTTGTTCTAGTTACATTCTTGCTCATCCTGGATTGCAGATACCTTACTGACACGAATGAGTTAATCAAATGAATATTTAGCAGATATATCTACCTGTGACTGTGCTCCATTTGAGCATCCTCCCCTCTGCAGGCTTTCACAGATGACACTTAGATCCAGAGTCACCAGCACCCTTTAAAGAACTGTAGTGCTTTCTGTTACAATTTGTTTGTTTCTGAACGTGTGAAATGAAAGGGATTTGGTGGAAGACCCTGTGTGCGGGCTCCGTGTGTCCGCACCCAGGGTCCGGTACAGGCCCGGCCGGCACTCAGGGGCTGTGGTGGATGGCTGTGGGAACTATACAGACAAGCTCAGGGCGATCCCCAGTCTTGATCACTGCTAACACGAGGACCGGTGCCAGCCTCTCCTTTTGAATGTACCTTTTACTTACTATTTTCCTTATATATTTTTGTTTCTTCTTTTTTAAGTGCATTTACCATCAGTTTTTTTAAATGCTTTTTGTCAGTGTCCAGACAAATTTGTCTCTTCTACAACATAAATGTTTATGCCAAAAATGCTATACAAATCTAAATGCTAAAATGATTGTAAACTCTTATAAAAATGCCCAGATTGAATAAAAATGTTCATGAAAACTGAACTGACTCTTCTTTACTGTTTTGTGGCTTTTTTTAAAAATAGTTGCTCTTACCAAAATGTGATGTAATATAAACATGTCTGCATTCTTTGATGTTAGTGCAGAATTCATACAATGTCCTAAAAAATCACTATCGCTTTGCTCAACAACACAAAATAGTGGTCAATATATTCATGACTTTAACAGTTATGACCATTATGTTGAAGCAGCAAGCTCACCCATGTTGAATGGAAAATAATGAAGACTAAGATAACACAATGTACACTCTGTTGGTAACTTGTGAGGAGTGGAACTACTAGCATTACAGTTCCTCATTTCAATATTGTAGCCAAACATGAGCTGCCAGTTGTCACCTTGTCTTCATCCTTGTCTTCGCACAATAAATCCTGACATTCTGTGCTTACTGCTCAGAAAGTGAGACTGAACACGTTTACCATGGTCACATCCCGGTTCCTGCTTGCTGGATTCAAATTTGACTTAGTCCGATTGGAGGTTGAATGTTCTCTCTGTTCATATTGTACAGACCAAAGACATGTATTACAGATACACTATGGGCAATTTAGCATCATTTGTCATTACCTGTGACTGAATCATGTTCTGTCCAGGGAGTGTCTAACCTAATACCCTTTGCTTATGAGATAAGCTCAGGACCACCCCACCCCTGCACTGGTCAAGTGGTCATTCATAATGTATAAAGAGCTGATAAATTAACTTCACTTCAAGTTATCATCATACTGCCATCTTAATGATATTATGCAAACAGTAAATGAAGGATACTGAGATGCCACATTTATGTTACTGTTCTCTGAAAAACTGTAGTAAAACTGCAGCATTTGTTCCTCCATATGATAAGTTTAAAATCAATTCAGATATAAAACTAAGAGGTAGGCAGGTATAGCATTAGGAGTCCTGCATAAGAGCTCTTATTGAATAGAGTGATAGTAATCATGGGCCAGGAATCAAATCTCAGTTTTCCTCCAGCTAGGCGGAACTTTTGCCTATTATGCTACCCAACCAAGGAGTGTGGGGAGCTGAATAAATAATCGGTATTTGAAAGAGCAACTGCAGAAAACGTGGAAGGCGACGAGCAAGGTAGTCCCACTGGTGATAGGAGCACTTGTGGCCATGACCCCGTAGTTGGAGGAGTGGTTCCATCACATTCTGTGTGTGACCACAACAGTCTCAGTCCAAAAGAGCGCAATCCTAGGAACAGCAAAAATACTGCACCGTACCTTCGAACTCCCTGGTAGAAGGCCTGAGTCTGAGGAAAGTAACCACCCACAGGGGTAAACTGGGTGACAAAGAAATTTTTATATATATATATATATATATATATATATATATATATATAGAGAGAGAGAGAGAGAGAGAGAGAGAGAGAGAGAGAGAGAGGGAGACTTTCTCAATTTATTGACTGGATCAATACAGTACTGCTAAATGCTCCCCCACTTTCATCGGTCAGCTCCCAATGTCTATTACACACAGGAGTGGCTGCTTTTTTGCCAGCAGCCTTATTGCATGTTCATTTCTTCAACCAGCTGTCTCAGATCTTGAGGACTGATGACACTTGGAGCAGGAATTTGACTTTATTGATTTTAATTACATTACTACAGACCGTTTAGGTGGTTTAGATGACGGCTCCCTCTGCTGTCGGTGTTGTGTATTGCAGGTTTTTTAAACAATTTAAATGTTTCGGAAGTAGGATTGACAAAGCAAACTTAACAAAACTTATTGATTCCATAGCAAAAAACATATATGTTTTAAGATGTTTTTGTAATGCAAAATTATTGCAGCAAAACATGACAATATATGAACTTAAAACAAACCCCAAATCCTACTCCAGTGACTACATTAGACATATATCAACTTAATAGAACTTCCTATACATCTCAGTTTTCTTGTAGCCATATTCCCTCTCACAACCATTTCTCAGAAATCTCTCCGCTTTTCTTCACAGTGGAAAACTATCTTCTGTCGAATAAATGACATCTAAAAAAATAAAGCTTTTAAAGAAAGTGCTTAAATATATTGAAAGGACAAAGGGAAGTCTTAACTATTTGTTTGAACCTTGAAGTGACAACATTTCTAGTATTCTTTTGAAAGACAGTATCATTACAAATGACTCAGTGATTTTATTTACTATTCATTTATTTCAAATAATACATTACAAATAGCTCAGCAGAGACAGGCTAAAAATAATTACAGTAAAATGTGACAAGAATTGTTTTAAGTACTGTTCTATTAAGTATAATAACAACAATAATAATAGTAATATAAAAAGAAGAATAAAACCTGTACTGAAAACTCATTTTCCCTTACTAGCAATAATCTCTAATGTATCTGAGTCTTCAGTTTTACGACTCTTGAAAATTTTTACCCAAAATGCGTTGAATTGAAAACCTGATTTTCCAAAATTTCATCCAAAAAATTCAAAGTGCGCATGTGTAATATTGTTTGAATGTGTTGAAGTGGCTTCCAAGAGAGAAGCTTGTGAAGATAGTAGGTGTGTCCGAGGCTGAAAAAAACCTATAAAGTAGAAGTAAAGCTGGAAGTGATCAAGAACACTCTTCTTCTCTTCTGCTGGTAAGTAACCACTCTTTAAATTGCCTTGCTTATTTTAAGTTTTATTAGCATTCATGTGGATGTTTTGAAATATTACTTAATTGTTTATTTACATTACAGCACATGTTCACTGCAGTGTAAAAGGAAAACATAATTAAAATTTTACAAAATAAAATATTGTTGTGTACCACACACAAACATACCCACTAATGAATTCAAGCATTTAATAATTAGGTAAATGGTATTTTAAATGTTTAATATTATGCAGAAAGTCTTGGTGGACTTTTATACGGTGTTTTATTGATAACTGGAGGAAATTGATTGCAATTTTTGGGATGGGATAGAAATGTGTAACAGTCATAACCCAGTTCACATTCCTACTCTGTTCCTGAAAACCACACAAAAACTGGGGAAATGTAAATAGGGAGCCTATTTGTCATTTCTTTAAACTGGAGGCAATTACAATCCGTTTCAACCTCCTCCCAAAATAAGATCCAAACTAATTTCCCCAAATATTACTAAACTTTGCAAGATACCAATAGAACCAACAAGCCATCATTGACTCTCACTCTTTCTCTTCTCCTTGTGCAGCATCAGACGTTTAGGAATACTGACACACTGGGCAACAGAGATCAAAATGTGCACCTGATGTTCTTTACACAGCTGACTGAACACAAAGCTGCAGCAGATCCCCCTCACCCATGCTCAGCAGGCTACTGAACATTTTTCTGATCACTGTTCAGATGTTATTTTGAGTTTTCTGAATGTAGATGATGTAATACACAGTGTTATATGAACTGAGAAGCAGATGAGCATCACATTTCAAAATAAAAAATTAGAGATGGGGAGTTTTTAAACTAGGGTATTACTGTATTATTTTTCCCCCATGAAAATAATAGAATATAACCCCCTGCTATCAGAAAATTCGCTACCAGACATGCTTTCGGGAATGGATTATATTTGGATAATGAGGGGTACCTGTATACTGAGAGATAAAACAACGGATATGGACTCATTGAAGTAGAGTCTAACAGAGAAATGGTTGGCCTTTGTGACTACACCCAATACGGCAAAGATGTTCTCTAGGCTTGTCAGGTCACACACACAGAAAACGCCAGGTACAAGTATCCCTCTAGATATGACTATTTGAATAAGTGTTCACATATAGCAGTGGAACTATTTAATACCATTTATTGAGTTAAAGCCTTTGCTGAGAACACCAGTGGCTGAAGACCAGCACTGACAAAGAGAAGACAGATTTGCTGAAAAGCAAGTCACTGCATGACCAATTTTTCAGATCAGCAGTTGACAAAGAAGCAACCATGGCTTTGTAGTTCCAGGCATAAAGGCAAGTTAGAAATGTTAATAGTCCCAGCACAAGACCAGGCACTGAACCCCAGATACCACCAAAATAACATTCTGAAGCACCAAGCAGACAGCAAATGTAGAATGTGCAACAAAGAGGGGGTATGTGCAACCTGCCCTGTTCTTTTCCCATCTGAGTACACCAACAGAGACAACAAGGTGGCCAGCTACATTCACATGACAACTGCAAACTCCTGGGTGTCCGAGTGGCTGAAAAGTATTATTAGCATACAGTTGAGAAGCTTGCCATCACTCACATCACCATCCATAACAGATCACACACTATCAGTTAACTGCACTGACAGTGCTGTAGAACAAGAAAGAGAAAACCAGCCTGTTGATGAGTATGACTGCACAGGATAAAACAAAGAAGAGGATTATGTTGGAAGAGGCTGAGAAACTGTAAGAACAAGAAGTTAGAAATTGAGGTCAGTAGAATGTGGAACATCAAACCCAGAGTGGTACCAGAAGGGGGAGCATTAGCAGCACTTAAAAAAGGCTTTAGTAACAACATGGTGATTCTCCCAGGCCAGTTAGCTGCAACCAAAGTTCAGAAACATGGGAAGTGCACACATCTTGCACAAGGGAACCCATAGGCACTGGTGGGGTGATGTATTTCATGAGCATATCTGAACAGAAGGTCCCAAGGTGGATGGGATGACGTGGGGCAGCAGGTGATACTGTGATAAGAACTGTCCTCTTGAGACAAATTCGACTAATATTTGTGAGAAGGTCTGGGTTAAGAGAGAAAGACCACATGGTATCCCCAGCTATTTCTTAACATCTCTCCAGGCTAGGAAAGTGTTGAATATGACAAAGTTCTCAGATAAGCTCAGAATCTTAAGAAATTCTTGAATGAAAGGTATGAACCAGTCTTGGGTAACACAAAGCTAACTCATTAACAACCCACAAAGAATCTGCTCTGTGGTGGAACCAGTTGGAAATTTGTTTGATCTGTGCTGCACGGTAGTAGAGTCTCATACCCGGTAGCAAAGCCGCACCCTTTTCTTTCATTTGGCTGAGTTTAGAGAGCCTGATTTTTCCAAATAAATTCTGAAACTAAGTTGTCTAATTCAAAAAAAAAAAAAAACCTTTGATAAATAGTGGGGTAAATTTTGAAATAGACAATCGTGGTAAAAAATTAATTCCGATAACATCAATTCTACCAAATAATGAGACAGGACGAGAGGTCCAAGCAGGCAAATCATCTTTAAACTTTTTAATATGCTTGTAGTAGTTGGTTCCCATCAGGTCTGTGAGAACAGAAGTGATGGAAATTCCTAAATATTTAAATCCAGAATTCTCCACCTTGGAGGGACAGATTAGAAATAGGGTTAAAATTCAGTAGCATGGTTAAAGACTTTGACTGACTGATATAGTCTTTACACCAGCTGGCAATGACATCTCAGGGTTACTCATGTACCTCATCATCGTATAAATAAACAGTGAAATATGAGAAATACAGTGGTCCTCCCCCACTCTCATGCCGTGCTTGTCCTTGCTATTCCTGATAGCTTCTGCTAATGGTTTGATCATAAGCGTGAAAAGTAGAGGGGAAAGAAAATGACCTCATCTGCAGCTCCATCCCACGGAAAAACCACGCGACAGAAAACCATTTGTGTTGACTTGTGCTAATGGGTTTGAATATAACAGCTTGATTTTGATGACCTTGCCGCCCATGTTAAATCTTTCTAGAACGGCTAATAAGAAACCCCATTCAGTGTCTTTTCTGCATGCGGTGAAACCATCAGTGTGGGATCCTGAATTCCGGTAGTTAAGTTTATAATATTTAAAGCACGACGTATGTTATTGCAGCCAAACCTGGCCTTTATGAAGCCGGTTTGGTCCGAGTTAATAAATTTTGGTCATATTTTTTCCAGCCTGTGGTCATGAGATACTAAGAAGTGAGAATCGCTCTAGATATGGGTGTATTTCATGAGTAGAGCTTAATCCTTCAGCATTTTACAGGGATTTGTAGTAATCGATAAAGATATTATTAATTGCCATTAATAATTGGGTCATATGTGCTAGAAGCTAGAAGATACCTCAGTTTATTCACTCTTTCGTAATGACATTGCTTTTTAAGGACTCAAAGTTTATTAGTATAGTTGGTATAACAGAGCATCGGCCTTAGTGAGTCTTACCTGAGTAGCAAAGTAGCAGAGTGTTTATGTTCCTGTTCGGTGTGCTTAACTTCTAAATCTATTTTTTATGTCCCTCAAAATGGTCTCTGTAAATGGTTGGCTAAAGGTTTGTTGGGCACGGTCACATTTATTTTAAGACCAAAACGTGGTTCGCTTTATCCGTCTAAGAATTAAATTTGGCCTACCCAGTACAGATTTCTTTAAACTTCTTCAGGTTTGCCATTTTATTATAGCCACAGTTAAAGCGATAAACTTGGAACAGAAGTACCAGTGTGAAGGTTGATGTGTCACCTTCTATTTTGCTGCTAAACCACAACCCAAACTCTCTTTCTGATGAAGTCATGGAATTTAGGCTATTCACTCTGACACACTTAGTGAGGAAATGTATTTTAAAACTCTGGTGTAAAGCTGGAGTTCCTCTAAATATGTGGGAGTTTGTCCTGCTTGAATAATTAACATCTGACCTGCACAATAATTTAAAACAATTCTGGAGCGTCTGCACACTGCTGTGGAAGCTAGTAGAAAACCTCGTATGACCTTACCTGACCCTCAGTGCATCTCTGTATGTGCCTGGAGGTGCAGCGTCCCAGTGAACTGTCTCGACTTGTATATATCGCTGTGAACAATAAAAAAGAGAAATGTCCTCTTGTAATATGATGGGTTTTTATTCCCTGCTTCTGAACTACAGAACGACAGTGTCATCCTCAATTGATACAGTAGGAAGACACTGCTGTTTAAATGGGTACATAATCGTAAAACTTATTTATTACTGCAGTCACCCCGGCCAAAGTGTAGCTAAATAAAGATTAATAATGATCTGAAGGTCCTTCAGCTCCACTGAAACATCCAGCTGCACAAATGAGGGAAGCTGAGCCACATCTGGCCACGTGCCAGCTGCAACAACGCGGGAGGCACTTTATCCATTGTATTCACTCGTAAATATTTTAATGTTAGTGGCTGACAAACAGGTTGGATCTTTATTTGCACTAACATCCCAGTGTGCACATGTATCTGTTACGCATGGAAATAATTTGTATTTGTTTTATTGCAAAACCGTCTCTAAGCTTGGTACGACACATCCCTAAATAAATAAAAAGCAAACTCGTGCTTTTAAAAGAATAACAACAGTGTTTTGGGAAGACAGTTTGTCATCTTTACAAGAAAAAAAAAAATCACAATTTCTCGCACGTTTCTCGCTGATAGGAAACCGTTTCTGTAATGATAAATTCAAATGAATGCGTTGTTTTAAACAACGTGCGGCAGAAGTAGAAAGAAGAAGACGGTTGTAACAAATGGAGAGGGTGTTCCGGCCAGGAGCGGCGGTCCGTCCGCGATCGCGATCGCGATGTTACATCGGTGGCTCCACATCAGACGGCGCGCCGCGGACACGCTCACGCGGGGACGCGGAGGGGCTTCGTCGCGCTCGCACCCGCTCTCACGTCCACTTTTCCCGAGCGGACACACAGCTGGCGACCGCGCCAGGTCTCCACGGCGTCCTTCGCCCCGCCCCCCCACGCGCGCGCGCGAGAGAGAGGAGCGCACACGGTGAAGTTGAAGCTCGTCCGCTCCTCCCAAACTTCGCGGCGGCACGCAGCTCGCCTCCCCGCACGCGCGGCGACACGGAGAGCACGCGCCGCCGCCTCACCTTTCGGCGGTTGGTTCCACGACGACGGGAGCGCGCGAACCGCGGCGAACGCAGCCTTTCGTCCCCGCGCGAGTCATGTCAGGGACCCGGTGATGTCAGCGGAACAGGACAAAGACTCGCTCTCCCTCAAGAGGAACAGAGGTAACGGCCCCGCGCGACGCCTTTCTGCCCCTCGGACAAGTGGCGACCGCAGCGGCCACCGTCGAGGAGCTCGTCGGCCTACCTAAAGGCCTTTGAAGAAGTGAATGAAACTCGACGAGCGGCGGGAGCCGCGGGCGCCTTCGCCACACAGCAGCCAGAGCGGTGTCCACGGAGCTGTTAGCTAGCTTAGCAGCACGGAGAGGAGCCCGCAGCGTAACTTGTCCGCGCCTTTTATCCGATCCTCTGCGTGTTTGTATGCGTACATGTCGGAATGCGCGCACCCGTCCTGGCAGCGCCGCCAACTTTCAGGGCTCCGGCTCGCGCCTGCACGGCGGACGCGGTGCGTGTTGGTAACGCGGCCAATGTGCGGGACGTGAAACGCAAGTTGTTCTTTCCCAGCCGCGGACACGTTCCCGGGGTCGAGCACGGCGTCGTCCGCGTGTGGTTGTTGCGTGAGTCGCGGCGAGGAGCGTGGCGCGAGCGGCTGAAAACACTGCGGCACGGAGAGAGTCTCCGGCTCCGCGGCTAAAAGTGCACTTTTACCGACACGAGTTTAAGTCTAGATGTAACCGGAGGAGCGAAGTTCAGAAAAGTTGGAGCCACCTGAGTACTGTATACTGCCCTTTAAAGTAGGTGCACGGATTTTATATTTAAACTTCAGAGCGAAGGAGGGTTTTCCATGTAGAAAGTTAAAAGGGAAAAAAAAAAAAGTTGTGAAAGGAAAACGTTACAAAGGTAGGGCTCTTGCCTTGTAATCAGAAGGTTGTTGGTTCAGCTTCCACTTGACCAAAGAGTTTACACTGAGCTGACACAGTGAGAGTACCCTACTGTATGAATGGGGAGATCACTGCTCACTAAGTTGGTTAACACTGACTGTGGTCTTGGATGGAGTGGTCGGCTCAAAATTTGTGTTAATGACCGTAACATATGAGGTGGATCTCTAATGTGTGCTGGCCTGTGACTTTACAGGTGGAGATGGGGGGCTGGAAGGCCTGGGAGGTCCAGGGGTGCTCCTGGGGAGCCCTGACAAGAAAAAGCGCAAATCAAACACCCAGGTAGCTGCACTCCATGTGATCCTGCTCTCACCATCTCGCTTGTTTCCACTTTCGGTTGTTTTCTGTAAAATCAGGTTCCGTTAGTCTGGTCCCATAGAGTCAGTGTTGTACCTTCAGCGTTGTTTCCATGTTCAGAAATGATTCTGGAACATCTTTGCACACTCAAGTGGTGTACATTTGTTATTTTGGCTTTTAGTGGCAATTTCTCAGTGGCAGATGTGAAGCTTTTTTTAATATCAGTTCTATTGCAGCCAGCTGGACTTATTCTTCCATCTGTTTTTGCGTGACGTGTCTTTCGTCATCAAGACTACATTTTTCATTTTTGCAGGTGCCCTCGTTTCCTCCTCTCTCAGAGTATGCCCCACCCCCAAACCCTAGTGCGGATCACCTCGTGGCCGTAAACCCGTTTGACGACAACTACAGTGCTCCGTCGCTGAAGCCAGCTTCAACTGCCAACCCGTACTCTGGCTACTCGCACTACCCTGGCTTCACTAACTATGGCCCCCACAGGATGGGCCCCCACCTGCCGCCACGTGTTCCTTCTCCCTACGGGGGTCCGTATCAAATGCGAAACCAGCTCCATCCTTTTGCTCAGAACCAAATGGGGATGGGGTTCACCCGGGGGCCTGGTTTTAACTACAGCCACCCTGAGAATCCCCCGTATGGAAATCAGCCGTTCAACAACAGCATGCCTGTACCGCCCAATCCGCCCTTCAGACCTGGTCTGGGAGATGCCTTCAACCAGATGCCTCCGCATAACATGAGCAGGAGCACAAATTCTGACATAGGCCCAGGTTTTGGACCTGAGGGCAGTGCCAACGTGAACGTGCCCCTACGGCCTTGCGGAGACCCCGCTGCCAGTTTTGGGCTACAACAGAACAGTGTGAGCCAGTCTAGTGCCCCTGTGCCTAAACAGGATATGAGTGAAGCTTCTGTGAGAAACGTATCCCACGCAGCATCTCCCCAGAAGCAGGGCCAGAACATGGAGGAAAGTGTGTGTCGCGACACCCCCGCTGACTTAAAGCCAAAAAACAGAAGTGTGTCTATCGGTCAGGAAGCCACCCATTCTGACACCATGGACAAGCTGAATGGCATCATCTCCCCGAGTGGTGAAACTGTGAAAAACTCTCCACAGCCATGTGGGCCCAAGGAGATGGGCTCCCTGGAGAGGAGGCAAAGGAGAAGCAGCAGTGGCGGCGCAGGTGCAGCCAGCAGTAAGGCCGTGGCAGCTCCCAGCAGGTCTGGCCACCAATCGGCTGACCCCCTCTACCCATGCGGCATATGTTTGAATGAGGTGAAGGATGACCAGGAAGCCATCATGTGCGAGGCCTCTTGTCAGAAATGGTTCCACAGAGTGTGTACTGGGATGACAGAGACGGCGTACAACCTCCTGACAGCTGAGGCGCTGGCCGTGTGGGGCTGTGACACTTGCATGGAGGACAAAGGGGTGCAGCTCTTGAGAACCCGGGAACTGGTGGGTCAGCCTGCGGTCAGCAATGAGGGATAGCTGGTCACACTGAGGTTTTGGTCCTCGTTTTTCATTTGCAGTTGCCCTGCTTGTCTAGCTAGTTTTTTTTTTTTTTTTTTTTAAATTAAAGAAATTTTGTTTTGGCATAATTATTTTTTCTTTGGTGCAGTTTTGCCAGTTGCAGATATTACTTTTGTAGGCTTAGCAGCAAAGTTATTGACCTCTGAGTCACCCTGAAACCTAGTGTTATCTTCTAGACTATAGTTTTTAAAACTATAAGGTATGCTTTTCTCTCACCAAAAAATACAGGCAGAATGACTGTTCTTCTCAGATAGCTTTTCATTTTTATTATTATGCATATGGTTGAAATTTTATTTTGAAGCTGCCTCATGTCTTCAAATATGCCATGGTGACTATTAAGCCACGTGTGTGTGTGTGTGTGTGTGTGTGTGTGTATATAAATGGACAAATATATATGGAAATTTAAAAAATGTTAACTTGTGACAGGCAGAAGCTCCCATTTTATAAGAAGGTAAACAGAATTATTTCACATGATCTCTGATTAAATTTGGCAGTATTATCAGGGTTTCTCTGCTTTTAATGTCTAGTTTTAAGTTGTGATCACACTGAGAATTTCACCAGTGTTACATGACAAAAAAGTTGTTTTTACAACTACTGTCAGAACACAATTGGTAGGCGAAATGCCTGCAGACTTCATCCTTTTTTCCTTCTGTTCCTCTGTATTTTCCTGCGCTTAATGTCTTGGGCACCTCTGAGCATTTTTTTTTCCTGTAATGAGGAATTTAATTTTGGTGTAAACTTCATATCGGTGGTCGGCACTAAAAGGCAAATAGTTCATGAGATTACACGCAGACTCCAGACTGTGGGGTAAGATGAAGATTGAGTTTCTTGGGTTTTGGTGGCCATTGGCTACATTAAGTCTTTAGGGGGAAATGTGGGGCAAAATATCTTTAGTGTTTTAAAAATTTATGCTTGTGATGTGTATTCTTTTGTCATTCAATGTTGTCTTGACAGTGCTTGAGGAAAGATTGTTCTATTTCACATTTTAAAGGATAGCTAGTACATTTGCCTTCTGTGCTTAAGTCAGAATTAATTTCTCCCCGTAGTGCTGAATCTTAAGGCAAGGAGGGTAACAGTCTCTGGATCACTGGGCCTTTTCTAACTGCACACTTCATGTTTAAACTCTCAACCTTCTAACAGTTGGAAAGTATACTACTGGTACCTGTTTTATATAAAATGTATGATGGTTTAAACTTATAGCATAAATATGCTGTGGAAGGAGAATGAAAACAAAGTTTGAGGTGTATAAATTGTAATACTCACAATCACCAGTTTAAATTGAGTTTAAAGGTGAAAGAAATGTAAAACAGATTTACATCTACTGTAATTTAAAATGTAAAGAAATGACTTTTGCAAACATTGACATTCATTTCAAATAATGAAACGGATTGGTTCCTTCGTAAATAACCGTTGGATCCGATTATTAATGGGAGTCATCTGGCCTCTAACAAGTAAGTTCTGATGTGCAATAAAATAATTTCATAAGAGATTTAACATCTGTGTGATAAATTATGACGCAAAGGGATGCCCTCTATAAGTGGCTTTGTAGCTAAGTGGGAAAACAGCTGTTTGGAAACCTCACTGATGGCCGATGGCAATACCCTGTTTGGGATCATCATGTTGAAATGTTTGTGTGTGTGATGGGTGGTTATGTTTAGCCACATTGATCTGCCTTTTTTTTTTTTTAATACTATTGCTGAAGTAGCATTTAGACAGTTGATTGTAATAGATCTTCTGAAGAAGGTGAAAAATATTTTTATCCTTATAGCAATGTTACATGTCTTTCTAAGTATATCACATTTAAATGATTCGGTTGATGATAAAATTGTACCTTACGAACAATGTTCTGAAAGAACTGTATACAACGGGGAAAAATCACATTGTGCATTTGAAAGTACTTGTAATTCCAAATGCTCTCCCTCCTCATGTTGCAGGTTTTGCTGTTGAAACGGTTTACCGAGTAATAATACAAATATTAATGTGGTTTGGTTTTTCAGTTGAGGCTTTTTGAAAGGGACTCGATGTCATATAATTAGTTCCCTTTAATTTTGGAAATGGGCCACATTCCTATTCAGCTTTGCACCATTTTTGGTGCAGTGATACATGTAGCGTGTAATATGTTGAAATAATTTATGTTCCATATTTGCAACTGCTGATATAATGCGCTCCCTATGCCCCTCTAACTTATAGAATAATATTTTGTTAAAGAGTTTGAGTCGTTTACGCAAAAGCAGTTTCAAAATTGGAATAATAAAAACATATTCCTAATCTAAATGGTCACGTTTAACACTGCTACGTTGCGTTTGTGTTTTCAAGATTTGGTGTTTTTGATGTGAAGTTGAATCTTTTATGCAGATTTTTGACACTAGATGACTGTTGACACCAGATGCCTTAAATGTGCTTGATAGTTACAAATGTTACATGTAGTTACAGTATGAAAAGGTTTTTTTAAACTGCCTTTTACCTGTTCCACATGTGCGTATAATATGCATTTTGCCTGCTGCATTTCTGTTAAACAACAGGTTCAGTGTGTTTGCTTGAAAAATGCTTCTTGGGAAATATGTACCCAGATGTGCAAATTGTTTCTTTACGAGCATTGAATGTACATCTAACTTGTGTACAACATTTTAAAGTGTGTTTCTTTGATATTCGCAAAGTAATGTGAATTTGATATTAAATGTGCAGGCAGTGTTTTTTTTTTTCCGAAATATGATGAAAGGTGCACACAGTGCTTAGTTTGTGAACACTGAGCCCAGAGAGAATCTTCTTAAAAATATTCGTTTGTACAGTTCAGGCTCCTAATAATTGTTATACAGTACATGTATATTCATATCCTGAAGTATTTTAAAAATCAGAGTGAAAATGAAATCTGAGTATCCAGTTTAGTGAGTTCATCAGTACCTAAACAAAGTGCTGTGTAAAGACCACTCAAAGGTTAATACTTTTTACATAAAGATCCCAAACTTTGCTCTATTCTGCATGAAGTATCTTTAATAAAACTTTAAATGTTCTTGTTCCTCTTGATTGCTTTTTTTTATCAGATAAATAGTGGCATAATATAAAAAACTTAGATTTAGATTTTTTAGATTAATTTTTTTTTACCGGATCGGAATGGACACGAATCGACACGGTGTCAAGCATCACCGACTGTCCCCCTCGACAGTTACAATCACTCCATTCATCATCTCCGACTTTATTTTAAAACTACTAATAAAACCGCTACGTAAAAAGTAAAATAAATAGAAGTGTTTCATGTAAATAGAAGTTACAAGAAACAGTGATCGATTAAGATTAAGAAGCCGTACATAAGAATCGCATCGCGAACCAGACGTGAGGCGGCCCTTTAATAAAGCCGGAAACGGGAACTAGAATACACGTCACCGGAAATTGGAATATGCTAAGTCCGCCCCTAGCAACGGATACAAGTGTAGATGGCAACCAGTACACGTACTGTTGAAGTTTGTCAGTTTTATCTAAAGCTACGTGCAAATCGGGGTATACAAACGTGCATGATCAAAATTAAAAAAAAAAAAAAGAGATGCCTTTGATTGTTAAAGATTTCTCGTGGACTCAGACGCAGTCGTTGGTATACATCAGCGTTCCACTAAAGGGAGTTAAAGTGGGGAAAAGAGATATATTAGCCACAGATGAATACGTGAAGGTAAAAGCCCTCTGAGGTTCCCCGCGGACCTGGCTGTGCCCCTGCATGTGTTCGGCGTGTTGACTAATGGCGCTTCTCTGTTTCAGGTCAATTTCTCGCCTTTTTTGTTTGAGGTTTTCCTTTTTGAACCCGTAGACGATGACAAAAGCGTGGCAAGAATTAGTAAAGGAGTGGTCGTGTTTACGTTGCACAAAAAAGAGGAGAGGATGTGGGAACAACTGACGCTGAAGGACGGTTTGTAACCACCGATGATGATGTAGTGATGGTGTGAAACGCCTCTAAATCCACATATTAAATGGATTATATTGAATACAATTATTCCACATAACTATAGCGTGCAGTATCCTTGCTAGGACTCCTGCCCTTAATCCGAAGGTCCACATCCTGAACTGGTACAGTAAGAACGTCTTGCAGCAGAAAACGAAATTTTTTTGAATTATGTATTTTTATTCATAGCTGATCTGGAGAAAATGAAGGTGATCAGAGACAGAGCTGTCATCAAAGTTCAAGAAAAGTGTAATGAGGGATTAAAAACCAAAGCTGTGAAAAAACAAGAAGAAAGCAAATATGCACTACATACTGTGATGAAGGTGCGCAGTGGTCACTGTTTCACGCCGTGTATGTAGTATAAAACCTTGGACATTATTTCAGTTGAAACTTTTCACATTGCTTCCTTGGTCATATGTGGTTCAGTGAGCTTTTGAAATACTATTTCAGATGGAGGAGGAAGAGAGGGCCAGAATTGAGAAAATCAAAGCTGAGGAACGTAACAGAGCTACAGCAGAGTTGGAAGCATGGAAGCTTAAGCAGAAGCAAGAGGCTCAAGAGCAAGAAACTCAGAGAATGCATCAGATGAAAAGGCTGGAAGAAGAAAAGAAAAACGGGCAGTTTATTCAGACATGTCCTGCACCTCAAAAACATAAAGGGACAGGAAAATGTAATTAAAGGGACATTTTCTATAAAAGTTAAAAGGAATTAATCTCCTTTAATGGGCCAGGGGTGTCCAACGTGTGGTTGGCTCCCACTCTTTCACATAATGTGGTCCACAAGAATATTTTGAAAAATATTAATATAAAGTGTACCCACCTTAAATACTATACATTTCATTGAATCAGTAAATACACACAAATCTAAAAAATGCAATAGACATTTAATGTTCAATAAGTTACTTACCAATTCTTAATAATGATTATAGCCCAAAAGGTTTGATGCCTGTGTTGTAGACCTTGATTGTTGACTGCTTCCAATTTTAAAAAATCCTTTTTCCTATTACACAGACCAGCAAACTGACTCATGTAAGAAAAAACAGGTGGTTTTGCCTGCTCCAAGGTCTTTGGGTACTATCAAAATCCAGTTTACCCCACGGATATTTCCAACAGCCCTACGAGAATCTAGAATAGCTGAGGAAGAGGAGGTGAGAAGTCTGAATTTTTCGTCTTAAACTGTAGCGCTATTCTGTGTTACATCAGTGGCAAGTCTTGCTTAAATGCTTGCTCAGCAGGTAGCATAGTTATCCGTACCGCCACCTTTGGATCCAAAAAACCCAGCTTTGTGTGAAGTTGAGTTGTGAACCAAACATGAGGCGGCCCTTTAATCAAGCCGGAAACGGGAACCAGAATACACATCACCGGAAACTGGAATGTGTTAAGTCCGGCCCTAGCAACCGATACAAGCGTAGATGGCAACCAATACACGTACTGTTTAAGTTTGTCAGTTTTTGCCTAAAGCTACATGCAAATTGGGGCATACAAACATGCATGAAAAAAATTCTTAAAAACTTAGAAATGCTTTGGATTTGATTTTTCACAAGTCTTGTTTAAGTGCTTGCTTAGCAGGTAGCAGTTATTAGTGCTGCCACTCTTGGATCCAAAAAACCCGGCTTTGAATTTTACTTCCTGCTTCAGTGCCCTTCAGCAAGATGCTTATTCCAAATTGCACCAGTAAAAATTACCCAGCTGTATAAATGGTTATATCATTGCAAGTAGCTTAACAGTCTAAGTCGTTTTGGGAAAAGGGCTCGGATAAATGAATGCAAATGCTAGGTGGGTGTACTAATTCCTCAGTGACCACAAGACCAAATAACTTAAAAACAGCTATTGTGCTTTTGTCACTGTTTGAGGACTTTCCTACTAGAACTCATTCCATGTACCACACTGTGTTTGAAAGTGGCTTAAAAAGCAAGCGGAAGCCAGATGCGCAGTCAGTGAAGATGTGCCAGAACTGAAGGACCTGAAGGAAGAAGAAAGGAACTCTGACTGGCTTAAAGAAAAGGGGAAGTAAGCAGGAGTTTTCTCCTTTATTGATGAAAATTGTTGAAAATATTTTTGTATGGTATCATTTTATTCTTTGTTTTTTAGCAAATTGTTTGCAACTGGGAACTATCTGGCTGCTGTCAATGCCTACAATCTGGCTATTAGGCTGAACAGAAACATACCATCCTTGTACTTAAACCGCGCAGCATGTCATCTGAAGCTGAGAAACCTCCACAAAGCAATAGAGGATTCCTCTCGGGTGAGTTTTGTGGTTTGTACAAGCTGGTAAATCTAAAATAGACCTTCACTGACACAAACATGTTAAGTTATTCTAATTTCTACCATAGAACAATAATTGATTTTCAGAAATATTAAAAGTTGTTCCTTTGGCAGGCACTTGACTTGTTGACACCAGCAGTAGCTGATAATGCAGATAGCAGAATGAAAGCCCACGTGAGACGAGGAACAGCTTTCTGTGAACTGGAACTATATGTGGAAGGTAAATATTGAACAGAAATTGGATAAACTCTGTGCATACCATACCACTTCTCTGCTGTCCCTGCCAGCTAATATTTTCATGTATATAAAGGTGAAGAAGAGCACGGAGGAATAAGAGCGTCTTATGATGTGCTGTGCATCTTGATCATAATAGCACACCTTGTTCCTCCAGCTGCTGTTTGCCCTTGGCTTGTGTTTTAGAGCCAGAACAGTATACAAAACAAACATTCACCCTTTTGCTTTTTTCACAATCTTTGCAGTTTTACTTGTATTTATTCATATTTTCCTTGCATAACTTGACATGATCATAGAAGGGAATTCAAAGAAATAGAAACACTGGCATTGAGTTGGCACGAGCTGACAGCTTTTATTTGGATAGAAACTATATCAATGCACTCGTCAGTGATTTGAGGAACTACAACAAGTTGCGTTTTGCAGTAATGTATTTTTCTTCTGAAACTTTTTGACAG
This sequence comes from Arapaima gigas, assembly GCA_900497675.1. Lineage (NCBI taxonomy): Eukaryota > Metazoa > Chordata > Actinopteri > Osteoglossiformes > Osteoglossidae > Arapaima > Arapaima gigas. The sequence continues at coordinate 199,499 of UFQX01000577.1, read as the reverse complement.
GCCTTCAGGATTATCAGGCTGCTCTGAAGATTGATCCTCAGAATAAAGCTGTACTTTCTGATGCAGAAAAGATCAGACAAATCATTCAAGGAAGTCAGTCTAACCCTTCAGACGTTGACAAAATATAGACAGTGCAGTTTCATGTTGCATTATGAAATACAATTTGTGATCTGTGTTCAAGATGGATGGTTTGGTTCCAGAGGAGACTCTTCAAATAGTTTGACATATGTATGTAAAAATTATCTCAATCAGTTATTAATAAACAATCTTTTTGTTCCAAATTTTATTTGCATTTTTATGAATGCTCAGTCAATGTATTTACCTCACAGTGCAAATGTCACACATGGAAGAGAATGTATCTCTGTTTTCTGTTTACAAGTTTAAATACAAGCAACAACATCCAGGAACATACAGGGAAGAGAGATGTGTATGCATGAAGATGTTTTAATCCCACCGGTTACTGGAGCGTGTTCTGTAAGTTCGGGTAATCATATACTCGGCTTCTATCCAGACTTGTGTTAAAGGAGTTATTACGATACATCCCACATTTTCCGAGGTCAAAGGAAAATGCCTGTGACAGGGGGTGGTAGGTGCAAGGAGCAGATTCGTAGGTTGGAGGAAGCAGCCCGTAGTCACTGGATGTTGTCTTGAAGAAAAGATGCTGAGGTTTTGTGGAAACTGCCGAAGATGCCGAAGTTGATGTTGGAGCAGATGAAGGGACTGGATTCATCATGCAAGAAAAAACTGAGTTGCCAGGATTTCTGCATTGAGTGGTTCGCAACATCGTCTTGTATTTTCAAGGCAAATCCCTTTTCACCTTCAAAAGAAATATAACTGGTGTGTTTATGACAGCCATTGACTAATAAGAATTGTTACTGGATATGTTTTAAATAATGAGAATTAGGGAACATTTAAATAAAGAAAGCTAAAATAATCCCTGTTCTTTGTAAGTCACCTTGGACAAAAATGTCAGCTAGGTAGCTAAATAGACCTTTCCCACACTTTCCATGCCCTCCCTTCTGGAAAGCTGTGAAGGGCAAACATGACTCAAACAACAGGGCGCTGAAACAGCCTTTTCCATCAATGTCCCTGGTGAATAATAGTTTATCACTCCAGAATAAACATCACGATTCTGTTGGTTGGTCCATCTCACACGGTGCTCCATACTCAGTCAACTTCTCGATTCCTACAATGCTTATTAAATTCATTCGAAACTGTTGCTTGAATGTTGTGTGATGCCTGCAATGACTTTTTCTCTCGTGTTAAATGTACAGTAGTGTTTGGCCAGTAAACCGTTATCTTTAGTTAAACAAACAAGCATATAAACAAAGATGGATGCGCTAATACAGTTACAGCGGAACAAAAGGTTACATTATCATAGTCTTTAAGTTCAGCTACATTTAAAAACAAAAATTTGCGTAATAAAGCTAAATAGAAGGCTGTTGGTTGTTTGGTTATTTTTCTGGCTGGCTTTTTGAAATGCCATAGCCAGGTGAATAAGTAGTTGGTTAGTTTACTGGAATTTTACTACTTTATTATACATGCCACGTACCTGAACTGTAGAGAAAGGAGGGAACCGCCTGACAACAAAGCAAAACCACAAATAATAGTTTTTTCGGGTTATGGTTTCGTTGTCATAGCAACAAAATCTTATTGGTTAGCAAGCTAATCACATGGTCCGGAAACACATTGCACGCACTTTGTTGAATATAGATCTCGGGAAATTGAGTTTGTGCGGCCATAAATTTCAGAAAGACTTTAAGGAGACGTGGAAATGAAGGACTACATTTCCCATGTGTCTGTCTAACCGCAAACTCAGTTTATTATCTCGTCGGAACGTCTGTGTTGTTGTTGTTGATGATGGTGGTGGAAGTTGTGACGGAGCAGATCCAGCCTGTCGTTTATTGAAAGACCTTCTGCATTGCGCCTTTCGCCGTTGTCGCCACTACTCGCTTTATATTGAACACCGGACACGCGGCGGTAAGCAATGGGCGAGACTGTCATTTTTCCGTCGCGACAGATGCGTTCGGTCAGGTTTGTGTCGCTGCTCTCTGTCCAGCAGGCTGCTCTCATCTCTGCGTGAGATTCACGTCTCCGCGCCGCAGCGCAGCGCCTTTTCAGCGCTGCCCCGCACGCCTTTTGTTCACGACGCCCCCGTTTCAGCGTATTTTCACAATTTGTGTCAAAAATGAATTGGATCTGAATCCGTTTTGTGTGCAAGAGCAGCCGCTCACGGTCATGATACGCTGAGGCCGGAGGAGCGGCGCCCGAGGAGTGTGCGTGTGCGTGTGCGTGTGCGTGTGTGTGTGTGTGAGAGAGAGAGAAAGTGTGAGGGAGTGACAGTTCCCATAAGGGATCTGCATCTGTATTAAATAAAATCCGACGCGTCTTATATTACATAATTTTGCGTGTGTCTTATGCGGCGCACTGTCGTTCCACAACGCGGATCGCAATAACGGGCTCAACGGTCTCAAACTGAAAGGGTTAAAAACAAACAAACAAACAAACAAACAAACAAACAAAAAAAGCACACTAAATAAATTGCTGGTTTTACATTGGACCGTCTTATATTTTCCCCAACAATTTCCTCCATGTCATATTTCCTCCAAAATCCACGTTACACGACGAACAAGTGTCCTGCGGATCAGGTGTCAGAATAAACCAGAAATTAAAATCATTTCAGGAGGGAGATGAAGACAGTGACTCGTGACCCCGAGTAAATGTTCAAATTTAAATTGTTTCATCATCTGATCTCAGTTTTTGGAGTCTCTCTCATATATATGTAACAAATCAGGCCCAATAATATGCTGTCATTGTTTTCTAATTCGTTTTATTATATTACAGGCTGTTGCCATCCTGTGGTCAGGCAGGTGGAGGAGCAATAGGCAGGGAAATAATTTGCCCTTTCCTCAGAATTCCTAATGGATTACATGATTTATTGACAGTTTAATATTTCTGGGCAACAGCTTTGTTGTTAAAGCACTGGACTTGCATCTAGAAGACTGAATTCAAACATTTACATGTGTTCATTTAGCAGATGTTTTGAAGGAGTATAATATGTTTTCTGCATTATGCTTGCAGGTGGCGGTAAGATGTCTGAGAGCTCAAGTGACACCGAGTCTTCTTGTGGATGGACCATCATAAGCAATGAGGTGAGTTTTTCATAGTCAAATCAGGGATTAGCATTACAAGACATTACACTTAGTTTATATTAAACAGTATTAAAATCAGGTAGGTAGCGGCTTATTCTGGATTTGACTGTCTGATTCCATGCATTTATAAAATATCAAATGAGATAAATAGCTTTTTGACAAAATGCTTATATTTACCAAGAGACTCAAGTCTCTCTCCTCTTCTCCCAGAGTTTAAACACAAGTGTACTCTGCCGTCTCAGGGTTCAGATATTGAGACCTTGGGGCCAGAAAATGGACCTGATGACCATACACCACCTGAGGTTCGACCTGATGGTGGACCGGAGGGAGGACCTGAAGTTGGACCTGATGAAGGACCTGAGGCTGGACCTGATGGAGGATCTGAGGTTGGACCTGACACTGGACCTGATGGAAAACCTGGATTTTGCACCAATGTAGCCGATTCCTCGGTTGCACCAGAGCAGGACGAACCAGGTGTGTTTCCTGGTAGCGCCCCATTAACTATCACGGCTCAGCTGAGTTCAGTAATTTAAATATAAAGTTACAAAATTTGTGACATTAATGGATGAAATGTTAACTATGGATCCAAACATTTTGTGATACTAATATCTCATATATGCACATTTCATTAAACATAGAAGTAAAATGGGTTTATACATGTATATTATGCAATATCATGCCTTGTTTCTTTGCCTTATTTTAGCAGAACGTAATGAACGGCCATTTCCTGATTCCACCGTAAAGGAGGAAGTGTTAGATGAAACCCAACCCATTTCAGAGGTAAATAAATATTAATTCTCACACCACCTTGGATACATGTACTTATTTACTGCTACTCTGTTTGTTTAGAGGGAAACTTGTAACTCTCTCTCTCTCTCTCTCTCTTTATTCTTGCTTTTTCCTCTCATTTCTGAAAGGTAAACTTCACCGTTACAAAATGTGTGGTTGTTTCCACTTCCAGGTTGGAGAAGTGGTAGTGCAGGAGCAGGCGCCCCTTTGCTCGTCCAGTGATCACTCGGACATCATTACATTGGAGCCGTCAAAGATGGAGGAGCAGACGGAGGTGGAGGAGGGCTCAGTGGAGCCGGAGGAGCTCTACCTGGGCACCTCCTCCAGCAGCCAGTATGCCTTCAGCACAGCAGACAGCGCCAGTAAGCAGAACCAACACATCTCTTAGTAGGACCTCAGAGGCAGCCTGCCTTCGTCTCTGTCAGCCCCTGCTGCTGTGTCATACCTTTTATAGTACTTATGTGCGAAATGTATTCCAGTAATAATTAAGATACATTTAACTACGAGCAGTACTGAAAGGACAGAACCTGTGGCTGAAGAGCAATCAGACCAATAAAAGCAATTGTTTCACCCTTTCCATTTCAAACCTAGGCTTGATGAGTCACTGGATGCTTCCTCAGAGTCTCAGGGACTTTGGCAACAATCTGAAATGGCATCTGTCTGGCAGCCGTTCGTTCCCAGGTTTTCCTGTGAAGTGAACCTGATAGTGTGGCTCACTTGCTCAACCCAGCACGGGCCTTCAGAGCCCCTGATAAGCAGCTGTCAGGCTTCGCTCTGTGTGGACATATAAACAAGCCTGGCTGGTGTTGCAACCCCTAGTAAATGCGTGGGTGTGTGTAGTGCTTGCATTTCAGCATGTTGTGTACCTGTGTCTGATCCCGGGCACAGCAGAAACAACACAAATGTGATGGTGATTATATATAACACTACATTTAAATAGTGGACACGTTGCTTTTTTGAACCTCTTTTTTTAAAAATTTTCCTGCATGTTACAAAGTTTTCTGTGCCATGATTGACCTGTTAAGGTTTAGCTGCTGGAGTTCCAGCCATTGTAACTGACCGGGGTTGGAGCAATCTGTTGAAAAGAATCCAGAGCCAGTACTGTTCATTGCCCTCATAAATTTAAGCTTTGATTAACTGCTTTGAACTGCCTGTGTACTAAAACCTAACTTTGAGGTCATCTTGTTTACTTCCCAAGCGTTTCTTGATGCAATGCTGTGGTGATTTCTTAATCGGCTTTTGCACTGTGTGTTTGAGTCGGACTGTTGGACAGGTGGACGGCCAGCAAACATGTAGTTTTGGACAGATCTAAGCGTGTTTCTTCTCCATTATATTCCAGCACTGTGATTCAGGTAACTTTGTATGGTCATTTTCTCAACTTCCTGCAGTCTGGAGCCCAGAGAACAAGTGTGTTAAATTAGTGATCAGCTGTAGAGGTCATAGATGGTGTGTGTGTTTTGTGTCACTGGGTTTACTGGAGCATGTTCAAGAGAAACCCTTTTTCCAAAGTGGATTGGCTAAAATTAGCAGTCTTAACAGTAGTTGGCTGAATGCATCAGTTCTTAAGCACCTGTCCTGCAAGACAAGAGTGTGTTGCTGGGTGCTTTTGATAAATAAGAGGTTTTCTGTAGAAACAAAATCCATTGTAAAGCAGCAAAGTTTTTTTTTTTTTTGGTCAGCAAGTACTAATGTGCTGGTGTCAGAGAGGGTGTGTGTTGTGCCTTGCTGGAGGCAGTTTTAGTTCTGGCCATATATGTAGTTTGGCAGGTCTTGTACTGAACATGGTGAGTTCTCAGTGGTATCTGGCTGTAGCTCAGAATAGACCAGCTGCAGTTGTGAATGTGTGTCTCTTCCTTTCTATCATGTCCCTGTTATGATGTGTTTACCCCCCCCCCTCTCCCCTGCAGGGTTCCCAGTATCACCCCCTAGGGGAGACTCAACCAGCAGCGAGGACGAGGGGGGGGAGCAGCCCAGCCCGATCCTGAGGAGGCGAAAGACTAGGAAGAGCACAGCCACTGTGTCTGAGACAGAGGAGGTGCCGCCGCAGGAGAAACAGGAACTACAGGGGCATCCTGAGCAGGAGGAGCCCAATGTGGTGCCTCCCCGCGGACAAGTCAGCGGCACCCTCAACAAATGCATCTTACTGGCCCTGGTCATCGCCATCAGCATGGGCTTTGGCCACTTCTATGGTGAGGCCTTTCTGCATGCATCTCCTGAGCTGCCAGTTATTGATTATTGGCTTGTTATGTCTCAGCTGGCAGATACATTGCAAGATGGACTATGGGCCACATGGATTATGGGCCATATTATTAAAATGAATTTTGAAAGAAGGAAGACGAAAGGCAGTGTAATTTGGTTCAAAGCTAGTTTTAAACTGTGCTTGAAAACGACCCCCGTGTGTGTAATAGAGTGATCTTTTATTACCTTTATTACTGGTGAGTGTCTTAACACCATTAACATGCACTACTTAGGAGCGTATTGGTGATGAAAACTGTGTGTAGGGCCCAGAAGACCTGGCAATTGGGAGTGTTACTTTCTGCGTCACTAAACATTTGATGTATCACACGCTAGAATGATTATTTCTGGGGACCATGCACTGCCAGGCTAGTTCAAGCTTGACTGAAACAATAAAGTAACAGTATCAGTGGATTGCTTGTTCTAGTAACTGGCATTGTTGTCCAGAAAGTTATGTTTTTTCCTTTTTTTTTTCCTTTTTTAAATTTTTTTTTTGCTTCCCAGGGAGATTTGAAGGTATGAAGTAATGTCGATGGATAAGGCAGTCATGCATGTCTTCAAAAAAGGGGCTGGGGAGTGTGAATTTGGTTTGGTCATGTTGGAGGTTCACTGTTAAGGCATGCAGGGCAGCTGATGCTTTCTTGCAGTAGTCCAGTGTGTGGATGGGGCCGGAGTCCCATGTTTGGGGCTCACAGTGGGGCAGAGAATATTGCTGCTTCCTTCCAGCATGTAGCACCTCTCTCACCTATGGTGAGATGGACGATGTTTCCCTCCTCCAAGTCTTTAGTGTCTGGAACGAGATAAATGCAGACTTGCACGCGGCTTTTGGCAACGTTACCTTGGTGATGAACTGCTTTACAATTTCAAAGAGCTCAAATTCATAGTTGGTTATGTGCATGAGCCACGTTTCTGGGTTTGGGTGCTGAACGCATAATTCCTCCCATTGTGTGACATTATGGTATTGACCATGGAGTGTGTCTTATTTCTGAACAGAGACTGAAAATTACGTATCTCCTGTCTTGGGCATATCTATCATGTTGTAAATGCCTCCTCTGTTTTCTTTATTTTCTGGAAGGAGGTCTTCTTTGATACAATTTATGTGCTGTGTGCATAACATGGGGTGAATTTATTTAGTGTTTTCTGTCTTGCAGGGACAATGCAGGTTCAGGAGAGGCAGAAGATCGTTGAGAAGTTCCGAGTGAGCGAGCTGGCAGATAAAGGGGCTTTGCAGCAGTGCCACAAGGAGCAAAACGCCATTGCTAAGAACAAGGTTAGTAACATCCCCTGCAGTTTGACTGGAAAAAAAAAACAGCCCAGTTCCAGCATTCTGGTCAAAAGCACTTAATACATCAGAGATTTAGTAAATTCAGCAGAGCCGATAGTAAGCAAAAATAATTTATTGAGTACTATCTATTTAAAAATATTTTAAGCAGTTTATGGTGAGAGCTGTTGTGGGTTTCATGTATAACTAGATGGAACAAACGTCCTTTGTTTCTGTCTAGTTGCTTTGCTGCTTTGTTGCCTTGCAATGTCTGTCTTTAGTCGCATCTTTGGCTGTTTCTTTGTGGTTTGTCTTGTCATCTCTGGTGAACTTTGGTGTTATACCTCTTTCAAATTCAGTTCTCCTTTTCTAAGTGTGATGAGATACAACATGCTGAAGGATGACTTCTTGAAAACAATTGTACAGTTACATTTAGCAGTACATAATAAAGTTTTTTTTTTTTTTTTTTTTTCCGGCAGATTTAAATATTTTGGACGATTTTGCTACTAACTTCATACTCAGTTTAGTTTAATGATACCTAAAGAATAGGCCACCTTTATCACTGACACGTTATTAAACTGTAGAATCTGTGATGCTTTCTACTAGATTCTCTTTTTTTTAAGCAATCTGAATAAAATACAAAAATTTTGTCCAAAATAAAACTGCATCATATTACCAGTTCATTAGAAAGGATGGGCCAGCATGTAGCGCAGTGGTTAAAGTCATCACTTGGCAACTGCTTTACTGGTGTTTGAATCCCACTCCTACTGTAGCACCGTTCCTTAAAGTATTTATTGCAAATGGCTGCAGTGGAAGAAATACCCGGCCGTATAAATAGGTAAACAGTTATCAGTAGCTTAGAATACAAAGCTCACGTTGTAAATTGCCGTGCAAAAGCCATCAGTTAATGAATAGATAGCAGGAATATTGCGAACCACTGAGTGACATTTAAACTAAAGGGAGCAGAAGTGTTTCTGTTTTTCCTTTACTTTGCCAAACAAACGTGCACATTTTCGTTGGACTTTCTGCAATGCTGCACATCATGTGAGCCTCCCAGTGCTGGTGGAGTGAGGCCATAGCTGTGCTTTGCTGAAGGCCACGATTGTGCCCAATGATAGTGACGCTGTTTCCACACGTCTAGGAAGTGGTTGAGCGACTGCGAGAGGACCTAGAGGAAAAGAGCAGCATGCTGTTGTCCCTCACAGGGATTATGGATAAAATAACTAAAGAGAACCAACAGCTCAGATTGAAACAGGCTGAGCTACAGGTAACTTATCAATATCATAGCCATTCAAGACTCAAATGTAAATGAATTTAAAGAAAAATTGTGACGGTTGTTCAGCACATTTCAGCAGCAAAATTCCCCAGTGTTGACTGTGTTGATTTTGTCCCGGATCTTAGTTTGCTATGTCTTGTTCCATCACCACTTGTTACATAGTGCAAGGTAAGTATTTTTGTACAGAAAGTAAAATGTTTAACTTTATTTGGATGAAGCACGAAAGATGCAGACACGGTTGTTGGACAGTGTAGGATGGACACATTTGTCACGTCTCTCTTCTATTCAGGCTGAGAAGGAAGACCTCGCATTACATTTGAAGCTCACAGAGGAGGAGAAAGCTGAGATTGAGTCTCATCAGACACACCTGGCAACCGAGAACCGGCACCTGAAAAGCTCACTGGAACGAGAAGAGGAGTCCGTGTCTACACTCCAGGAGGAGCTGCGAAACCTCCGTGCGCAGATCAGGAGCCTGGAGGAGAAGGGGGCTGGAGCAGATTCCATTTTGTCTGAGAACCAGAGGCTGAAGGACCACCTGGAGGATGAGAGGCAGCGCATTCGCAGCTTCCTCAGCCAAAAGGAGGCACTGATGGCTGAAGCACAGATGCTGCGGAGGGAGCTGGACAAGGAGCGCAGGGTGACAGACCGACTAAAGGAGGAGGTGGCACAGTTGAGCAGCAGCACCAGGGCTGGCGGGGCAGTGGACACAGAGACCGAGGAACTGCAGGCTCGTCTGCTGGAGCTTGAGAAGAAGCTCAATTTTGAGCAGCAACGCTCTGACTTATGGGAAAGGCTTTACGTAGAGACCAAGGAAGAGAGGACAAAAGGAGACAATGAGCCGAGGGTGAAGAAATCCAAGGAAGGTATGATGAACAAGGTGAAAGAAACTTTTGATGCTGTGAAGAATTCCACTAAAGAGTTTGTGCACCATCACAAGGAGCAGATTAAGAAAGCTAAAGAGGCTGTTAAGGAGAACCTTAGGAAGTTCTCAGACTCTGTGAAGTCCACCTTTCGGCATTTTAAGGACTCAGCCACGCACATGTTTGACAAGGCACGGCGTCCTCACCAGAGGAGATTCCACGAGAGAAAGGATGCCAGAGTTGAGCACTGTGAGAAGCAGCAGGACTGTCCTGAACACGCCAGACGCAAGACCTTGGACGACAAATCCCGGCCACAGAAGCCCCTGCATCGACACCCAAGAAAGTCTGTTGTTGATAGCTTTGAGGAAGACTCCAACGCAAGGAAGACAGGAGCCGAAGACCCCGAGGATACAGAAAATGGACGTTCTAGGAGTGCAGGCAAAGGATGCTCTAGTGTGTTTGATTGCGCCTACCAAGAGTCCATGAGCCTCTTCAACAAAGCCTTGGAACCGATCCGGGCTGATGAGTTCAACCAGCTGATCCACAGCTACCTCCAACAGGAGGTGGATCACTTCCACCACTGGAGGGAGCTGGAAAGCTTCATCAATGGTTTCTTTCACAACGGTGTGTTCATACATGATCAGATGTTGTTCACAGACTTTGTTAGTGGAGTGGAGGACTACCTCGAGGACATTGATGAGTACCAACGCTATGATGACGATGTGTTTGAGGATCTTGATGACTACGTCTACAGACACTTCTTTGGAGATACGTATTCGAAACAGTACGGGCCAAGGTGAGAGATTTTTCTTTAAATGCATAATTTATTACAATTGAAATCCATCCATGGTTTAAATTCCATAAATGGAACAGATAAGAGTCTAGGAGGAAAAAGAGTAAATTTGAGCTCATTTATTTCCTTGCATGCATTGAGGTGGAACTGACATGTTCTTAAAGCCTAGTGCCTTGCATGATGCCATACTGTTTGCCAAGGTTTCTTGTCATCCGGTGATAGGTTGGAAAGTTAATAATTCTTAATTTCAGTGAATGATATGCATGAAAGGTGAAGATAAAAAAAAAGCCAACAAAACTGAACGGGTTTATATTTATAAGTATGTCTGCAAATATTTATATATACACATGTACATATGTTTTGTGTATGCATGTTTTGGATTTGCTGTTTCTATTTTCAAATTCACAGTAGACCCTTTGAAAGGCCAGTGTCAAAAGCCAGTAAGGAGGACAGAGAGCACAGGCATCGGTTGCAGCATAAACACCTGCGGGCTCAGCCACGTCCCCAGGCCGAGAGGAAGTGGAGCAGGCCTGGGCGCACCTCTGGGAGACATGTGGCAAATGTTAAAATAGAGCTTGGCCCAATGCCATTTGATCCAAAATATTAAAAAAACAAATACACTTAGCTAATGAAACAATTTTTACGATGTCTTAATATAAATTTTTATTGTTGCTGCAGTTGACATTATAGGTGTATTTGAAGCAAAGATATTTAATTTCTCCTCGTTTGTGTTTTTTGCACATTTTTTTCTTTGAAGAATGGATTTGAGATTGCAACTCTAGCACTTATTGGATGATTTTTGTGTGTCATTACTAGGTCACATTGTCAGTTATCCTTATTTCCTTGGTAAGTGGTGTGCACCAAAAAAGATGTTGCAATGTTGCTCTGTAAATTATTGACATTAAGGTAAATGTATTTTAATTTGCCTTGTGGGGAATAGATTCGAACTCTTTAGTTTAAAAAGTTTGCTGTTGTTAAGGTTAGTTAGTACTTGTTAATGCTTGCATCTTCTATGTGGGTTAGGCTGGCAATGCAACCTTCTCAAAGTACCTACCTGACTGGAATACTCTACAGATTCTGTAACTGAACTTTTTTTTACTATGTAAATGCAATCTGCTAGAAAATAATTTGCTATTTATTGCAATAAGCAAGCTTGCCACTACACTGAAATTTCACTTAAAAGTTAAACTTTATAAACTGGATTTCGCTCACTACCAATTGGAGAACTTCTTTGCCACGGCATATTGTTCAAGATTCTCATCTCTTAAAAATATTTGCGGTTTTACGGCATTGTTAACACAGAACGCAAGGAAAGGACCAAAAGTTTGTGAAAGTTGGCTTTGTTCTGAGAAATATATATTATTTTATATATTATTGAAAAAGATTGGAAATTAATGGAAATAAATATTGATTTTTCAATGCTTGTACCATTCGTGAATAAGCTAGTTTCCAAATGTATTGTGAGAATTTTTTGAATTTCATTACATCTAAATGTTGACTAGATGTTCACCTGAAGATACTGAGCAACTGCTTTACAGAATGCATTGTTTTGCTGTGCTATCAATATTTCAACATTCCATTATGATTGGGGCTTGTCTTCCTGAAGCTGGCAGAATTTTCTTTAGTTTTCAGTTACGTTGTTGAAGAAGTGTAAACTGGACAGTAGTTGTCTAATAAAAATAAATTGAGAGCCTATCTGTGACAGTTCTTATTTCCCTTGTGAAAATTTTAATTAAATGTAACATAACCGTGAATGGATGCTTGTCAGCTTTAGGGTAATTGTAGCTGATATATTTATTAAAGAATTTATACATTTCACATCCACAAGACTAAAATATTGCGGGGATGGAATTTTCATACATAAAACATGAACAGAAGAAAAAGGATGTAAAAACAGCACGTGTATTTTTGATGAAGTCTCAAAAATCAACCAAAATATTAACAGTTGCTCTATTATTAAATAAATGGATGGTACACTGACACTTTCTCCTTGAAGCCAATGCTGACAAGGTTCTGTTCAAAGTTGTCTTTCATAAACAAAAATCCTTCCTCCAACCCGGCCTTCGGGAATGTGAGTATGAAATACTTCTGTACTTTTAAAATATTTTTTCACTTTCAAGAACATGGCAATTTCCTGCAAAAAAAAAAAAAAGATTAGAATCCTTTCAAGTTTTAAACTTCCTGCTTAAGTGAGCTTATGCAATAATGGAAAAGTAACCATACCTTTTCAAGTACATCAAAGAAGACCAGATGGGAAGGGAGTGAAGCTTGCTGGGTAAAAGTGGTCTCTAGCCAATGTTTAGGGTCAGTAAAGAATAACTCGGCCTCATCCACGTAACTTTTGTTTCCAGTCAGATTGGGAGGACACTCCAGGAACTGCATCTTGATGGGGCAATGGATATGGCTGCAAACAACATCAGTGTAATGAAAGTTTTCAATGTTGAGGAGGTATACTTTGTAAAAAATGTAAACAAATTCAAAAACAGTCTTCACTGCTTAATCACGTAGATGCATTAACAGGATACTAGGTCCTGTTCACGAGACAAAGCGTGTACCTGTAAAAAGGCGTGGAGTGGCAGGGCATGAGGAAAAAGACCTCTGGCTGGGGGTTAGTGATGCCACACAATTGCTGTAGGTGGTTCATGACATCCAGTGTTCCACGCTGATGGACCAGGCCCGTGTAAAGGGCCGGCAGCAGGTTCGAAACCAGTAAAGCGCCCACTGCTGGCCTGTTCCATGTTTTTAAGTTTGCAAGGGAAAAACCTGAAACATGAGCTAATGTTTTAATAGAGAAAATGGTAGCACTTCCATTTTAACACTTATACTTTTAAAGAATAAGGTAAATAATTCAATTTTATATGTATTTTAACAAAAAATAGCATATGGCACAATATGTTCTCATCACTTTAAGGTAATCACTAAGATAAGGAGAAAGGAAAGGGTCATTTTTCAAAAATTTTCACTGCTCAACTAAAAAGAGCAGTATGCTGAATACCGTCAGACAGCAAGTACTAGCAGCACTGAAACATTACAGAAGTCCAAAAGTGCATCATTCAAAAGAAATACAAAACACATTAACAATTTTACTGGATGCTGGCAAATGCTGTCAGATCAAGACTACAAAGGCTGGTTCTAGCTGCATGTTTGCTTCGAATACAGTTAAAAGAAAATTTCCTGCTCTTTGCCTGCTGGAGATTGTGTTACTCTGTGTGGGTGTTTGGTGTATCTAAGTACTCACCACAGAACACCATGCACAAGGACAGCACGGGGTAAATAAATCTGAACTCCTTATGTGCCAGCAAACTGTATGGAAACAAAAGTTCAACATACTATCTTATATGTAAAAGAGTTAAGAAAATGCTTTGTTTAGTGGAACAGTGATAGGAGAGTGTACCAAATATGTAAGAAGACAAACGTGATTTCGGCATACCTGTAAACAAAGACAGTCCAGATGATTGTTATCAGCAGTATCCTGTATCTTTTTGGGGCCAGCATGCAACCGTGAAGGAAGAAGAAGAGCTGAGGGCCCAGGACCACCACGCAGCCCTGTGTTAAGTACCAGTGCCATGGGTGGGACCCGTAGAACTCCGCCACGTTGTACAAGATGTTGAACTTGAGAAAGTTCAACTGAACGAGAGTCCACTAATGAAGGAAAAGACACGGAGTTACTGAATATGCATTCATTTTTTTCCCACGTTAATTCAGAACAGCGATAAGTGATTGTATAACAAATACTTTTTCCAGAAATATGGTTCAAAAATAGTCATTTACCTTTCCATAAAAAATGCAGTCTAAAACAGCTGATATGCCCAGTGTTATAGCACTGAAAAGGAAATATAAATATAAATCCTGCTGCTGGAAAACAAAATCAGCCATGCATATTTACGAATGTCACAACAGAAAGTTGAGAGACGGTACATACCCAATGGGAAGCACATGATGAATTAGCAGCTTAAACTTGTCATCTTGCAAAAAATGGTAACCTACTAGTGGGAGCCAAACAATGACAGCTGTGGGTCGAACCAGGACCGCCAGGGCAACCAAAATTAGGTATTTTGAACTAGGAAAAAAAAAATAAAAAAAAGTAATATAAAAAACACTGTGATAAAAATAAACAAAATAAAAAAAATAAAATTCTGGAAAATACTTTAAAGAATAACTTTAAATGTTTGTCTGTTTATAATTCAAAGTTTATATTAAATAACACAAGAAGGTGCAGAGTGAAACTCCCGAGATGCTGTTCAGAAGTGGTACACCTCAGTGAGCCTCACCTGCTGTGTGACTTCGAGCCTGGCAGTGGGTAATAACTGAGTGCCAGGATAGTGAGAACAGCCTCCATTGTGTTTGTCAGAGTTCTGGTGCAGCAGTACCATGTGAACCAGGAGCAGAGCTGGCAGAAATACTGAAGAAATGATAACAAAATAAATATTGATCTTTATTTTATAATCAGAGCTGGACCTATATAAGGTAAAATTTTACTGTAATGCTCAAAAGAAACTATGGCTATTCAATGTTAAAAAGAATTAAGCATTTACTGTCCATCTGGCCACTTCAGGGGGCTCCAGTTCTTGGATGAGAGAATACAATTTACTGTCAGCCAAAGCAGCTAGAAGAGAATGTACCAAGCGAGGCAGCCAGACCTGCAGTTCAAAAAGATATTTACAGACACCTTTCCATAATTGTAACACATTTGCACATAATTATACATCTTGGATTAATACAGAGAATGACAGACGTGTAAACTGACCAAAAGTTGAACTGTGTCACAGCTTAGAAGATGTAGTATTTTATATATGCCAGCAAAGAGGAGGGGATAGCAGTAGCTTCTTATACTTTCAGTCCACTCCCAGGTCAGGTAACCATAAGTGGGAATTTTAAGGGAAACAGCACTGCACATTAACCTATTTATTTTATTACATTTTTAAAATTACAGATATGACTCATTTTAGAAAACAGCCAAACAATAAGAATAAACAGTTTGTTCTTGTTAACTTGTCTTTGTTAAGGAAATGATTACTGACATAGCCCCGCAGCATAAAGGATATCCAAACACCATGTGATGTGACACTTCAAGGGACTGCCAGTATTCGTCAGGGACAAAGCTGCTCTGCACCAGGAAACAGTTGAGTAATCGGAATGCAACTGAAAACCAGATAACTCGTAGTCCAAAGAAATCTGTGGAGCAAGAAAAAAAGCATATATAAATTAAGAACTGTGAAACCATAACAATAGTAATCATAAACGTGATGTGTAGCTAATAAATATTACAGTTGGTACACGAAATATAGAGCGTTGCAGGCCAAAAAAGTTGTATTCATAAAGACAGTGTCTATTTACCATTCTGCACTGCCGTACAAAGATCTTTACTGTACAGCTTAGATTTTCTTTTCCTCAGTTTAATAGGTTCAGAAGAAGACGATTTTCCGCTTAGGTGTAGCCGTCTTTTAACCCTTTCCATAATTCAGAGAAAAACATTAGGACCGGAATATTTCTAGCAATGTGCAACGATCTCTTCTCCCATTCTCGTTCGAAAGCTCAAACCTTACAACTTCCGTGTTTTGGCGTGACGTCACACGCACGTACCATTTTGAGTAACAGTAGTTATGATTCACTTTTATAAATTCCTCTCCAATAAACTGTAGATATGACTTAAAATATACCAAATGAGTTAATAATTATTTAGTGTGATTATAAAAATTGTAATTAATATTTTTATCTATTAGCTGTAGAATATCAAAACATTACATGGGAAAAAAAGAATTAGGATCCGAAAGTGCTTTGTTATATCACAGACACGTTTATGTCACGTTTTCTGAGCTTTCGTTTCTCCAAACAGACTGAATGGCGGTTTTTGGCATAAGTAGCTGAACTACTCTATCAGGTATATGATGCTTTTTAGTTAAGAATCCCATAAGCTATCATTCGTCAGCTTCTCATAAACACTTAAATTGTTAAAGTTTAAGATAACATCGATTAGCCGTGTGGCTGTGTGTTGACTTTCTTAACATTGGGTGCTGACCACAAGCTGGTTATCTAGTAAATGTAACTAGTAGTGCACGATCAGTTTGTCAGTTAAGTCATTTTAGCACAAGGACATACTTTAGGGACGAATGCTTGATGCTAAATCTGTGTTTGCTGTATGTAATACATGTCCATTAGGTAGCATGTAGATGTTAGAGCTGCTCCATGTTTAGCTTTCAGCACTTTCTGCAGTGGTGAAGGGCGATCAGGGTACTAACCCCCGAATTGCTTCAGTAAAACTTACCCAATTGTGTAAATGGGTAAACTGATGATAGCAGTTTATCATTGTAAGTTGTTCTGGAGAAAATTGTAAATTAAATAAGTTGATGTTTTATCCTGAGCTCTTCTGGACCACTGGATTTATTACATTAATTTTAACCTGTTGGCAGCTTCTTAACTAATTGCTTTTCTGTCCTCAACAGAACTCTTTCTAAGGTGCTGGTTTAACAGACTGATCTAAAGCCAGAGGAAAAGTAAAGTGCAAAAATGTTTCGTCGAAGGATTCCTCTTCATCAGATAGCCATGGCCACAATACTGGGGGTTGCAGGAGGGCTTTATGTGTACAAACCCATTTTTGAGACCCATGGTACAAAGCTGGACCCCCCCAGGGAAAATAAGGACACGGACAGCAAAAAGGATGTGGATGTGAGGAACTAAATTTTTCTAAGTCATCATGGATTCTACAGACAATTCAGATGTTCACCAGCTGAGAGTCATTGTATTGCTGATCTGATACTTTTCTGCTGGCAGCTGCTCTATTCTGTAATGAAATACCTTTTATTAAATGTTCACTTAAAATATTGTTTTTAAACATAGAACTACTATGTGACTTTAAAGAGATGTTTGCAAAGTAATATCAGTAAAATCCCCTCTGAATATAAATTTGACTTTTTTGCATTTTTCTTCTAAATGAAATTTGTTATTTGTACTGGTGATCATCATATGACACAATCATTTTTACACCACATATGCAATGCAGATTTAAATTGTATATCTTCAGGTTTTATTTGCCAGACTCTGCAACATTTTGGCATATATAAAGCTCAGAGAAACTGCACCATAGTCAAATTGTGTATTATAAAAGTTTATCAGTTGACTTGAGAATCATTATTTTAATAATTTTGCTTTTCCATCTTTTACATCCTATAGGCTTTTTCTAATTCCTGTCAACAGTTTCACCTGTAACACAAAAATTAAATCAATTTTATATACTGAAGATGTTGACTGAGGGAAATGCATTTAACCCAAAAGCAATCCCTGGATGACCTTCCCCTGAATGATGCTTAGGGGAATTTAAATGGATCCTGGGTTTTTATATAAGATAAGACTTGACCAACATTTTCTTAATTTCCAGTTGGCTAATATTTCTGAATTATTTTGCTGTGTGTGAAGCGGCGACCTCCCAGCAGTGGGTCAGCATGCGGTAAGCTGCGTCGTTGCACGGAGCGGAGCGGAGAGGGCGGGGCTAGGTGGGCGTGGGAGGGGCTGAGCGTGACAGAGGCGGGGCTCTGTTGGCTAAGGGCGGTCTCGGCGCCCACCTCGGTCTCCACATCCTGGATTAGTAAAGGAGGGGTCAAGCTGCCAAGACGGGAAATGAGGCTGTATCTTACAGGGGCAAAAAGCCTTTTCTAATAATATCTGAAGTGAACGGGGCATTTTGGAAAACATATCCGTTTAATACCTAGTAGACAGCGCAGCAAAGTACTACATAATAACTTACTTTTGTAAATTGCCACTGAGCTGAGATCGACAACTTTCTTTAAAGCGCGCAGCAACGGTGAGTAACGCACTCAACACTTTAACCAGTTTTTCAGGTTGTTTTTTTTTAGCGTGAA
This sequence comes from Arapaima gigas, assembly GCA_900497675.1. NCBI lineage: Eukaryota > Metazoa > Chordata > Actinopteri > Osteoglossiformes > Osteoglossidae > Arapaima > Arapaima gigas. The sequence continues at coordinate 181,277 of UFQX01000577.1, read as the reverse complement.
ATAACGTGTTTGAAAACGTACAACAGCCTACGTGGGACCCGTTAGGAATCATCACGTAGTGCTTCTCGCATCTTCACTTTAATCCGGCGCTCTTCACTTTGGAAAATGTCGTTTTTTTATTGTAACTGTAGTGCATTCATACATAGGCGGGGAAACCCGCAGAGTGGAACATGTTCCAGTCGAGAATAGGTTGTATGGGCGATTTTTGACGAGCGCGAAGGAAGCGCCTCATGCAGGACATGCAGGAGCAGCTCGCGTGCCGCCAGTGTGGGACGGAGGAAGTGAACACAGCGAGTGACGAATAGTCCTGTCTTAAATAAAACCCGTGTCTTTTGGCCGGCAAGCGCATAAAAAGTTATGTTTAGGAGTAACCGCTAGCATTATTAGCCATTGCTTTTTTTCGAGGGACTTTAAAGTGCTGAATATGGTATAAATAATATCATTGACGAAGGTTGAGGAGCCAGTTTTGTCTCCTTCCTGCTGTAGGGAGTTTTTTGTTTTCCTCTCCTCAGTTGCCAGTTGCCATAGTTAACTCTCTGTATGCCTTACAAGGAGATAATCTGTCATGTCACTCCCTTTCTGTTAATCCCTTGAGTTTTGTCCAGCACTTTGAGGCACCTTTTGAGAAGAGTGCACATAAAAATAAGTTAACTCAACTTTAGACCCTGGAAGGAAGCCTATGTGAACATGGGGAGAACATTCACATGCTACACAAACTGAGCTGGATTCAGAGCCACAGGTGGACCCACAGTGTAGGAGCTGTGAGGTACAAACTCTACCGCTGTGCCGTCCATTGAATATTCTGCTCGTAAGAACTGGTGAGATGAATGCAGATGTTTGTGTCTAGGACAGTGTTCTGTTTCGCATGGTGAGTCAGCCCTTCAGTGTACACACGGAGGTGCTTCAGTTCGCTGTGTGCTTCTCAGTCCATGTGCAGCTGCCTTCACTACTAGTCAGTAGTTGATACGCCACTATACTTGGAAATATTCAGCAGTCCTTTATATCCTTAAATACTCTACAGCGTGGTGCTCTACAGTCTTCAGCACTGAACGGTATTTGCCAGTGCACACCTCCCACTGGTGCTTAGATCGGTTTATTATATTTCTTCATCATCCATATACAGTATACATATCAGTTCAGGATACATTTATTAGGTCAAAAAGACCCCAGTGCTTGACAGAAGACCATCGCTGGACTTCTGCTGCCTGTCCGTTTGGTACCTTTCAGTTTTTACCTTTTACCTTACCTTATCCAAAATTATTCTTATTTTGACTGTATTCTTTCTTAGGCAACAGCTTACAGAAGCATCGGACCACTTACTTCCCCTCTTGTACAATTTGCATTAATGAGGAGCACTGTGTGAAACCAGTTTTGATTAACTTCAGCATACTGACTTTTACAGTTTTAGTACGATCACCTTAAACTCAAAAACAATTGTAGAAACTGTATTTGTCATTATTATTTCTTGCTGTGTTCTGCTGGCTTCAGTGTAATAATACTATATCCCATTTTCATCATCTGCGGGGTCATAGTGGTCCTAAGGCTATCCCAGAAATGTAGGGTGTGAGGCACGGAAACCCTGGACAGGATTTCCGGACATCAGCGTAATAATACAATCTGACATTCTGCTTAGATTTATTTGTAGTGAAGACTCATTCCTGGAATGTTATAATGTAGACGCTTTTATTGTTTATGAATGTCTACTGATAATATAATCCAACCAGATGTGTCGGATTTTTGTTCGTGAGCAGGACCAAACTTTTATTACATTTGTGTTCAGAACTGTACCCAAACATAAAATTACTGAGTGTACCGATACTAATCTAACAGACCAAAATGTTAGTAAAAGCTTCATTTTTAATCAAGGACAATATCTCATATTAGAACTGAAGTAGGATGGTGCCTCATTTTAATGTTTTTAAAGACAATTGCATCCATGATGTAATGGTTGCTGCAACAGATTAAAACATTACTAAACATTAAATAAAGACAAGTACGCTATTGTTGTTATCTCCAGTGATTTGGTGTGGTCCAGAAATCTATTTTCCAGAAGAGCTCTCAAACTAAACCTGGGTTATGGGAAACATGGTTGCTTAATAGGATCCTTGGCTTTGTAGAATATCTGAGGTCACCTGACCAGTCAGGGAAAGCGCATGAGGAACAGCTGACGGTTGTTAGATGAAGGTATTTTGTGTGGCAAGTTGCATTTATCACTGCTTTTCAATGAAAAATTCCTGTGCAGTCAGGCCTGTGGAGATGGAACTTTGGGCTTTAGTGCGGATTTACACTGTCCTTTTCTACTTACACTTGCAGACATATTCCTTTAATGTCATGAAGCTGTAAATGAAAAACAATCTGTTGCGTGAACATGACAGATGAGTTTTATTAGCTTGTTATTAGCTAGCTTGTATTTTTACAGTTTAATCATTTAATCACTTAAAATGGTAACAACATACAGTCAGAAATTACATAAAATTTGAAGTGTTTAGTTTCATTTGGACACTTCAAAGTACTTGCATGCTTCATAGTTGCTGTCTCTAAAAGCAATTTCTTTGTCTCCCAGTAGAACCATATAATGAACAAACATTTTATTATTAATTATAAAGGTATCTCTTGTTTTATTTAAGAGTTTTTGTGTATACCAGTGAAATTATTTAATACGTTTTACTGAATTGTGACCAAATAGGAGGTTGATGTCTCACGGTTATGAGTAACTTGCTGTTTGTGCAGTAATAGTAATTACCTTTTTGTCTTACAAGATTTCACTTTACAAGCTGATTTCTGGGTGCACAATATAATTGTGACTGGAAGATATCTGCATATCTAATGTAGTTTACTTAGGTCTGTAGCTTTTTCGGTAAAGGAATACTTGTAACCTTCTACATTTCTTAATGAGTGCTACCGTAGGTGCCATAGTTTTTTTTTTTTTAAATTTGAAAAGTAATGGTCTTTTTGAAGTGATGACTTCAAACTGAACCAGTTTTGGTGTAAATTATTTGAGTTTTAATATAGTTTATTTGTTCTGGTTTAAGCTTGTGGGGATGCAAACGCACTTTTTCGGAGAACCCATTAGCTGTAAAAACCCAGGACAGGTGCCCTCATTACCTGAATCTAATCTGTTCCTCAAAATATGTCTGACAGAGAGTTTAGAGTTTTTGGATGGTAGTAGTCTATATTAGATTATTTTCAATGAGAACATTAATGCATTCTTACTACTTTTTAAAACATCCGGTTTTTCTCAAATATCACTGAAATACCCCTGAACAGACTTTAAAACACCCATTGGTTCATTTATAGTACTTGATAGTCTCATTAGTCTGGATTTTTGTGAGCAGTATGCAAAAATACTGAACAGAATTGGATAAAAATTCTGTTTTCCTTCTGTACTGGAATGAACATGTAATGTAAATAAACAATGAAAACACATAATGATTGCATGTAACACGTAGCATAATCAATAAGGTAAGTTTTATTTTCCCCACACATTGCTAAAATTGTATGCCTGGTAGATGGAGCTGTACATAAACAAGCTTACGTTTTATGCATTCACCTCTCTTGCTTTATCACTTGCAGCTTTTCGTCTAATGTATGAGCTTTTCTGGACCTTTTTGGCTCACTTACCTTCTTCTCACTCTTCTCAACTTTCTTTGGAGACATTTTCACTTAATCACGGGACAAAAAAAGTAAAAGCACAGCACATTTAAACAGTGAGAGTATGTGATGTGATCGTATGAAGTGCAAGACATGACTGGTTCACTACAACCTCCTTGGACTTGTGTGTGACCTAAACGGCTTTGCTGGTGTGTTCTTTTGAAATTTTTTCAGATGCAGATTTGCATAAGTGGCTTTTGATTCAGACAGTGAATTTAGGGTACAAATATTTAAGAGTTGTAAAAATAAATTTTTGAAAAGAGAGATTATGGACAGTGAAGGATAGCTGTGCTTCTATATATCTAATAATCCTGGTTTTCATTGCTTGTTAGCAAAAATATCCAATCTGAGCCATGTTGTCATGTAATACTATGTTTAACCCCCCACTTTATCTATATGCATCAGGGAGGGGTAACCAGCAGGAAGGAGCCTGTTGTTTTTTGGGAGGAGTTGGAGGTCCTGTATTTCTTTCAGTGAATTCAGTCAGTCCTGGGAAACATTTTCTGTGTGACAACGTGGAGTGGTAAGCTCTAAACCACAGTTAGGTTTTTGCTAAAATTTCCTGTATTCCATTCTAGAAGATGCTGGTTTATATCTTCTTCCCTTCGATCTTTACGTTTTTAGCCTTAACTTATTTTGATATGTGAAATATGGTCCATATATGTGTTTAATTATGGCATGACTGGGTTCTTACAGCCAGTTTTTTTATTTCTCCTTTTAGCTGAGGAGCAGATTACATAAAGAAGACTGTCTAGAGTAGTCAAAGAGTATTCCAAATCTCTCAGAGAAGCTGTCTAGCTCTTTACACTCCTCACACAAGGTAAATTGATTGTTGATAAATATTTATAAAGGGAGGAGGACTGTGGGTATTGCCCATGAATATTTGGTTGTGTCACTGGAAAAGTATTATAATTATGTGTATTCACTGTTAGTCTGAAAAAGAAAAGGGAACAGGTTAAGTTAAAAATTCTTCTGCTAGTGGTAGATTTTTGAGTCAGAGAATACATTTTTGAAAGTTTATCTCCTCAGTATGAAGCAGATTCATTAGATGTGAGGAAATCAATCTTAAATTCAAAATATCTCTATTCTGAGGGACTCCTGTAAACGTTTACATTAATAACAAGTTAACCCTAATTTTACATCATAAAGTGGATATCATTCATGAAGAAATTATGCTTTTAGGTATCAGCTGATAACCTGATCAAGTGGGAAACCGGGAAACGTACCATCAAGTTGCAGTTGTTTCCTCTGTCGGCTGGTGTAACGTGCCCATAATACGATTACTTGTTATTTCTTTCTTTCCTTTTTATCACATGCTGTGACGCCGAACGGATTGATCTTGAGGAATTACTCTCGCTCCAGCTCGGTACAGGCCCATGTGACTGAGGAAGCAGCCAGACAGCCCACCCTCAGTGCGATGTTTTTTTTGCCCTGTTTCCATTTTTTTCCCTCGGAAGAAGTGTACTTCTCTTCAGTAAACCCTGCTAGGCATTGTCTAGCAGGTGCCGAGTACACACTTTGTTTCACAATTGCCACGAGTTCCTTCTTAATGTGTAGATAATATGAAGCTTAGCCATGTCTGGACTGAGGTAAACAGTATCTCTCTGGGGGGGGGGGGGGGTATAAAAAAAAAACAGGGCCAAAGTGTAATGATTTGTTGTCTTNGGGGGGGGGGGGGGGGGTATCAAGATAGATGTTGGAAACAAAAGAAGTAACTGAGATAAAGACCGTCTATCTCCCTGAATAGGCCATGCTTTTGTACAGCTCACTGAAATATTTAGTGCCTTGGTTAAAATACGCCCCTGTCTTAGACTCAAAGCATAAAAACAAAGTGATTAAATTCATGAATTGGCAGTGTGTGTTTAATGGTTCTTTATAAATTCCAAACAGGCTTTAAACTGACTCATACCTGGGTAATGAGAGAAATGTTTGATTTCTACAAAAGGGATTCTGTTCTCGCTCAAATTTTTATAGCTAATCTGATTGTCTGAAAAATGATGAAGTCTAATTTTCTGCAACCAGAAGATCGGAAAGCGTGACTTCATGTGTAGGTTGAATACTTTTTGTTGACATGTCCAGTTTAGCATTATTGGCCTATGAGAAGGGTGGGGGTACATACCTGTTCAACATTCTTTTTCTTTTGTTGCTTATAAAGGAGTTATGATAGCCGGGTTGAGGTTCATGTTGCGTTTACGTTGTTTTATAGAACTTAACTTTATTCCAGACATTAAGTGCCTTAGCAATCAGGACGGATGGGTGTTAGTGCTGGTGAAGGAGAAATAATGTATGACTTGTTCATTGTCTCTTCTTGGTCCAGTCATATGATGGATTGCATGCTTCTGTGCACTGAGCTTGTGTTTCTCAGTGCCAGTTGAAATGCGTGCATGTATTTGCTCCTCTAGTAATGAATGAAGCTTTCAGATATAGTTCTATCGATATTCAGGTTTTATGCTAACCCTAACCCTTTAATAGCATGATATTGATGGGGACATGTGTTCAAGTTAGAACCCTTTACCTTATTTTGCTGTAAAATTCATTTTTTAGGTTAAAATGTTTTTGCCAGTCAGATTTATTCATTTAGCAGCTGCTTTTCTTCAAAGAGAGGTACGGAGATTACCATGTAGCATTTACCTCACATTGATAGTTAATACTGGTTTCTAAAATTATCCTGTAAGTCTGTCAAAATGAGTGTATAGCAGTTTAGTTTTATGATTTTATTGCAAATTGCTGTTTTTCGAGGAATCCGGGTAGCTATGATGGCACATTTAGTTGGCAAAAGAAAAACTGCTCTGTCAAAATTTGACTGATGAGCCACGAATGACCTGTTTACCTGTTTGCACTCTAAACCTGTAGTTTAAAAAGAAAATTAATTTGTGAAAAAAGACAGACCTTAAAGCACCACATTAGTAAGTCTTTTAGTGGAAAACGCCCCCGCGTCCTGTAGAGTGAGAATAAAGGGGGAGTTCTGTGCTTCTGCACCCTGTGCTTCTGCACCCTGTTGCCAGGTTGGTGTATTGTGGTTGTTTGCTTTCTGGGGCTGTGATTGTGGTGGCAGGGCAGGCCGTGGAGAGATGTCCGTCCTGGTCTGCCCTGCCCTGCCCTGCCCTGCCCTGTCTCACGCCACCCATGCTGCGGATCCACCTCTTGCCAGCTCACACTTTGCGCAGAGGAGTACTTTACAAACAACCCTACGCTTAGACACTCTTTCCACTTCACAAGGAATCTCAAATCATGAATCTGTTATGAATAATTCAGTTTTGGCGTTGATTTCTAACCAATCCTCAGCTCTTAACCTGGTGGGGAAAAATTACTCATTGGGCTGCTGAAAGTGTTTGTGCTGCAGCTGTGAGGTGTCACCTGTAGAAGAATTTTTTTATGCCATGTTATGTAGCAGGTTGTACGGTTTCCGCCTCAGCCTTTATTTGAGAAGAGAGGAGTGAGACTGTAACCATATCACACTAAGATGAAAAGCTTTGTTTTCACACGTCTTGTTCCTTTTGTATTTATGTTTGTGCTCATATTTTGACATGTTTTCTATAAAATTCGTGTTCTAAATTTGCAGGGTTTCAAAAGTAAAGCATTTAACAACAAAATATGAAGGGAACAAAGTCATTGTAGGACAAATACGATGGATTTACAATTTCTGTTCAAAATCTTTTACATTTTTTTTGTTCATGACCACTCTAAAGCATAAAAATAAGCGGGTGATTGAAAAAGAATCAAACACTTTAATAAATTTATCAGTAACTATATATCATGTGAAAAAGTAGTATACTGAGCATTTGTAATATTAAGAAAATACTGACTGTACTGGCATATGATGGAAATGACCTAATATGGCAAATGTGCTCAAGTCTGTGTATGAATGTGAAAGCTGTGTTGTAATCTCATCTTAAAGCAATGCTAGGACTTGGCTAAAATATTTGAAATATCTTTGTAGACACCTGATGCTTTGTTTAATTAAGAAGCAATATCTCTGCTCTTACTTTAGCACCTTTGGTCAAGGTGCTTTGAAATGATGCAGCAAATACCACCCAACTGTATACGTGGCAAAATAATTGTTAGTCCCTCTAGACAGAGACAGAGGCATTAGTGAAAGAATAATGCAACACTCATGAGGCATCTCTGGCACACACCAACATACAGTATGCCAGCACACCATTGCATGCATCTGGACAGATAATAATAATAATAATAATAATAATAATAATAATAATAAAGATTGCTCTCTTTAACTAGAATAACCCCCAACTTGCCAGGTCACCAGTGTCTCAAGCACAGAGCATATGGCTTTTATGAAGGCTAGATTCATGTGGTTTGTTTCCAGTGACTCATTTATGTGATTGAGCATCTACTCGTACAGAAGAAATGTTCATTTCTTTCTTTGTTTCGCAGGTCCGAAGCAGGTGCTCACTATGTCTGATGGGGACTACGATTACCTCATCAAGTTCCTAGCTCTCGGTGACTCCGGAGTGGGAAAGACCAGCTTTTTGTACCAGTACACAGATGGCAAGTTCAACTCCAAATTCATCACGACAGTGGGCATTGATTTCAGAGAAAAAAGAGTGGTGAGTTGTGTCAGTAGTAAAGTAATTTTTAATCTGAACTAGAAATATTTTGACCAAATATTAGATTCTGTGTAAAATGCAGTGGGTAAGTTGATGACCCAGGAATGCCCTGCGTGCGGAAGGTTTTTGGAACCTTGGGAACTACCAGTGCAATGGAATGTGTCATTTACTCTGTTTAACTTAGCACACTCCTTGAAGGTAAACACTGAATACAACCAAATCAATTATGGAGATTTAGGTAGAACTGTCGATATCTGTGTGATTGTGATCATATTTCCAACCTCGCAGTCAACGATTAGAAGCATGTGGCAGGGATACATCTCTGCAAGGTCAGTTTTTTGATGGCAGAAATTATCTTGTCTGTGTGTTCTAGGTATACAAGTCCAACAGCAATGATGGGATAGCAGGAAAAGGCCAGAGGATCCATATTCAATTGTGGGACACAGCAGGGCAGGAGAGGTTTGTCCCAGTCAAGATCATTTAAGCTTTATCAACTTGTATAACAAACAAACATTTACATTTTTTTGGTGCATGAAGATGCCTAACAAATGTTTTCACTTCACATGCCCTCAGGTTTCGAAGTTTGACAACAGCTTTCTTCCGAGATGCCATGGGCTTCCTTCTCTTATTTGATCTTACAAATGAGCAAAGTTTCCTCAACGTCAGGAATTGGATGAGTGAGTCCATTGTTGATACCACCTTGTAGTAACAGTCGTGGTTTCAGATGGATTATTTGAAGATGTATGTTTCTCATAAAGGGAAATCTTGCTACATTAACACATTTAATTTGAGACTTAGGTTTGTAGGTGATGCTCCGTTTTTTTTCTTTTTGCAGGCCAGCTGCAGATGCATGCCTATTGTGAAAACCCAGATATAGTGCTGTGCGGTAACAAATGTGATCTGGATGACCAAAGGGTAGTTAAACAACAAGAAGCCAAGGAGTTGGCTGAGAAGTATGGGTACGTCTCTACCTTTGGTTCTTGGAAACATTTACTTAAAGGGCAGGGACCAAGGAGGCTTCCAGTAGGATGAACCAAGCAAATCAAGCACAATGCAAAGGATTGTTCTGATTGGTACCTTGCACAAAGTAAACATTTACTAAACCATCTCAAGTGTTATTTTCTATAGCATTAGTCACATATCAGGGGCATTATAATATCACGTGCATATTTACATTAGGAATTTTGAGAATGTTTCAAAGACTTGACCTACTAAATATCTTACACTGCACTTGGAATTATTAAGCCAGACAGTTTAAATAAAAGGTTAAACAAAATACTCATCGTTATTATATTCTTTCTGTTGTATTATAGTTGTAAGGAAAATATCTAGTTTTGGCAAAATAAACAGCTGGTGTGTGTGAGAGCTGCTAGAAAAGTAGTCTTTAGTTCAAGTTTTTTTTTTTTTTTTGAACCAGCAATAAATTGGTTCTCTCAGCAAAGGTCATTTGTTGTATTGAATTGTCATGGTTGGCCAGATGTGACCCATGTCAGATCTGATTACAAGGTTTTCGCAGTCATAGATCATGAACCTGAGCTGCTACTTGTCAGTGTAGTACACACTCAGTCCTCGTAACAGGGTCCTGTGCAAAAACTGCAATAACACCTTATGAAAATGTGTGCCGTTTTTCTTACAACACGCTTATGGTAATATTACTGCTGCAACAAAGAGATGGAAAAAGAATTGATACAAGAAGGCCACTTCTCTTCGGACTCATGTTATTTTAGCTACTGAGAGGTTTTCAAAGGTGGGCCCCCTCAGGCAAAGGTACAAAACAGCACATTGAGGGAAGGAAACAAAAAGTGGAGGTAACACAGATGATCAATAAAAGAAGACAAATCAGACTGGCTGCAAGCTGGTATAGGGACAGCTCAATAAGAACAACTTTGAAAGTGTGGTCTTTAAGAACAGGTAGGACACCTTCCCATAATGTTTCATAAATGTGTTTCACAGCACCACCAAAGACTTCAGTTAAAGTGAGTAAAATGGAACTGGAGAAAATACCCACAGCTGCTGCAGAAAAGGAGCCTTTAAGTAGAAAAGCTTTTTATTCATAAAGAGAAAAACAGAGCACTGGCTTATGAAAGTCTTCTTAAAAATGAGAACTGCACAGTTTAAAACATAAGCTGTCCTGGAATAGGTTAAAACAACAGCTTTGTTCAAAACACAGCAAGATATAAATTAGATAAAAGCCTAATAAAAGAAATTGATGCAGGTTTCTTCTGACGGGTGTCCCACCAAGATAGAGAGGCTCTCTTGCTGCCTTAACTCAAACTGACTTGTAACCACTGTAACCCCCCCTTTGCAAGTGGTCGCTGGTAATGATTGAATGATAATGGTTATTTAGAGGGTGGGTGTACATACATTGTGTAAATGTGCTGCAAAAAGGGGCAAAACCAAAACAATCGAGAGCAAACAAAGTCCAGTTGTTCCACATATTCCATTTGTGAATGAATGTTGCACAAAGTGGATTCGGTTCTTTATTTTTTAATCAAGATGAAGGACTGACTAATGAAATTACTTTATGGGTTTGGCTTCACTGTATGGTAATAAACAGTCAGTTAATAACATCCTTGTCATTTGACAGTGTTAATTGATCAGAATTTTAAAACTCTTCTGATTTCTTTGCCAAAAGCCTCAGCATGACAGATAGTTTTCTTTCTTACAGAGTTCCGTACTTTGAGACGAGTGCGGCGAATGGGCACAACGTGAGTCAAGCTGTGGATGTTCTGCTAGACCTCATCATGAAGAGGATGGAGCGATGTGTGGACAAGTCGTGGATCCCCGACGGCACGGTACGCTCAAACGGGCACAGCACGAGCGAACAGATCACAGAGCAAAAGGACCAGGCGAAAAGCAAATGTAGCTGTTAGAATGTAGTCACCGCTTCCTGTAGCTGTGGCCTTGACACTGCTGTGGCTCCATGTGCTTAACATGCAAGGAGGGCTGAGCTGGAAAATACTAGGTGATGTCACCCATTTCTCACATACCAAATTTTTAGCATAGTGCAATGCGTTTACCTCGGAATCTGTGTAACCAGACACTGCTCTTATTTTCTATCAGTACATTAAAAAATCTGGAGTTAGTGCCATAAGATTTTGGCATATGTGTCATTTATATACATTTCAAAAACAACAGTAACAAAGAAGATATTGAGATTTGCTATGTGAATTAAAAAAAAATAATTTCCACCATTTAAAGCAGCTGAAAAAATGAACTTGCCACTGGTATTTCACTTTAGCGAGTTGCATTATATCCTCCCATTCGAGCAGCAGACTAGAGCCTGCACAACTCAGTGCTGCACTCTGCTGGATTCCTTTAGAGTCTCTCAATATTTTAAAATTAAATTAGAATTTAAATTAAATTGCAATGCATAAATATCAGTAGTTGTGTTAGATGCTGATAAAGAACTTTAGCTTTCAGTATATGGGCACGCCGAATTACATGCATGGTCAAGGAGCCTGATGATGCTGTGTGGGTTCAAGTCAAGTTTCTATATCAGTTTTAAAACCGATGAATCTGTAATGTCTACAAATTTTAGACAACATGTCTGAAATCTGTGTTGATTTTAACACTGTATCACATACAAAATGCAGACCATATGCTATATAAACTATTTTCGTTACTCAAAGAGATGCATATATTTTCTCATTTTTCCCTCATTTTATCTTGCTATAACTTGCATACTGTTTTACCTATAGCAAGTGTTCCAATCAGAACACTGGTCAGAAATAATGTATATGGTATTTAAGTGTGGTTAAAGTATGTATGTATATAATATGTAGTCTTTCCAAAAAAGATAACTGTAACCACAACACAACGTGTACATTAGTTTCATAGTTATTATAAAGATGTTCATTACAGATGCATTTTATTGTTTTTATTATTTACGAAAACGCTGCTGATAATGTGGAGCTGTAACTGATAACAAAAATGGAAGAACATCAGTGCTATTTTTGTCAGTTTGAGCGGTTTTACGTATTAGCTCCACTAAAGAAGTAACCACCAGCTAAAAATTATTTTTAAAAGCTGTTTTACAAATGAGCTGGGTTCTACTGGATCATGTGCTGATTTTCTCCACCTTGTATTAAACAAGTATTTCTAATAGCAATAAGGCCATATAAACTTCATTTATATTTGCTGTTTTATGTATAACGGGAAACATCCAGAACGCATGCTGTTTTGTCCAATTTTTTGCATTAAATACATTTTGAGGAAGTATTTCAGAATAAATATTATTTTTCTTGATTCCATAAACATCAGCTGTTTTCCTGAATTATTCAAAACACCTTGTATTGTACCACCTTCAGCTGTAAATTACAAATGATCAAAGTTTTGATTTTACAGAATTCAGAAATTATTAGCTAATTTTTGGTCTATATGAGAAGCTTCGGTTTATAATTCAGCAGTATGTTTTTCTATGTGCCGGTTCCAGTGGAAATAAGTCAAGTACCAAACAAGTTGTTTACAAGCACTAGCTGACATATATAGATGGATTCCTGTTTTATGTTTAGACATACAGATAAGGCATTGTTAAGAAATTATAATTTTTTTTTTTGCAATAAATTGCTTTTAACACAACCATTTTCACGAGCTGCTATGTTACAACTTCTTTATATGCATTCATCCTTCCTAATGTCATGGAAGATGGTTCTGAAGTTAATGTGCTGTTTCTCAAGGCACAAAACCTTATGGGTATTTTATTGTTTTCGGAGGGACTTTCATAGAGAGCAAAATGCATATACGAACATTATTTTTCCAGGTGTAATGAATGGACCTTTTAACATACGGTTTTGTTAATCTTAAATCTGTTTTGCTTACAACTGCATTAACATTACATAACCTCCTGCAATGAAAAAGCCGAATATGCCTTAGTAGTGGTGCTGAATAGGAGGTCCCAGTAAACACAAAAACTATTAATTTAACACTGAAAAGGCACTGAAAAGCAAGTTTACAAATACGAAAATATACTACATGATTTTGCTGTAGACCTCCACTTTGATTGTAAGTAAATCTAGAAATGAGTTAAAATCAGTTATAGTTAAGTGAGGAGGGGAGACCGCTATGTTTATTAGTAACACCTATGTGTTCTTTGAAGCTGTTTTTAATGTATTGTGACAATATGTGTCAAATGAATTAAAATGTCTGTGATATATTTATCTTAATTGTCCTGCTCCATTTCTACAGGCATCTGCTGAAGAAAACAGTTACTCTTTATTCTGCAGAACAGTTTCCTCAGAGACATGACTCCTTTTTGTGGTAAATTAAGGTTGGTTTTAAGAGGGAACACTAATCTTCAGATGAAGGATGAGATTATTATTCATGCTGATATTATAGATAATAAATATGGTATCTTTTATGCAAACTTAATTTTTCATCACAAAACAGATGCTAGGCATACACAGTTTCCACATAAGCCATGCCTTTCAAATTTATCAGTTAAATGTCACTTAAAAAATACTTAAATAAAAGTACTCATCAATTTGCTTTTTAAACGTATCAGATTAAAAAAACGAATTAAACTGCTTTAATTCAGATTACATTTTGTTAATGATCTGAATCATCAGTAATGTTAAGAGTTTCACCACACAGTAGTCAGTATTCTAATATAGTTGTCTTTACCGTTGAGCTGGATCAAGACGATCAGATGTATTGTGGTGGTGATGGTGCCCTCAGTAGATCTTTTATGGTGGTAGGCAAGGGGTTGCAGGCCTTGATGTGTGACATGACTGGTTCTTGGAAGCACTTCATGATGACCATGGTGTGACAGGGTGGCAGACAGGCAGAATGCCGGTGGTTTCTTGAGGACTGGAGCGAGAATGGTGGATTTGTATTTGGGTACAACAGTCTGAGCCAGGGAGATATTTTAGATGTCAATCAAGACCTTCACAAATTCACTAGTGCCCTCCTTCAGCGCATGGTTGGGAATACGGTCAAGACCTGTAGCTTTCTGTGTGTTAACTCTCACCACACTTATGTTCACGTCAGTGAGGGAGATGGGCAGTAAATGGTTGTCAGTAGGAGGCATTGCTTTCATGGTCAGGGTGGTGCTGAGGCCCTCAAACCAGCAGTAGAAGTCATCCAGCTCTTTAGACAGGGGCACAGGAACACAGTTACAGTAAATGTGACTTGATGTTTTTGAGTTGAGTTTAAACACTGAATGCAAAAAGGGACAAAAATGTAAAAGTACATTTTCTCTTTATCAGTGTATGAGTAAAATGAGAGGTATCAATACCAAAAAATTCTGTGAAAAGTAACATTTCTGCAGAAATGTAGAAAGATGCATCCTGTTATTACCCACCTCTGCTATTAAGCAATGTACTATATCAAACCTCAGATTGCATTGGACAAATTTTCGTGAAAGTCCAGCTTGATGTTTTGAATATATGAGGTACTGACCTATTGCCAGTCCGGTTTCCATAAACAAACACGCCGAGTCCGCTTCACGGGTGACATCAAAAGTACACACTCTGGAAATGCATTCATGTAAACACCAGGCAGTGGTCAGTCTAATTCAGGCAGGGCTTGTTTACGCCAAATAAACAGATTCAGGCCTTGTTTTTCTGTATTTTAATTTACACTTCTGCCAAATAGGCCTATGTTTTTCACAGCTTATTTTTACTGCATATCACTGCATATTTTGCAAAAGCCGAATCGTGATTATGTACAAGAATAAAATTAACGATAAAAATACCCGACAATGACAAAAAAGCAAGAATAAAACAAGACATTTTCAACAAGAACAACAGTAAAAAACAAATTAGTTGAAGAACAGAGAAACCAAACAAAGTTAGGCTGTATTGAGGAATCAAGGCAACTGATACAACAGACATATGCAAATGGGGGAAAAAACCAAGACCAAATGCTGCCCTTGGAGGTGTGGATTATATACCTAAGAAGTTTACAGAACGTATCCTACTATGTGTGTGCATTTCTTTAGATGCGGGAAAAATGGGTGTGAGAAAACAGGAAACACATAAGCAGAGTTCAAAACAAGGTAAAGACATTTAGGATAGGATATCTCTGAAGTTGGACACACAAAGATGTTAAAACAAAAGAGAGGAGGCACTGAGTCTGAGATATAGCAGAATATCAACTCCAAACAGAAACACAAGGCCAAGAGTACGATGAGGATCACTGAGTGTCCAGCATCCAGCATAACTGGAGATTCCTTTTGTACTTTTAGCATAATCCTGCAGATTGGCAACGCCTGGGGTAACCAAAAACAGGAACACCTTCAGAAGCCGATCATGTGGAAACTGAAAATGCTGTCCAGCTCTGGTCAAAGCAACAACCAGACTAATTTTTCCCAAGACTTTCAACACAGAAAAGAAGAAAGAAGTGAATGTTTTCACTCTAGCCAGTACCTCCTTTACCTTGTCACATATCTCTGTGAAACTTTTAACTGGAAGCAATTATGACATTTCCACAAATAAGTAGGACTTTTTTAAGTCCCACATCAACTAGCCGGCCTTATATTTAGGGTTATATACACAAGCGCTGATACTGTGACTGAGAAGATGTGTACTATCGTGGTTCTCCTAGCTTTAACCTTTGCTCTGTTTCTCTTTAGACATGCACTTCTACATTTTAGGTAATTTTTTGTGTCTGTCTGTGCCAGTACAAAATACAGTACAGTATATGGGACATCCGGAGCACTGTAAAAAGTCATTCTCTTTGTGTGTGTGTGTGTGTGTGTGTGTGGCCTTGATGTAAAAAAACAATACAGAGCCAGTTGGTATTTACCACGATGAATATTTGGATGCCTTAGGTCAAAACATAACATTGCAGCTGATGCTAGATGCTTGTTTTCTTTGTCGTGTCTGTTCCTTTATTAGTTGAGACAGAATGAGACCCAGTTCCACCCTTTTAACCACCTATCATCTATAATTCATAACCACGGGGAGGCTGAACTTTCGATTCTCTTGGTACAGGCCTAATCGCAGCTGAAGGCTAAATTTCCCTGTAGCTTTTGTTCTTAAAAAAGTTTACCTATAAATACAGCTCTGTCTCAGAAGGATCCAACAGCTGTATTCCCTGTTTGCTTTGCCTACTAGCACAGCTTTACACAGGTGATACTGCAGTTCAGACTCAGAGCAACACCTTCTTTCACCCTCTGGTCTCTCCCGTGTCTAATGTTATGCCGTAGTTTTCTGCTGGGCCCTCTCCATGCACCGTCTTTTTTCTGTACTCCGACATCAGCTCTAAGGCTCTAAACTGGAACTGAATCTGAGTGTCTAACACCTGCCTGCTGTGCACCTGATGGTTTGTACAGAATCAACCAGATTATTCTAGTGGAACTTGAGGATTAGTGTTACCTTGTGCTGTGCAAACATAACATTTCTTCTCTCCTTCCGTTGCCAAAATGTTGTTATCCAGCAAAGCCTTGTCATCGTGACGCTTTAATGCCGTGTTAATATGTAGTTTATGCAGTTATGTAGTTAGGCTTAGTTAATTCTTGATATGAAATGTTGTTTACAGTCTTGCTGGAAGAATTTTCATTGGCCTCAAGCCACAGAATCCATCCAGGACAGATGGAGTGGGAGGTGCGTCCAAAAAACTGAACTGTTTCACTGAAAACTGGTGACTAAACTTTGGTCTTTCTTTACCCTTAGGTGGATGACCACACAAACATTCATCCATTTCATATGTGTTTTAGCACAGTGCAGTTGCAGTATGTTCACCACATTCCCCATTTCAGAATAGCAGCAAGTTTGTTTCTGTGGCTCTCTGCTTGTCTTCAATATCAGATTTTTCTTCTGAAATCAGATTTTTAAGCTGGCCTTTACTTAAAACGGGTATCTTTATTTGCCGAATCTTATTTTGGTTGTTGAGTCTGTTTCCTTGGTAACGAATGCTGGTTCAGGCTGGATCAGTAAATACAAAGTCCCCATATCAAAGGGCTCTGTCACATAACTAATGGGGGTGATATCTGAGTCCCAGCCTCCATTTAAGCATGTAAATGGTATTTAATATACTTTTTTGTACCAGGATAATATTTTGACTTTGCTTTATTTAGTCTCTGACTACATCTAGGAATCAATGCAATTACTCTACTTTTGAACCCTAAGTCCACAATATAGCTTTGGTGATTTTTATGCTGTTCTGACTTGACCTGACTGACTGGATTTGATTTACACTGGCTGGTACTGCTGTATAGCTCCTCTAAATCACTATAGTTAGACTTTCTCTCTTTTGTCCTTGACTTATCAAAGAAACATACAATATCCGCATAGCCTGCTTTTGATGGATGATTTTTTTTTTAACTTTGTCTGGAATGTACAACTGAATCCTGGCTCAGACACTCGGTGTCTGAAAAAAATCTGACTTGGGTTTTTGCTATCACGAATAAAGCCCAACTAGTAGGATCTATATTTGTTAGGAATGATAAATTACACGTGCTGGTATGCGCATGGTATAGTATTCTCGAAATGCTGGTTTAAATAATGTACTGTATATCAGTTAAAGACACCTCTACCAAATGTTTTCTGGATCGACTAGTTCAATAAATGTTTTGATGTTGCCATTTGCCCGAAACAGATTTATTACTCTCAGTGTGTAAACAGTTCAAATTCCTCTGGAGTACTGAAAGCCCCTGAGGTCATCATTCGACACTGGCTTGGTGTTATAACCCCCTTCAGCCTGACTTAGGGGCTGCTTTTCGGGTAAATCAAAGTGAAATGAGCGGTGTAGTAGGATTGGGACTGGTTGCTGTCTACAGTAAATGGGGGCTTTGATTTTTTTTTTTTGTTGAGGACAATAATTCATTGTCGCCCTAATCTGAACGAAGCCTTTAGCCATAATCTGCATTTAATACTGTACAGTCCCAGTTTTCTCATCTGAAGGTTATACTGACTGCTGAAAAAACTAAACTAAGAGTACTGAAGAAACACAAATCCTCTACCTGTGTACCTGCTTGTGAGCATATAAGGTAAGATTTGTACATTGATCTTTATTTTATGCTTACGTTCCTTACACAAGATCTAGTTAATAGCCGACCTCAAGTCAAAATAGCCTGGATTTGTTAATGTTATGTTTCAGATCATTTTGTGTTCTTCTTGCTTGTTACTTTTGTTACTTGCAACGTTTTATCGTTACACATTAACATTCGTCATAGACACAAAATTTAACTGAAAAAAGATAGGCTGGTCTTAAAGAGCCTGGATGAAGATTCTCACGGTTACATTTAACTGAACTTTCTGCACTTCTCCCTCTGCTCTGTAGAGGTCAGAACAACCATTTGCTATTAAGCCCAAGTAAGACCACATACTGTATTTTACTCCTGAACTGGATGACTGCGTTGGAAAAAACAAAGAATTTAAAAGCAAATGACATAATAAACGTATGTTATTAATGCAAAATAGAGGCATGTACGGTCCTTTGAGTCTCAAGATATTTTGGCTGACTGCACTGAATGCTTCCCTTGTCATTGGCAGTATTCAGAGCTCAGATTTGTACGAATGATGTATCTTTGCACGGACTGTATTTTAATTGTGTTTTTGCTGAATTAGAGACGTCTTCACTGCCATTTTTTTTTTTTGCGTTATGCATCCAGATGGGTCTGCATCTGCTTCAGCCCGGTGTGTAGTCAGGACTTGTCACATCATACAATATGTATGCATTCGGTTATTTGTGTGGGCGCAGCGTACAGCATGGGGTTAGTGGGAAAATACAGCCCCAGCAGACAGTGTGAAGGAAAACAGAAGGTCAGGTCTGATCAGAAACCAATGTAGTCTGAGTGCAGAAACATTCACGTCCCTGACAGGACGCCAATGAAGAGACAATTTCAGCTCACAAGCTCACACAGTCGCTCTGTGAGCAGCCATGCCTGATAAACATAGTCTGCACTCTTTCTCAAAGTGTATTAAAATTAGACAAAAAGAAAAGAATATGAAAATATGCAGAATGTGTGGCAGATCATAAAATAAAGCCCTTCTATAAATCAGTTAAATCGACTAATTGTTTGGGACCTGGGCGTGAGGGACTGGTAAGTTAAAGGATTGCTTTTTTGGGTCATGGGATGAAGACTGTGTCCCACTGAGATCCTATTAGACTGGGGGTCTGTGTCATGCTGGGGAGGTCACTCATATGGGATGCACACTCCCAGCAGAAAGCTTGTGAAGGAGGAGTGTGGGCAGATAACTTCTTCTTGAAGGCAGCTTGACCACTAGCAACCACTTGGTTAATTTCACTCCCTTTAAATTACATCCCTGTTTGCTTTCTGCAGTCATGGTTCCTGCCAGTGATGTGTGGGGTGAGGGTGAAACAGTATCGTATGGCTGAGTACAAATTAGACATTGCAAGTGAAAGAAGGATATAAGTTCACTTGACATCCAGTTCATCTTGTTCCACACGTTGCTTCCAGCATCTTGATTCCCTGAGTGATATCAGAACAACCCCCTCTCCACACTGCAGACCTCCAGATGTGTTAAGCAACTATGCAGTAGAGCCTACTGCATGTGAGTGGTTGTGCATGAAGGTGCCCCTCCACCACCCCAGTGACTGATGGTGACTCATGCTAATGCTTTCATGCATAAAACATGCATTTGAGTGACATTCATTCATTCATCCATCCATCTATCTATTCATCCATCCACCCATCCACAGCAAGGAGCGGGTATTGGTAAGTGTTTAAGAGCAGGTGTTACGTGCTCGCACTCGTGATGAGCATTTGCTCTCTTCCCAGAGAGTATTCTAAAATGCTGGTTAAATACAAATTTAAAACCCTAAATGCATCCATTGACTTTTACAGTGCATGGTGGTCTAGACTCTCTCCAGGAATCCCGCCAGGAAGGGAGGCAAGGTACATCCTGATTGGGATGCTAGTCCACACCCACACGTACACACAAAAACGACAATTTAGACTCACCAGCTCACCTGAAACACATTTTTGGACTGTGGGAAGTAACCAGAGCTTCTGTAGAAAACCCCCTGGAACAGAGGTTGAACATATAAACTCCAATGAGCTGGATATGAAATTACATCTGCATCTGCATCTCACAGCAGAATCTGACAGGCACCAGGAATACCTGCTGCACCATCACTGTACCTTAAGAGCTTCTAGTTGCTGTTTACAGATGTAGAGATACTGTGTCCTTATTGCATTTTGGACTGTTAACACTTTATGACTTAAACTGAAGTTTGCGCCATATATGTAATCATTTGTGCAGCTCTAAAAATATTACTTGTAATCTTGCTTTGAATTGCACATAAATACCCAATTTTTGCTAATCATTGGTGCCTGAAATGAGGATTTTGACAATGTAATCTAAACCTTGGATGATGTGTAGGAGCCTTTATTGTTCCTTTATAGAAGCAATTTTGAAGGTGCTGGTCCAGGCTGAAAGAAGACGATCCATATGCAGTTGAGATCTGCAGCAGTTCTCCAGCAATGGGCTTATTAGTCTTAGCTAGTAGAATCTGCTGCCCTATATCAGGTAATAATATCCAAGCATAACTTTAATTTTGTTTTTATTAGCTTTATGAACAGCACCGGGTCACAACGACATGTTGGCAGAAACAGGACTATGAGAAATTTCAAATCCATCCACATGCGGAGAGCAGGGGGTGAAGGTCAGTAAATTACATTTTACAGGTTGCAATACTTAGCACAACCTAATATGTTCCAGGAGGGTGTCACTTTGCAGAATTCAGAAGAAAGAATGATTTGATTTGTGCGCATTGCTCTTATTTCTGTGTTTGCCCCCAGCTGCTGCCACCACCAATGCTTCGCCACAATGGTGCGCTCCTCATATTGTAACTGCTGCGCGTCAGCCGAATGCTCGGCACTCCCAGGGCGTCTCGTTTCATTTCGCAAGCCCCTCATTAAGTGAAGGGGTCCCCGAGTCTTTCAACACGACTGATCCCCAGGGTTCCGAAGGGCTGTTTGAATAAGTGGCTG
This sequence comes from Arapaima gigas, assembly GCA_900497675.1. Lineage (NCBI taxonomy): Eukaryota > Metazoa > Chordata > Actinopteri > Osteoglossiformes > Osteoglossidae > Arapaima > Arapaima gigas. The sequence continues at coordinate 160,157 of UFQX01000577.1, read as the reverse complement.
CTGACAACAGCAGCCCATCACTGAAGGGAATAACACGGATGGAATTGTTTTGATTATAATATGAATTTACAGTGCAAAAAAGCTTTTCTCAAGGAAACCTTCACCACATCCATCAAGTGATCATTAAGCTTTTACATACATATACTGTTTACATTCAAATTTTGCAGGTAATCCCCTCAAAATATTGTTTCAGGACTTGTCACATCCACATTCCACATTGTGGAAAAAGAACAAACAAAATGTATAACACTAAACTTTATTATCCTTGGATTACTAACGTGTGCATTGTTCTGTGTGTGTGTGTGTGTGTGTGTGTGTGTGTGTGTGTGTGTGTGTGTGTGGAGCGAGACACTTCCTGAATGCCCCATACGTACTTCCTGTGTGTGACATTTGTACGTGCTTCTTGTGACGTCATTTACTGCTTCGCCAAGCTTTGTCACAGACTGGATTTTAAAATGCCAAAATAGTAAGCAGCCTTTTTGGGGTTTAATGAACTCGACTGCACAGAAATCTCGCTTTGGGCGAAAAGTACCTGTGCGCCAGATTTCAAGTCTGTGGCTTGGGGAAAAAAGCCGTTCATAAAGAACAAGTAGAGAAACACTCCGAAACGGAGCTTTTTACACAGAGAGATTTCCTGTCACACGTTCCTTTGTGAATTTGGTTAAAGGCGATTGATGACAGTTGATAACTAACAACTTCTGTGTGTTTAGCTTCTTGTTAACTGTTGCTTGTCTTGAGATGATGGTGGAAACGTTATTTTGTAAGTGACATAGCATACTGTAAAAAGAGCTCACTTTACAGGAAACAAGAATATGAGACAGGCTTCTTGTGGAGAGTGATTTAAGCTCCTTGGAAGGGCTTAATGGAAGGATCGAGATTGCCATGTCAGATGTTGAAGAATGAACAGCACTGGAGCTCAGGGCTCACTTTTCCCACTTTTAGTAATTGTTCATGTTCAGCCAGCTTTGCTTTCAACTGCTCTGAAGTCATAAATGGGGCCAATGTTTTAAGCTGCCTTCACCTGTTCCATTTCATTAGATGGATACTGCAATTTTCATGACATTTTTTTGTAGTGTCCCATTCTCAGTTCTTATAACTGTCAGAGTGGTTGTTCTCTTAAATGAGTGCATATGTAGATCTATACGGCGCAGTTAAAAGATTAAATTCCCCGTTTACCACACGCTCCCTTTTTATTTACCATAAAAATCTTAACATATGTAAACAAAAAGGGCAAGAGATGCCTGATGAAGACAACGTGTTTGCTGTTGGCTGAAGAACTTCTCGCAAAAGTACATTACATGAGTTGAGCTCCTTTATCTGTCCCCACTGGCCCTGCTTTTAAAGAGTTGGGAAGTCCACCTTGGGAGCCCTGGGAGAAGAATTAGGTTTTTAACATGCTTCATTTATTTTATCTCCATTTAAGCATGTCCCGCACACACACACACACACACACACACACACACACACACACACACACAGAGGACTTCACACTCTCTGCTGCTTTTAATGCAAAGCTAAATAGGTCAGGCAAAGGTATAGCAAGAAAAAGGGGAGGAAGATGCACACATCCAGAGCTTCCCTTTGGGTTATCCCCATTACACTCTTGAGATGCTGCTGGTGGAAAATTCTAGCTAAAATGTGAGAAATTTTAGTTTTTTGTTCATGCTACAGATAGAATTCAAAGAAATGAATTTATTGTAAAAATGGATTTACTGTAAGATATCATGGTTTAAACTGATGTCTGTTTTTGGACTGCTGGTGTTAAAGCTGGGCACATTTTTGAACGTCGGGGTGTGAATGGAGGACGTGCTGTTGAACTGTGACTTTTTTGCTGATTGATCCCCTGGTTGTTGATTTATCTAGATGAAAGGACCAGCGCAGGAGGCTGTATCTTCTCCATGGCAAATGTGAGGTTTTCACGAAACCTATAAAATCCAGAAATTAGCTTCCCAGTAAACAAGTTTCCATTCTGAATGTCTCTCACTACCACAGAACAATACACGTGATGTGTTCCTCCTGTTTGAATCTAATTTCGCGACTCGGCGAGTTTTCCTGAGCAGGTACATTTAGGATTCTGGTAGTTTGCGATGCTTTTGCCAACGTGATCCTGCTAATTATAAAAGGAAAACCACCAGAACTTCTCTCACGTCATCCAGGGTGTTAAGATAGGGATAGGGCAGCAAGGTCAGAACTAATGTGAAGTGTTTGTTTATGTCTTAAAAGGCCCTGTCGATAGAAATTGTACTGAAGTCACACACTCTGACACTTATGCCTGGAGGACAGCATGCAGCAAGGCAGAGTACATCTTCCATTTTCCCACGTCTCCAGATAGCGTTCTACACTCCCCCAACTGTGAAATGGAGCCAATGGCTGTCACTTTGGGTCAGACACAGCAACCACTTAGCTGGTGAGTACCTGCTTCAGAACATATGACAAGCTGCTGAAGCATTCTTCAAGGTCAATTCTCACTCTCTCAAGAGTGTCTCACACAAACACACCACCCTGGCTACCGCACCACGAAGCTCGCGGTGTGAACGGTCTGATCCGAGGAGCGTCTTGTGGAGCACGGCTGGTGGGAGGGAAGGTTTAGTGGGCATTAAGGCCCTGATGTGGCAGCAGATGGCCTGGTGCCATGGTCAGAGATGGGAAGAGGGTCTGCGGTAGCACAGCAGAGGGTGGGGGACAGCATAATGCCCTGAGGCAGATGGTGTGGAAGCAGAGCATCATTACTAACCAGTGCACCATAGATCAAAAATTCCTGCAGCATGGCACTGCACCTCTGGACATTAGTCAATGAAGATGAAACTTCTGAACACGAGAATGAAGCTTTTTGTTTTACCAAGACTATAATATGGGATTCCTTAACAGCAGAGTTATTCCATTCAGAAGGCTTTAAGAAACTTTTCAAACACCGTTTGCTGTAATAGGAATAACTTTTTTGGGCACTTGGGCAGCATCTTTTTTTGTTGGAAACACTGCCCACTTCTGTCAATAGTAGATAGTCCTTCCTCTTCTCCTCTGTGACTTGGCATCTCCTTAGCTTCCCGGGGAAGGTTTAGCAGGAGACTGATGGCTTCAATTAAGCACTTTGAGGCCTTTTTTCTCCTCTGCCACATCTGAAGGAGATGCTGCTTAAAATAAAGAACAAAGCAATTGATTTCTGCTTTTTTTGGAAGTCTTCCAATAGCCTGCCAATTCTGCAGACACTCTGAGATGCATTTCAGTTTCCACCAGAGCTGAGCAACTGTGGGGCCAGGGGCTCTTAGAAGAGATGGGGGTGGTAATTGAGAGATGGGGGTTCTTCTGCGCCTAACCCTGTATGAAATAAATTTAGCAGAATAAGGCTGAAAATGAGGCACACAGTGGGTCAGTGTGATGCTCGGACATACTGTGGGGATTATATAGATACCCTTATGTGTCCACGTTGCTGTGTCCGGTTTATATGAAGCAAACGTGACAAAAAGACAATCAGATGCATAATGGCCGGAGATTTACCCAGATGTTTGCACTGCAGTATGGCAGTGCCCTCTTTGTGAGTGCGAGGAGGGTCTGCGTTGTGAAACTCATGAATCGTCATAAAGAGTGGGGACAGCGCTTGCAGCACACGACAATAAGTTCTGTTTCCCGGACCCCAAACAGCACTCATGATACTGTACATTAGCAACGTTTCCTCCTTACGTGACACAAACACACACGGTGTTTTTGGGCCCAGGGTGACGCTGGATGTATTTTGAACGCACTGAGACAGTTGTGTTTAGCGCGGCTCTGCTACTCTTATTACGCCCAAGCAGAGCGGATTGAAATGCGCCATGCAAGTGATGTTCTGTGTGCATTTTAATTCGGTTTTTTTTTAATCTGTTCAGTTGTGGTGGTGCCACCTTGTGCTGCCCCGGCATTAGACCCCTTATTTTCTCTTGGCAGACAGATTTTAAGTGCCTCTGTAGGGTGGCCTGCAGGCAGCTGCGCGTGAACTTATCTGGTAAATAAGGTAATACCTGAAAGGATTCAGCACTCTTAAAACTGGGTATATATATACAGAATCACTTTTGCTTTGACTTTGTGATGCCTGTATAAAATCTCAACATTTTACCTATCATAGCTAAATAGTACCACTTGTAATGTTAAGTATTAATGTTAGGTGCTTGCTGAGCTTTCCTGACTCTGCTTTGTAACTGTGAAGCTTTTTAAATATTTCACTCTTTTGCAATTCTTGCACTCACTAACATATGTGTAAAGAACCCCCTTAACTAAATGTTACACCACATTCTCTTTAAGCTGGAGCCTGAAACTCCTCTGATGTGGAATTTGTATAAAACGACAAATGTAATATTGTGGTGTTCCACTCTAACCTTTTTCTGAACACCACTCCTAGCAAGTCTTTCCCTACTTTCTCCAGGCTGTGTAGTTGGTTATCAACCATCCCAATGTCTTTGTCAGCCAGAAACTCTCACAGGTTGTTGTATCGCAGTGAGGACATAGCAGGAAACTGGAATGATGTGACCTTCACGTTACAGATACCTGGAACTGCAAGAGCCTCACCTGTCTCACCTGTCTGCTGCTCCCAATCCTTCGGTATACGCTGCTGCAGGTGAGCGGATAGTAAACGGTACAATGGGTTCTATGAATTATTTTACTCACTGCCGACTGTTTGTGCAGCAGGAAACTTTTCTGGTTTGTCAGCACAATTTGTGATGAGGAGGTTAAAGTTAGCATCAAATCCAATAAGCAAATCTTGACCAAAATATGCAGTCAAGTATTCAGTCTGAATATATTACTTTAGATGATCTCTGAGGTTTTCTGCAGACAGATTATTGCCACTGAACATAACGTTTATAATAAATTAATAGTAAGTGACTAATATGTTATTAGTTTGTAATAATCTTCAGAAACATGGATATGCGCAGCATGGTGAAGCATTCAGCTAGTTTTACGATGCATCCTGGCAGTGTAACCCACCATGTTCTGCTGAATTTTGGTAAATCAGATGTAACATTTTTTTTCCCAGCTAAGTCTAAATTTGGGAAACACATTTCAAATATTATTTTCTGCTCTTTTTGACACCAGCTTGCTCCAGATAATGCGAGCAGTGTGAACATTAGTTTTTTCTTTTATTTCGGAGCTTCATTTGCTCTTCAGTCTCCTTTGGTGTTAGAATGTCAATCTTTTATAAATTAGGAGACTTTGCCAAGGTGCTGTATTTGAGGCCTCTCAACATTTAGTTATTCATTTATCTGGGAGAGAGAAGCCAGAACCTTAGTGTGAAGGATTTGCCTCGGGGGAATCACATTCCCGTCATGCACCTCTGCAGATATTCTTGGATCTTTCCCTGCTTCTTACAGAATGAGCACAGATCAGTGGGATACGTTCCCATGTATGTTGTCTTCACTGAAGGGGGTTGTGACTGTTGCCCATTATGTGTTCATTTAATCCCTTGTACTAATGATAATTGTATCTAAGCACGGACGAAATTTGAAGAAATTTATCTGAGGACACTATGTTCAGGAGCGCAACAATTTTAGAACGTGATTTAAATGTAGTTATGGAACGTCTCGGGTGCTTCTGACTGCTATTTTTTGCTTATGCAATGATTTGTGCTGTTAGGCATACATACTTGTCATTATGTGACAAATGTCTCTGCTCCCTCTGGGCATTTCTTTGATGTATCTGCATTGTCTAGTCGTCTGTATAATAATCCACGTCTTGGGTCGGGGTGGGGTGTGACTTCCACTCTCAGATGATGCTGAAATATGGTTTAGCAGCCACTCTCATTCTCCCTTCTTGATGATCTTTCTCTCTCCAAATCATGTAGCCGAAAGGAGCCGTGAGGAGAATATTAATGGATAGCTTTCACGAGACAGAGCTAAATGGCATCAGCGGGTCCAAGGCCAGCATCCCGCTTCTCCCCTCAGCACCATCCCACGTGCCGTTTTGGACTAATCACATTAATGCGAGGGGAGGCTATGGCTCCTGAGGGAGCTTCCTGAACACTCAGATTCTATCCTGTACTTGCCAAAAGAGATGGAGAAAAGAACCATCTTTAGACCATCTGTCAACTCTGTTTTAAAATGACTAAAAACAATGTATGTGAAAAACTGCCACAAAGCATTTTAAAACAAAGTGTGCAGAGGTGGAATTGACATACACAGCCATAATTTCTTCAGCCTTAACACCCATGCAAGTTACTGAAGCCCTGTCCCTCCCCACAGTCCACCCGCGTTGTCACCCATGTTGCTACCGAAAGGTATTTTGTTTCATTTACGGTATGTTGTTGTTAATGTGATTCACTCAAGACCAAATGTAAGGGAAATAGTTGTCCAGCGTCTGCATTTGTGGTTTTCCATTTAACAGCCTGCTCTCGATATATGATCAACAAGTTTTATTGACGCGCAGCACCAACTATTGTCGTAATCGGGTATAAAGGCCAATGAAAGCAAAGACAGTGACAGTAAAGTCAAAATACAGCTATAACTTCTTTTCTTATACGTAGGGGAATATATATTCTAAACTTATGACGTTCAAGTTATAAAGTTAAAATATTTAAAACTACACAAAAGAGGAAGAGCAGCTGGAATAAAAGGCCATTTTTCGGTCTTCTTCAAACTGAGATGTACGGATAATTTCTTAAGCTAAAACGCAGCCACCGTTTGACAGCACCGAATGCTGAATAAAGCACATCTTCCAGTCCGGCTGCAGCAGACACGTACCTTGTACGTACCTGGGAGTGTTCTGCTAAATAGATGTGCAATTACAAGCTACTGGAAACATGTATTATGCTAGTCAGATGACCTGCTGCCGGGGGGTTTTAAACTAATAAAATTGAAGGCTTGAAGGTAGATGCATTTTTCAGGGACCTTTTTTCTTTCTGTACATTCGTAAACTCGGCTCAAAGTGTATCCTGTTATAATGAGCACAGGGCATTAAGTATAGTTAGGGAACGTGCACAATAAATAACTGGAGAATCCCTTTGGAGGTGTAAATGTCAATGCTGTCCCATTAAGACTGAAGGGTGGACCTCGGCAGCCTCATCCGTAATTGCCTGGTGTATTTTCAGCACATGGGATTTGGCGGCAGTGTCATTATGGAGATTTTTTACGGGGCTCCCTCATCCATCACAGGTAGAGGACGCTGTTTGCTTTGGTCTCGTTTCTCATTGCCGCCGCCGGACAGAATGACCTGAGAGTGATGCGCTGGAGCACGCCCTCTTTCTGTCCGCACAACAGTCACTCATAACTCACTGTTACTTCTCAGCTTGGGTGGGTGGAAAGGGACTCCAAATAACACCTCTGCTCATCGTTCTCCTCCTGCAAATACGTGGCAGAGAGCAAACTGGCACAGGCAGAGCTCCGTCGATACTTACTGTGACTGTCTTAGGAAATCTTGTGTCACTTCAGCTTAAAATGCAACTCTGATTTCGTCTAATTTCGATGGAGTTCTTCGCATGTGACTGGTGAAGCTTGGAAAAATGTTCTCACGTTCTGCACGGTGTATTTCGCTGGATCGAGTTCCACCAACAGTGTAGCCGTGCTTTAATAAGGGGTACAAGGTTACAAGCTGCTGTGTATAAAGATTCATAGCCCTATTCCATCTAGATACACTTGTATGATTCTTTGCAGAAGATTAATTTCCTTGAACTTGTTCTTTAGTTTATCAGTGAGAGTTACATTTACTCATCTTTTGCTGGACTTCAAACAATACTTTTTATTCCCCACATGCACTCAGCTGCCTTTATTTTTTTCTTACAGGCGTACCTTTTGTTAAGCAAATGTAGATATGTCTAATAAATATAAATGCGTTTCAGCACAATAGCTTTAACTGGGCAAAATTTTCCATTTCCCCTCAGCTGCCAGTGGGCTGTCATCGACATACAATGTGTGGCACCACGAATTCAGAGCAGATTTAAAGGATGGAGTCATAGCTGGAATAGTGCTTCACAGTTAGGGTTAGACTCACAGTTGCCTGGCTGTCTTTCACAAGGAGAGTTTTCCCGTATGACATCTTCGAATGCAGAATGTGCTGCTGGTACTCTGAATGTGTTGGTAAATATTTAAAAGCATAGCCTCAGTTTTGTGAATGCAGGAATAAACAGGGTGTGCAGTGATTTGCTCATATTTAACAGTCTAAAACATCCATCCTTTATTTATCAGTAACCACTCAGTTGTAGTTTGGGTTGCGTTGGAATCGTGGATAGAATTCCAGCCCACTGGGTCAAACACCCCCCCCCCCCCCACACACTATGGGAAATTGACTGACATTTCAACCTAAAACACATATTGTAACAATCTGCGTCGGCGGTGTTACAGATGGAGGGCTTGGAAGGCAGGGTTCTGGGAAAAGGAACTTTATTCTTGCGCAGCATGGTTACCAACACGCCCTACCTGCAGAACTACTGTACACACCCACACAACCTCAGGGTTGCTGCCGAGCCCTGGACTTCCTACCACGGAGGGACCCATTAACTACGTACAAGCAAAGCATGATGGCAGCCACAATTCCACCCGAGTTACAATCTTTTGGGACTGTGGAAGGAAACCCATAATAACCCACTGGTAATTTGTTATTTAAATGTGAGATAAATACATTTACATTGCATGTGACACGTTAGATGGAATTTTTGTAGCGAAAACTGTAAATGAGGATTTTAAGAAATGCAGCAGGAGCACTCGCTGTCAGGTCATGCGGTCATCATATTGAAAATAATCTGTTTTCCAGTAAACCTTTAAGATTAGTTCTGAGAACATGGTTTGACGCGGAATAGAACAGACCTCAGGGAATTTGTATTTACAAGCACATGCAAGACAAGCTAAATTGCTTATGGAAATGGGCCTAGGTAATATCAACTATGACTCATTTTAATAAGTATTTCTGCTGCTAAGGAAGCAGACTGTTGTACTTCATCTAAGATCATTTGCTTGCTCCGAAAACCACCCATTTACAGCAATGGTACCACCACTGTAAGTTGCTTTGGGCAAAGATGTCAGCTAGGTAAAAAAAGTCATCATTTTCGATGAGCACATAGCAATATGTCTGGTCCCATTTAAGTATTTTCTCTTTCAGTAGCAACAGGGTATTTCATTAAAACCTAAATACAGCAATGAATATAATGGCGCGTGACTTTGTCAGTCATTATTCCAGGTCATGTCTGGACCAGTAACTGAAATATTATCGTGATGATTATGCTGTGTTTCATTAAATTCAGAATTGGAAGTGTGTGACTCACACTTTCTTGAAAGGGAGCTGCATTTTCAAGCAAATGGCTTAATTCAGGCTCAGCCAAGGACTAGAAGAAAGCGCTGTCTGTTACCGCTTCATTCATTTATGTAATTTAATTCTCTTGAAATAAGATCATATCGTGAGCATTTCTACTGAGAGTTTTTGTTTCTTTGACATCTTCCCGAATCTGATAAAATATAATCCCCTACCTTCATTCTAAATAAAACGAATTAAAGAAACCTCCTTTAAACATACAGATTAAAACGTTTATTTTGCATTTATTCATATAGCAGACACTGGTTTGCAAGGTGACATGCAACAATCATTAACAGTGATTTAGCAATAATGCAAGATGGACTTCCCTAAAGTCCCTACAATCATTCATCCTTTTATACAGAAATGAGATCTGACACACACACACACACACACACACACACACACACACACACACACACACAAATGTATGGTAATTCAGAATCACACATTCGCCCGAATGTGCTAGGACCGGGAGAGGAAACCGGATCCCCTGGAGCAAACCCACACGGACATGGGGAGAACATGCAGCTCCACACAGACTGAGCTGAATTCAAACTCATGTCCAGATGCACAACCCAGGAGCTCCACTGTACCATGTGTTGCAGGTCTTTCAAAGGGTATCACGATGAAGATACTATATATACTATAATCTGCTTTCAATCTGCATCATATGTCATTCAGTACTGATATTAAAATATTTTAAACAATGCTCACAGTTAGTCAGTTTTATTTAAAGCAAATCTGGAGAGAATTTTTTCGCAATTTGTAAAAATCCTTTATATTTCTCATAATCTGTCCACCTGGCTCACCCTTTGCTTTGTTCTCAGTAGAGGGTCTCGTCTGACCCTATAACAAGATATTACATTCACTTTAAAGGCAAAATCTGTGGTTTTTTTAGAGAAAACCACACCTTGGTTTCCTTAACCGCTCTCCATTCTGCCTTTGGCGGAGTGCGCCTGTACAGGTGTTACTGCAATGTGTCTCACACACTGTTTCCGGTATGTTGCTTTACAAATGGCCATGATGGCTTCATCTCTCTTCCTGTTTTCCTGTTTTAAAATACAGTAACCAACTTGCTTATCCTGAAAGAAACTGCAGGATTGTCATAGTAATACTGTGCCCCTCAGAAGCACACCATGAAGGACCATTTCTGGAGTGCTCCTGCAATATTGCAGTGAAGAGCTGGAATGCAAATAAGGATTCTGCAGAATTCTCTGATAATACCCTGGTGGTGTTTCCATCTTCTTTAGGGAAACGTTATTCTTTTCTCCCCACAGAATGCCTTAACTGGTAAAAGCGTTCAGTTTTTTTTGTTTTCATGGACATCTTAGGTTGCTCTTCTGTAATCCATCAGTCCAGCTTTGTGTTTGTGACTAGCCGTGTAAAACGGTGTGGAACCATATCTCTCTTAGGGAGATGAGCGTCTTCAGCCCCTGAGGTGAGACGTGGCTTCACAGATGGAAGCCTGAAGCTCCACAGAAGACAGTTATTGACCATTATAACGGTTAACCACAAATGCAGAGAACGTGCATTTTATTTTTGTAGGCCTTTCCCTTCCCTAGCTATAGGCAATTTTACCACAAGACGGCAGTGTGAACTCATGAGAGTAACATTGTATATAAAGAGGAGCAGATTGACATTTTTTGAGGTCAGTTCTTGAAAAGGGTAGAGTCCATGGTGGGAGGGGTTGGCAACTATCTCCTCAGGTTTTTTCCTTGACCTCATATGTACACATCTTCAATTGAGGGCAGCTGATAGTGGTCACACCTCATGTCTTTGTGAGAGGTAAGCGTGCTTCTTCCAGGGTTTTTCTTTAGCTTAAATAACTTGCAATAACTCTTTGAGCCCCAAGAAGTGTTTATTAAAGTGGCAAAAGAAGTGAGGGGAAAAACAAAAAATACTAGACACACCATTTACGAATGGACTCCATATTTCACGAGTTATCTGGAAACACCACCTGTAGACGTATACATCAGCTTATCGACAAAGAACAAATGGAACCTTTAAAAGACCTCCGTCATGCTTTTAGAAAAGAGTGAACAACTTTACACACAAATGGAGGATCACAAAAATAAAGATCTGTGGTAAGTAGGGATGGATTGCAATATAAAATAAATGATACATCTTGGTTTGCGTACGAACTTTATTTATTGATAAGTTACAATCCTACATTATTATACAATAAATTGGTTAATCAGACAAAGTCAATTTCAAATTTCCCCCACAACAGCTTTTCACATTCAGCTCCAGCTCAGCATGTGAACTATAAAGACAGCCAGTGCACAAGGCCCCCCTCAAACCTTCCTTGGATCTTTTGCCAAACCTAAAGGTAAGCGCTGCTGATCTGAGAGTAATAAAGAAGTAAAATTCAAGCATTAAACATTGTACATAAGAGGGGCGAAGTGGGAAGTATTTGTATGTAACATGAAAATATAACCAGTTAAGTGTGGGCACCACTAAACTAAATGACTAAATGGGAGGGAAAGAATGAGTTTCACTCAACTATGGCAGACCATTTATGTCACAAAGGCTCTGTGTGCAGAACGGACACCCTGTGCCGTACTTTTTGCAGTAGGTTGATCCATTGCTGAAGCACATAATGAAGAGCAGGACGCGGCCTCCCATGATGCGGTTTAGGGCTTCCTTCTCTTTGATAAGGAACGGTGTAAGTGGGGGTGGAAGCAATTTGGCGACTCAAGGCTGCAGACTGGCTCAGTACAGGGAGGCAAACCACAGGATGACAAACCCCGGGGGATGTGGCACACTGTGAATTGTGGCATCGCTGTTCACATTCAGCACAACAGTGTCTTATATACACCGCGCGACTTGTTCGGTCTGTCTGCCGGAGATGGGCCAGTGGTGATGTGAGGAGATTTCACTGCGTAATGCATGTATAACTGAGTTGTCTGGTGCTGCCTGGGTCAAAACAGAAAGTGTAGCAGGGGGAAGGTAAATAGTAATGATAAATTAAACATCTCCAAACTGTACAATCTTGCCCTTGCCAGTCTTGTTCTGTTCCAGCCCCTGTAGATCTCCCTGCTACCAGTTCAGGTCCATGTTCTCTTCTGGTGTAGACAATGATAAAGGTCTGATATACATGCTGTGTTATAAATCGCTAAACTTTTTTACCTTTAAACTTGCTCAGTTGTTAATAGTGCGTCGGTTTCGGCGACAAGGTGCGGCACGTGTGTCGTGTGTGTGCAGCGTGTGTGTGGAGCTCATGTTGCCTGTGTGTAAAGCGTGTGCTGCATTTGCACCCAGCCAGTAATAACAAATTGTTTATATCATTGAACTGTAATACCTTCCCATTTGTTTGTTTGAATGAGAAAGTAAATCTGTGTGTACAATGTGTGTATGTGTAAATCTAATATATATGTTTTTATATAAAAAGAAAAACAGTTGAAGTCAGCAGGTTGTCCTGTTTTTCCCATAGTCTTAACACATGACTTCAGGCTTGGTTTTCCAATGAGGTTGGCACCTACAACAGGATTATCTATGTCGAATCCCTGCAATATGTTTTTTGGGCCAGTTCACACATTCCGAGGTTTTAATACAGTTCTTTAAAACCAGTGTAATTGTCGTCATCCCTGAGCGACTGTGTTGTAAAGGTTAGTGTTCTGATTTTTCCTTCTTGTAAAAGTTCCCCCCCCTGTGACTCTTTGTCAGATTTGAAGCGATTTTATAATTTGCACTGTACCATTTCACGCCAGCGGTGGAAAATCTGCAATAAGGACCCCACCCCAAACGAAAAGGATCCATCTTGAGAAAAAATGCCAGGTTGGTAGCTTTTTAATATATTTTGTTGAGCAGGTATCCTGTCAGCTAAGTCACATTAAAAACTAATGAGCCATTTGAAACAGTTGGGCGGATCTCCCTTTCCATCTGCTTGTCAGAACAAGAACTGCAGAACGGCGTGGTTTTGTCCCCAGTGTGGAAATGTTTCCCCCAGCATCCCTTTAAACAGAGAGCATCACTAGACAGCAGGAAGCCAAAACTGTGGAACCGTACATTTTTACTTGCAGCTGGGAAGCTGTATAGGTTACAAACTGGCACATTCTGGCACAACAGAGACAAGTCTTGCTGAAGCTTAGAAAGCAGAAGATGAGCAGGGGAAGAAGGTTAACACCTGTGGGAAACGGGAAACTGTTTGCCCAGAAGAAAGTTTGACATACATGAGAACGTGCGTCTTCAAAAAATACCAAAGCAGGGCCGAGTGGTCACTTGACAGGACACTCCGGGGGAGTCGGGCCCCCCAGGGTCCTCGATGAGACAGCGAAATGGTGTGTGTATGAGGGACAGGACTTTGTGTGAAGGAAGGGCTGTCACCTCCACCTGAGAGCTGGAGAGGAAGTTTTCCTTGTGCAACAAAGTCACTGCGCTCATCGGAAAGGGCAGCAGAGGCCACTTTTATCATCTGAGCTTCCGTGTGTAGCGAAGGTGAACAGTACGTGTGCAAATCTTGGTGGTGCAGGAGTCTTCTGCTGGGAAATGACCGCTAGATTTAATCTTTTGCCAATATATTGAATTTTATCACGAATTACGTAAGTGATATTTACGAATAAAACGACTAATGATTTGTTGAGTTCCTATTTTTATATCTTTCTTTGTGCCTTGCAAGCTTGGTGGTGTGTCCATTAAAGTATTTGCGAATTGAACCGCTATACAATGAATAACGTTAATACATCGAGTAACAAATGTTCTGTACATTTCTGTGTGATTTTAAACATCAACACGCAGAGTAAATATTGTGCAAAAAGCACAAAATGAATTTGCAAAAAGTAGGAAGGGAGCGGCGAACGGTAAATGCGTGTTAACAGCGTCACGTTTCTAATTCCCTTCGCTGAAAAGCTGCCAGTTACTGGTACTGCCAGTAGATTTTTGTTTAAATACTTTTATTCACTTTAATCGGCAAAAGATGTGACAAAATGATCTGTGAAAAGTGTTTTCCACTAACATATTTCAATCTACTGTACAGGACCAAGAACTATGAGGGAGTTACTTCATAATAGCTGAAAAAATAATTTGCTTTATTGCATTATTTTTAAACAGTGAAAGACGCTCTATTATGTTTTCATGGATTACATATAAATGAGGACAGCCGAACCTACCTGTGTACTTTAGAAAGGTGCTATAGAATGAAGGCTTTTGTGATTGGGATGCTGGTAAGATCTTACTCTCTTTACAAGCAAGTTTCACACTAGAATTAACATTTCCTAAACAAGGTTATTTTCAGAACCCTATCATTTGTTCATGGGGGAAGGTGGGTGGTTGTGGGTGCCGTTGTTGTTCTTTATTTGCATGTTTCCCAGTGTCTGGGATCTGAAAGCCTCCATTATTGTCATGCCATATTTGTGTTACAAAAATTCACAGTTTATTTATTTTTAGTTGCACTTTCTTCACTGATCAGTTTTTAAAGATGTCTCTCTTTTGCTAAGTGAAAATGACCTCCATTCCTGCTTCCCACCGTTAGTTGGCAGCAAAACGTGCCGAGACTCAGTGGGGTCCTTCCGGTGTTTGCAGCTCGTGTCCCATGTCAGTCAGCAGTTGGCGTTCAGATGGATTTGGTAGAAGGTGTGCATTTTTATTTTTGACCATTATGAATTAAATTTAGTTTGATGATTTTAGGATTTATGCAACTCCAGGTTTGTGAATATTTTAAGGGCTAAAGTTTTTCACAAGCACTCTTATTTTCCACAGCTATATCCAAGATGTGTACCAAATTTCACCAAAGGGTGAATAGGTGTTTTGTACAGAATTTTTACTCATAGTGTTGTCTGAGGTTTTTACAGAATCTAATTTTGGACAAATATATGCTTTTATTGACTGCCACATGATAGAACTTTGATTTTCAAGCTGCAGTCAAATTGAGCTATAAACAAATATCTGCTCTCAGTTGTAAGATGAGAAATATTTAAACGTAAACCAATACAGACAATTCTCGATTTCCCACCAGATTAGGGACTGACGGTCCGGTTGTAAATCGGATCGTATTCATGACAGAGTGATTATTTCTGTAGCTCACCATATGCTAACTTTTTCACATTTGTTAATGTTTTTGACCTTGTTTTAGTTCTCACCACAGCGTAGAATATTATCCTTACCACTATTCAAAAAATAAAATAAAAGTTTTTTTTCAAAAATGTGCATTTTCAAATACTTCCGTGAGCTTCACAATAAAGGGAAGATGTGCTGAATTAACCTGCCATGTCTGCGTCTTTGTGTGATATAGAAGTGCGAACAAGAAACTCTTTTAGTCGCTGAGGGGAGGGAGATAGGAGAGGGGAGGGGCTGTGGTGGAACAGGCATGAAAAGATGTTTGCTGGCTGGTATATATACACACACACACACACACACACACACACACACGATTGACCCTTGTGCAAGCCAGCCACATGTTGAGTATGTTGCAAGTCAAGGATAGTTTGCAAAGGCAACTTGGAAGAAGAAGGCTGAGTAGTGGTTGGTCTGATGGTCCCTGTGTAAAATTTGCATTCCTGCTGTTGCTATAGTAGCCTTAGGCAAAGTACCTACACTGAATTGTTACAGAAGGAAAACCCTGCTGTAAAGATGTGCAAATCACACAGATTGTGTAACATGTGGAAAGATGTCTGGTAAATAGCAGCGGTAAGAACTGGAGAAGTCTGTCTGCCCAGCACGCTGCTGCTGTCAATCTCCCCAGAATACTTTCAGATTTCAGAGAAAAACAGTGATTATGGACAGGCCGGACTGGGACTCCCTCGGTTCTGACATCTTCTGTGTTGGGAGAGCTGTGGACCTGCTCCTCCAGAGGCATGCACAGGGTCTTAGTGGGCTGCCTGTTGACCCACAGTAATAGTCAACACTTCTTAGCTGCTTGTGAGCACTTGGGAAGGCTGTTTGGCTGGGCTGCTCATCAGATAAACCCCAAAAGGTGTCTGTCTTTGGAACTATACCCATGAAATATCACTGCAGCACAAGGAATCTGAATTGCATCTTGTCAGAAATTTTGCTGCGCCAACAACAAGATCAACTTCATTTAACTTCACTGTATTGTTTCAGGTAGAAATGAAATATCTTTTGTCAGCTGCACTTTTTCTTCTCTGTATATGAATCTATGTCTTTTCCTATCAGTTGCTTTCACTCATATTTTCAGTGTAAGTAAATACTGTCTGTATGAAAAACACTGTTATAGTTTGTATTTATTTTTTTCTAGGGGTAGGTACAGAATAGCACATTGCAATCTCTCTACTGGGATTTTTAAAATACATTTGTTCCTATTTTAGTACTTTATCATTTTACTCCCCCTTTTTATGCCACCTCTTCCTAAAACTGTTTCTCTCCAGTGCTTTCATCTGCTGGCAATGGCTGGATGACTCTACTCCATCAAGGGTAACTGCTTGTGAACCGGCTCCTCCAATGTAGCTCTGAAGAAGCGTACACATGAAAAAAATTCTACTGATGCACCATAAACCATTTTTTCCCCTCAGAAAGCAATATCATAGCACTTCTCATAGGTACTTAGGTGGGATTAAGTCGTATTTTTTAAATTGTATGAAGGGCACAGTGACTGGTGAGATAATTCCACGCCGCTTCCAAAAAATTGCTGTACAGAAAATTAAAGTGTAAAATAAGTGTAAATGGTGTAAGGAGCCCACAGGACACATTCCAGTGGCAAAAGGCTGCAGTGTTTGGTTGCTTTTGCACAGATAAGTAGACCACTCTGTGGAGTCCCAACCCCCACCCCTCCACCCCGAGGCAGGCTTAGTGCTGACACTGGTGTCCATAATCCCACTGTGGGCTGAGATGTTCCTCATGGATTTAAATGTGCAACTGCTAGCCAAGGTGGGAATGATTTCCTGTGTGAAGAGCAGACATTTTATTCTAGAACACTGCAGTTTCTTAGCATGCATGGGGATATTTAGACTCCTAGTGCACTAGCATACCGTAGTACTTGTGCTGAGTTTCATGTTCAGGTGTGGTGCAGGGAGCACCAAGTGAGCCCAGGCAGTTCATCTCTCCACCTCTGCTGCTGTATTCTCCTCACTGCCATTTATCAACAAGTCAAATGTCTGCACGTACCTGCTCAAACCTGGGTGTTTTTGTTTAAGTTATGCCACCTTCTTGGGTCATACAGGCCCTTTTCCGCTTAAATCAGCTGCGGTTCATTTCATGACATTTTCCCTCATTTTTATTTAAAGCGAACAATTCTCATTTTTCCTTAACCATTTATCCTGGTCAGGGTTGCAGCCGGGGTCTGGATCCTATCCTAGAATCACTGAGTGCAAGGCTAGGAAATCACACCCTGGATGGCACACCAGTCTCACACACACACACACACACACACACACACACACACACACACTCACACACTCTGTGGACAATATACAGTGACCAGTTAACTTGAAACATATGTCTTTGCCCCCCATGCAGGCATAGGGTAACATGCAAACTCAACACAGACTGAACTGGATTCAAACCCACACTGGCACAGGTAAGATGTTCAGGTTCACTACCACGGTGCCACATAAATCATGTAAAGCTTATTCTATAAACCCATCTGTCTATTAAAAACAGCTTGTCTGACTCACGGTAGTGTTGTTGCTCCAGAGCCTATTCTGGAAGCCCAGGGTGTGAGAGTAAACTGGCCTGAGCACAGGGAGCGCAAACTCCATATGGGCAAACCCAGACTCAAACCCACAGCCTAGGAAACTACCGTACAACCTGTTTCTGTAACTCATAATAGAAAAGATCTAAAGTAGATCTGCTCAGAATGATTGACTGAGGAGGAATCAAATAAAAGGCAGGGGAAAATGGTGTGGACGTATGATACTACCTGGTGTGTGAGGACTAAGATCTGGCCCCAACCATGGACTGTATGATGAGTGTGTGGGGTTTCACTTGCTCACGCATTCCCAGTGCATCTCCTTCTGTTCCACTGCAGTTTTCAGACTCCCCGCAAATCCAGGAGGTCGTGGTTGTAAAGGCATCTAACAGTGGGCGCAGAGGCGCGAACACAACACAGAAGGCCTCAGTGTGTCATTACCCCTTAGCGTCTTTATACACGGCCATCAGTGTATAAAGCTAAACAATAACCTGATTTCTTCTGTTGCCTATTGGACCCTTCAGGAGTGAAACCTGCATCATTTGGCATGCGCTCCACGATTGAGTGTTTAATACTAGAGACTAGAGAGATCTCTGAACGCCGTGCAACAGTGTGGCTCTTAAAGAGTAAGAAAATAAATCAATGTAATGTCATAATCTCTCCCCGATGAGCTATTTAAGCCATCGTGTAGGATATTGCAATGTAAAGCAGTATATGGATTTTTCTGACGTCTGGTGTGGTTATTTGCTGGACCCTGTTCCGTTACCACTGACAGACTCCAGAACAGAAGGTGGTCCAGTCCCCTCTGGCCCTCTCACCATCCGTACTTGGCCAGTTTTCTCTATCGTGCAGTGAAAATTTATACGGGCAAAACTTTAATTGTGAAACTCACTGGATCGGAGAAAAAGCTCACCTGATGGCCTCCCATTTATGTTTAACAACTCAGTGAAGAGTGGCCTGAGTCAAAGAAGTGCCTCACAAAAGGCACAAAAGAGAAGGTGAAATATAATTTATTCTATTATGCGCATGAACATAATTTAATGTTGAAGAAAAGGCTTTCCTTCTGGATTTATTGTGTGGCTAAGCGGTAGCTACAGCTAAACCTTGCCCTTATTTACTTGCCAACTCCTGTACTGAAGTGCCTTACCACATTTGCCAGCGTATCTTTATTTTAATGTGTCAGCCAACAAGAAAGAGAACCTTCAGTTATGGTACCTTCATCTTACCCACAGGCAGGGTTCTTTAACACCTTTTGTGACGTACAAAATTTTTCCTCCTTGTTTCTAAGAAGGAAATGCTAAGGCAGAATATGGTCAGTCATGAAAATATACATGACACATAGAAGGCAACAGAATAACGGACGACTGAATACAAACAGGAATTATTTGTGGAGTTCACATGTATGGAGGATTTCCGTCCCTGTTTACACTGCCGTTTGGACAAAAACACTCTTTAATACTGTGTTATACTGCTTGTGCCGTAGTAACAGCGAGGACTGTAACACCACAGTGTTAATGACACTTTAAACCTGTAATGTTTTGTTGGGAAAAAAAATCTTACTCATGGTTGTTTTCATTATCACTGTAAGGTTATTATGATGGAATTGCTTGTTGTTACTATTATTACGTGATTTGTTGCAGTTTTTTTCAAATGGTTTCTGAATAAAAAATGATTTCAAGTCAAAATGAGAAAACTAACAATTCTGAAATTTATTTCTAACCCAACCAGGAAATACTAACCATCCGACCAAAGCAGCAACTACTTGTCTAAAGGTCAGCGAACAATTGTATTATGTTGGTTCGTACGTCTTGTCGTGAGCCCTGCAGAAATTTTCCGGGAAGTTTAGCTTGTTTATTACGGACTGTGATAACGGAACCTCAACTTCCCAGCAACCTCCAGTCACACATGCCAGAGGGCTCTGGATTCCGCTGGTCTGCCTTTGTCCCTGTTGAAATCTCCCTGGCTGGTGCAAGGAGCCAGACGGCAGTTTCAGCCATGGGGCAGAGAGGTCGCAGCATGGCTTTGTTTACCTGCTTTATGTTGGCGAGCACACGGCCCTTGGCCAAAATCGCCGCGCGGAGAGGAGCGAGTCGCCATGGCGTGCCAACGCACTGCCCTCTGGCAGCACTTAACAGTCAAGCAGCTGGTGCTCCTTCACTTTCACTCCGCTTCTCGCCACTAGAAACCATTTCTGCCTTCTAGATCTGCTGAATCGAGCTGCTTTCTGTGTGTGTTCTTTGTTAAAAAAAAAACACACACACACACAAAAGGAAAAGGGAAGTGTACCTATTCCCCCTGATCTGTCTTTTCAGGGTTAGGGAGACCATCCATGCAATATCATTAACTGTTTGTCCAGTGCAGGGTTGCAGTGGTTCTGAACCCATCCCGGGAGCTGCGAGACAGGGTTCATCCTGGACTGGACGCAAGTCCATCAATAAGGCAGTCACACATGCTCAGTTACACAAAAAGGGGAATTTATACACTTGGAATTCATCAAATGTCTGGACCGCAGGAGGAAACTCACAGTGAGAACTTGCAAACGCCACACAGATTGAGCAGCATTCAAACCCTTGTCCACCCACAATCCAGGAGCTGTGAGGCACCAGTGCTGCTGCTGCACAGCGCCTTTCTTGGGTGAACATGTTCTGCTTTTAATAAGTGTTAAGCTCCAGCTCCTGAACTCCATCACAGGATATTTATAACACAAACAGCTATCCTATAATGTATGTGTGATGTAACACTCTATTTTTATTTAATGATGATGGTAAAACATTCAATATTTAAAACATCTTTCAGCTTCTAAGACCAAAAAACCTAAAAAGAAATCCAATTTATATCTTCTCCATCTGTAATCATTCTAGTTTCTAGTTTTTTTATGTACATACTGGAAAAGAGAATTTTATAATTGGACTGAACTCATTTCAGCTTTTACTTGTGTTTTTTGCAGCTAACAATGTATCTTAATAGAAGATGACAAAGCTGAATTTGCACGATATTTACTGCAAGTTTGACAGCTTTTTAATTTACTGTACTACACCTGTTGCTTCAAGCAGTGTGCCAGTTGACTGGAAACATTTGCTCTCCACTGGTTTCTGACCAGCGGCTTCATGACCCACAGGACCCTGGCTGGTAAACTGCTGCTGTCTTGTCTTGTAATGACAGGTGACTGGGGGGGTGGGGAGCTGAGATGAAAAAATGGGAATCCTTAGCATGGTGCCTTTCACTGCTTTGTCACTACATCTATTCAAAACAAAAAATACAGAAGAGCAGAGGGTGCACTGAGTATCTGTGTTCTCTTCTCACTGCTATCAAAGAAGCAAAACATGCTGCTTGTCCATCAAGATGGGAGCAAAACTCACCTCTTTTCAGGAACTTGTGTTTTGTGAAGAGCGCAACACTGTGACACAGAGAGTATGTCTGTTTCCACACAGTCCTGGGCTGTAGGTTTGAACATGGCTCAGTCTGTGTAGAATTTGCATGTTCTTGCAGGTTCATGTGGATTTCCTGGAAGTGCTCCAGTCTCCTTCCACTGTTCAAGGAAGTTTATAAGGTGAGCTGATCTCTCTAAATTTCCCATAGCATGTGAGCAAGGGACTGAAAGTGTGTGCAGTGATTCCCCAGGGGGGGGGGGGGGGTGTATCTTGGCTACTGCCCTGTCCTTCCAGGATCAGCTACAGACCCCTGCTACCCTGCACTGGACAAGTGGCTGCTAAAAATGGAAATAAATGGAAATGTATTTCTCATGGAATATTTTTGTCCTCATCAAGACCTTTCTAGGATGAGCACTGCATGGAACTTTGTCTTTATTCTTAATAACTAATTCCATGAAGATGATTATGTACTAGTGAAAGGTATCTGTAAAGAGAAAGATCAGAGAAGCACTCAGTGGCTCCTTGACACTTTCTGAGATAAGTAGCTGTTTTTCAGTTCAATTCTTTGCCTTACTGAGGACATTTTGAAGTCTTCCATATGCTTCTGAACCAATAATGCTTCAGCTTAACAAAACATTTGACTTTTGTGCTCAGATATTCACAGTTGTAAGGCCACCATGTCTTTGAACGTCACTGTCTTTGTAAGAGAAGTTAAGCCTGAACTATAAACACATCTGCCAGTAAAACAGCATATTTTTCCTGCATGTCATATACATATGTAGACTTTTAACTTCTCAGATTTGTGAAGGCATTAACTATCAAGTCTTATTCATAGATATAGATATTCATAGATTATTTCTTGCATCATCTTTAGGCTTCAAATGGAGTAAAGTGTTCAATTCAAATTGTACTTTTTCAGTTTTTTCATTATGAGACATTCATGATTCTGCTAACAGCAGTTCACTTGAAGCACTCAAAAAATAACTTGTTTCTTGCAGAAGATGTATGCCTTGGCTTTAGTTTTCTGTCTTCACAGCTTAGTTTTCTTTATAATAAAAATGCGTGTATACGTTTTACGAATACATGACTATAAAAAAAGATCTTGTAATGCATTAGTGTGCATATACATTGATCTCCATTAGTGCCAGTGATCAAGTTCTATCTTGTCCATGTTGCCACAAATCCTTTCCAGGATCATACATGTCTTAAGTGCAGTTTTATATATTCAGTGGCAAAAAGGAGCATCTCCTGGAAAGTCTGGTTTATTTGGCAGATGGACTTGCGAGATGATCAGCGTCGATGTGGCGAGGATGGAGGATGAATGGACGGACCGATGAACAACTGGGTACAGGCTGTTTCAGGGTGACCCTCTTGAGCACTGATGCTCTTCCTCACAAAATTCACGACCTGAGGATCTGATCCCAGTGGTTCTTGCTGATGTTTTACACGTTTAAAATGCCAAGTGATTTCAGGTTAATTGTTGTATATTTGACTTACCGCATATATTTGTATCTACATTTATTTCTTTTTCAACCCATTTAACACACTGTGTTAAACTTGTAACAGAACGTTGTGAAGTTTATGTGTTTTTGCTTGTTGAAACATGAACTGATTCAGTCCTGTAAGTTTCCTTGTTTGGGACTGCAGTGTTACATTAGGACAATTTAGTGGCTTTTGGGAGCAGCGTCTGGGCCTGATGGCACAACATAGAGGCTGGTTCTTAGTTGCTCTGTTCTGAACTCTTCCTCAGAAATATACACCAAGACTGGATGACTGTGACCTGTATACCTTAGAGAACTGATGAGGGGATCCATGTCAACAGTTCCCAGGATGCAGCTCAGCATCCTTCACAGCAGACGTGTTGGTAACAACAGAAGTGGAAGGAGGTGTCCATGTGTCTCATTCATACAGCTGCGTTTGATCTTGGAATCGGTGCCCTCCGTATGCATTCTGCCCAAAAGTCTGTTAGTCATTACTCTTAGGGTAATATCACATAAGGCTCAGATGTGGGATGTTTCTCTGTTTAAGCATACATATTCATGTATGATAATGAAGTTGCAAAAACCTGAGACTGGACCCTCCAAGACAGAAGGCCTCACCTTGTGTGCTTACAATATGCTGACACTAATATGATAAGAAAATCCTGAACTACACTGACGTGAAAAAAATGTACTTGCAGGTCCAGGGTCTCAGTTTTGTTAGTGGCAAGATAATGATAAAGGAGGAAATAAAATCCAACACTCAAAACTGCAGTTTACGCTATAAAATAGGTGCCTTTGATATATAATTTTATGCAACTGATTTTAGGCTACTTTTTACTGTAAGAAACTGCATGTAAAATAATTCTTTTAGTTTTAATTGTTAGACATATTAAATGCACCGTTTTGTGTTGCTAACTGAGACCATTTCTGTCACTGAGTTCTGCAGCGGATGAATAAGACAGCAGACATGTTTAGTGTACGCTGCTTTTTCAAGACGAATAGCAGAAAGTCAGAATACCTTGGGCTTTACAGTAAAGTCAATGAATTAAATCAGAGTAGAATCTGTGCATTTATTTTTGTTAACAAACTTAAACCTCCATCTTATAAACCTTCATGTTTTTATTTACTTAATTTAATTTAATTGAATTTTATTAAAAATATAAAAAGTGCATATAGGTTAAATTATGTGTTGTTCACATTTGGTATTAATATCAGGCAGAAACATGAAGGTATGAGACAGATGAATGAAAAGAGCACGATGCGGTTGCTCTTTAGTGTCTTGCTGTCTGTATTAGATAGAAATGATGTCGAAATCAATACCTCTTTTCAGCATGAACTGGTTGACCAGAACAAAAAAAATGCAGTAGTGTGGAAACCTGCAAAGAAAACGTATTTAGAGCAAACAGTGTTTGGATAGTTTTGTTCACTGTGAAGCAATTAATATGACTCAAAGGACCTGACTGCAAGAAAAGATTTAATTCCTCTTATGCATTATTAAGATGGATTAGAAATTCAAATGCTACATTTTTACCTGAGAAATGGTACTTGGTCTATGTTAAAGCTTTA
Source organism: Arapaima gigas (assembly GCA_900497675.1). Classification (NCBI taxonomy): domain Eukaryota; kingdom Metazoa; phylum Chordata; class Actinopteri; order Osteoglossiformes; family Osteoglossidae; genus Arapaima; species Arapaima gigas. The sequence goes on along the minus strand of UFQX01000577.1, from coordinate 135,912 downwards.
TGTATGACTTTTTTCCTGCTGTGCACTGTTTTCCCCTCTTTAATAAGATTATTTCTACTCGGTGATCCTTCTTCCATTCGTGTGGCTGCAGCTGATGTGTTTGAAAGAGCAAATTCACACAGATGTGGTCACTGGTACTGACTGTTAAAACATGACTTTTCAGAAAGAGACCTGTGATCTAGGCCTTCCGTCCGTCTGGATCGTGGCCTTTCCTTAACCTCCAGTTAAAGCTGTTAAAATAAGATCGTAAAACAGCAATAAAGAAGTTGCTATAATATACTGTTAAAGCATAAAAGTTGAAGACAAACTGAAATAGGAGAACTCTATCCTTTTCTCTTAAATGTCCATTGTACATCCATCTGCTTGTAGTAAATATACACAGAAGTTTGTTTCTGCTCATTTTATTAGTCTTTTATTTGCATGTGGGAGCTGTTTTTTCAACTTCATTTTTTAAACTTGCAAACAAAAAGACTAGAGGAATAACTCGGTTTTGTCTTTTTCTGTTCAACAGAATGTTTTTACATTCTGTTCTTCCTCCGATGACCACAGTATGGGTTTAATCACAAAACATACACGAGAGCCTTTTTCTTGCAAAGGTGGTTTGGACATTACCAAATGAACTTTTAACCATGATATAATGCACTGGCGAACTGAACTGAACTGAATTGAATATATGATGTATTTTATATTGAATGGAAGTGCGTAGTTGATCAGAGTATGCATTATGGCGCGTTGTTTAAAGGGTTCTCTGGTGTGAAGTATTAGTTTAGTGAGAGGAATGTAAAGCATTGTTTGGTGTCATTGGAAGGACCCGGAAAGATTCTTCGTGTTGCATCAGGCAGAGCTTTTACAACATTGGTCTGCAAACTTGGTTTCTATGGTAACTGGAATTAAATCAGGCAAGACTGCGGTTAACATATTTTGACACCATGGGTGGTATAGGCACTCACATTACGGGATCAGTTATTTTTTATGTCTGTATCTCTGAACATTTATGTGCTATTGAACTGTGTCGATGAGGTTGGTATTAGTTTGAACAGTCTTTCGTGCAGCCAGTTATTTTTCTACTTGCCAACCATCAACAAATTCAACAAAATCTTAAATTAGAAATTCTGGTGAAATTGCTGCAAGTACAATATTTGTATTATTTTGCCCAGCCAACAGTTAATGGAGATCAGGTAAAGAAACCTTACTGACAGGTGCTACTGCAAGTCTATCCTGGACCTTCATCCAAGAAGACTTCCTGATGCCCCATTTAAACTAGTAGAGGTTTAGCCCATATAACCAAAGCGCCTTTCACAAGAATTTTGACTTATGAACTTATAAAATTTGTAACGTAAAATCTGCACGATGAGTTGTCAAGTCACATTTATGAGAAATGAGTTGCGAAACTTGCAAGATTTCAGCGGAAACGAAGATGCGCCCTGGCGATGTCACACCAGATGAAGGGAGCAGTGTGTGGTTTTTCTGCACGTCAGTTGTACCAGCTCACAAGCTTTCTTCAAACATCTTGTGACTCTAAATTATGGAAGAGTGCTGATGCAAAAAAGTTTTAAACAATGTCAAAAGTTGAAAAGACTAAGGAAGCCTTGTCTATCCTGTGTTTTGAAATGATAAAAATGTACAATACATTACTCATTTATGCTTTTCTCCAAAGAAACTTACAATGTCAAGGTACTTACAATAACGTATCTCTTCACAGTGTGCAGCTGGGTGGTTTTAACTGGAGCAGTTTAAGGAAAAAACCTTCTGACATCCAGAATCAGCAGCTAAAGATAAACTGAAGGCCATTCAAGTTGAAGGGCATTAAAAAAGAGCATGCAAATATATTAAGGCTTTAAGCAGAGTTGTTCTGATTCTTTTGAATTAGATTTCCCTGTGTTTAAAGTTGGAATCCTAATTTGATGTAATATAATTTTTTAATGTAATGTTTTACTATATTTGAACAAAAAAATCTATTTCTTTACGTACCGACATAATACAAGAATACAGACAAAACACTATAGGCTGTACTTGAGACCCCATGATGCTTAAAAATGGACCTAATTTCTGTCGTTACCATTTCTCTTAAAAACGGCAGAATACGCACCAGAAGGAGATTCTCTTAAGCAAGGCAAAGAGAAAAGGCTAATTGGACAGTTGCATTTGGACTGTATGCCTGTATACAGAGGAATTACCATGTTGAGTTAGTACAAGTGAAGGTACTTCAGTGAGGCGTTTGGAGGATAAATCAGAAGGGTTCCTGCTTCTCTGTAAGTGATCATCGGTGTAATGAGGCGGTTTCAGATGCTGCTCTATTGATTCAGTTGGCTGCAGGCTGCTCTTCTTTGACTACATCTTGGACTCCTCTGTAGCACATTGCTTTTCCCACTAGGTTGCTGTTGGGTATTTGGACAGGTCTCTGACCACCACGTGGGCTGAGAGGATTCTGCGCTTGGCTTTATACTCTAAAAGTAATTATCTATGCAGATATTTTATGCATAATACAGTCGCATGATGCAAATATGAGCTTTGGGCTGTGCCACTGATCAGAGGCTTCAGCTCTTCTCCTGCCTGTTGCAGCTTCGATTAGAATACAGCATGACATCCATATTCAGCACTAGTGGTCAAAGGTTGATAAGCAGGACTTTGGATTTACATATTCGTGATTTTCTGACATTGAACACACTTGAGAGTTGAAGTCTGAAGAATAAAGACAGCATGTCAGAATTTCTCACTAAATATATTTACAAGACAAACAATTCGCCATCAGTGCAATACATAGGAATGTTGCATAATTACCAAATGTTACACACTCTCCTCAACTCAAGCTAATAAATATACTATGTATTTAAAACATTTACATTAGAACTGGTTAGCAGCTTCACAAAAATAAAAAAATCTCAGAATCACCCCAAAGACAATGAGATACGTAGCGTTAAGATACAGCACACATACATATGCTCCGTACCAGTAATGGACTGATTTTTGTACAAATATTTTATATAACTTTGGCAGTTTCTGAGAACAAAGTTATTTTTAGATATGAAACGGCAATATCAAACTGTCAGCAATGTTATGTAAACTTGCCTTCCAAAGCTTATGTTCACAGTGATAATTCTGGGAGGCTGAAAGCCAATGACTGAATCTCTGCCCTTTCTATTTAAATGGATAGCACTGGAAGCAATCTTCATTTTTGTCAACATTTAGAAAATTACAAACACCTAATCGGTTTACATAGCAGTCGTTGCCATTGGAAAAAAGGTCATTTCAAAGTACAAAGAGTGTAGGGGTGGGCCCACCGTAGGATTGTAGGGGATGTGACTGATAGTGTGATAAACATGCACAACCAGTGTTGTGTGGAATACTGTAACAGGGCAAATGAAAGACAGCATGTAAAACATCATACAGTCAGACTGTGAAACAGTAGTCAAAGTAACCAAGCAGAAATTCAAACATACCAAATTATTACCATTGCATTTCTTTTTTTTCTTGGTTTGGCACTTTATCTGAACAAATTACTGTTCAAAAAGACTAAGTTCAGTACAAAAAGGTATTTAACATCTCCTTAACATAACCTGTTGAATACTTCAGAGTAAGTATATGGTAGGTAAACACTTTTACACACTGTAGTTTAAAATGAACATTCCAACAGATGTTTAACATACATGCACAAAAAACGGAGAACGTGACTCTTGCCCGTAGTCAAGGGGCACCCCTCCATTTGGTTCCGTCTTCAGGACGTTTCTTCGGCTGATCTCGTGTCAGACTTGAGGCGTACAAATTCCTTGGCCACCTCATCGCTGGTCCTCTGTGACAGAATTCTCATGATGGTTAGTCCAGTCTCATCCATGGAGACGCTCTTGACCAGGGGGTGCCAGGCTGAGCAGCTGCCCTTGTCGGCCAGCTCCCGAAGAGGGATCACCGTCATGCCGATGACTCTGTCCTCCCTGGCGAAGCAGTAGTCCTTCACAGAGATGTGCAGCTCGTAGAACTCCGGCTCATGTTCGTTACTCAACACACTGTACAACCAAGCAGCGAAGAAAAAATATCTGCAACCGTGTTTTTGCCTGTACCAAAACTAAGCAAAATTAATATATTTCAGGGGTGCTGTAAGGAACAACACTCACAGATGCCATCTGTGGAAGAAGTAACTAAGAGGAAACCAGACTACCAAACAAACACATAGACTGTCCGCAAATGGGAAATTTAGATCTTTGTGATTGTCTTGGAAGAGGGTCAGTTTTTCATGAATGAACTTAATACATCATGCAAATCAGTAACAAAAACAAAGTGAATTACAAAAACAGGAGTGCAATGACTTATATAAAGCATGAGTGGCTTACAACTGGAAGGTCTCGTTGTACTTTGGAGACCAGTTGTTGTTCTTAGTTTTGGTACTGAACTTGCGCCTCTTGTCAGCGAGCTGCGGTCCAACGGCATTCACCTCGACAAAGGGGCGGAACATGGCGTTTGTCTGCCAACTGAGATTATTCAGCGCCACCACTGGAAAGGACAGCAGAGCCTTCAGCGTTATATTTACACCAAGCAGCACAGGTTTAGAAGGTGCCACTAGCTGTTTAGTGGACTGGGAACTTGGATGGCCTTACTGCAGAAGCCAGCTTTAAATGCAGAAACAAAGAGTTAAGTTACGGAATTAAGCGTGAAATTAAACAAAAGTTGGTGCATAGCTCCAAGGTTAAATTCACATCTTGAGATGCTCTAAACCAGAATGGTTTGTCTGCCCTGTGGTCCAAAGTGCAATAAGTGAAGTGCGGCTGTATCAGGCAGTGAGCTTGAGCTTCAGGATGCCTGGGTGCCCAGTGTTGTCCCTCACCCTAGAGCTAGTTAGCCACGAACGAAAATGGTTGAGTTGTTTTACCTAAAACACTCATTTAAAATCCATTGATCTTTCAGACTGGGGGCTTACTCATTATTTTGGTTTAGTAGTTTTGGAGTAGTACTACAATGCCTTCAGCAATACAGCTATCCTTGTTCTTGTAGGGCTTTTTGTTTTACATGCTAAATATTATTTGCTGGCAACATTATACTGATAGTGATTTCAGCCCCTGCTTTCCGTGTAATATGTTCACGGAGTAACATTTTCATGTTATGTTAGATTTTTAATTTTGCATTCTTTGATCCTTCTTTTTCTTCTGTGTTGAACGTACTGCTTTTATAAATCATGTTAGACCTCAGTGTATGGGCTTTTGTCACACCAGTCCACTACCAGTACTTTTCTGGGTATGTTTTATGTAGACTAAGTGAAATCCTTATATTTCAGAAAGTATAACTGACCGAAGATGACAAATTCATAATTTGATTTGCCTTTGACCCCTGTCCTTACACTTTTCTGCTGTGTTTGCATGACAAATAAAACGCGAGCATCGGATGGAGAGCATTTGAATGGTATTTCTTGTCTCTCCAAGTCTAAGTTCTAGCAGTCGGAGAGTCCTACCTTTGACACTGACTTTATGCTCCCCGGTGCCTGGATGAGAGACGAGATCCACTTGAACGGACACTTCACCCACTGATCCGTTAGATGGCTGACCTGCTGTTCACAGCGACAAAACATGATGATCAAATAAAGCCCACAATGCTCCTCTCATCTGAGCAGTAGGTGAAAAAACATCAGCAAAGCACAGCTGAAAGAAATACTCCAAAACACACTAGAAACCAGTAAATCAAATCAGTCAAAGCAAAACAAACAAACCCAGGCTGTGCACAAACAAAAATATTACCTGCACTCTCACAGCTGCGTAGCTACAGAAGTGCATCTTGTGAACTTGCTGAAAATGAAAAATGCATAAGCTTGTGGCCTGTGGCAACACATTACTTTATGGTACTCAGTGCCAAGGAAAGGAATATGGAAAATCAATCCAAATGTCTCAAATAAATGCACACTTGACAGGTCAAGTGAATCTGTAATTCCTTCACAGGTCTAACAAAATCCCAGCAGTAAGACTGGAGATTAGACTCGACAAGAAAAGCGGAAACAACGACAAGCTGTCTGCTTCATATGATAATGCCATATGTTTACAAAATGTCGAAGAAATAATTGCCGGAGTAACAATGACTATTAAGACAGGTGATGAAACAACTGGAAATCTTGATACGCTGTATAGTTCAAAGAAAAAAGAGACTGTTTTAGGGATGTGAAATAGGTACCAGCAGCCAAGAGAAACTGCACAACTGGCTTGACAGCTGCTAAAACAGTTTGGAAAAAAGTCATTTTTGTATTCGCATATTCATCCATTATCATTAACCGCTTATCCTGGGCAGAGTCGCAGGAGTCCGGAGCTGGTCCTACGAGGCGCTGGGTCTGAAACTGCCCCTGGACTGGACATTTGTCCATAAAAGCAATTATTATGCTGAAAACAATGAAACAAATATTGATACTGATATACCGATATTGGCCACATGTACCAATCGAGCTAAAAGGAGATGATGTCAGTGTTTCTACTGTGTCGCGCATACCATTCAGCAATAAAATGGGATACTGTGCAATTCAGTAATGTCTTTTATATGCATTTGAGATCACTGTGATTTAAATCACGTACTACTTTGGCTAATGCGAATGTACATAAAAGCAAAGTAAAATCAATCCTAAGGGATGTTTTGTTTCAGTTCTGCTTTTCCAGTCTCTTCGCACTTGGAGTCTGTATGCTGATCAGTCTGGACAGCCTACACTGTATGGTCAAGGCCCTTTTGGCTTTAACGTAACATTTCGGAGTGAAGCGTCTGCTCCGAAAAATGGCTGAAGCCGAGACTCGTGCTGTCATTTCTCTTCAGGGAATTTCCCGACCGCGTCTCTGTTTATGCGCGTAAAGAAGCTGCTGCCACGTTACCAAATCTGTCAGTTCCAGCTCTGTTCTGGAAAATATAACATACCGTAATATATTCCGACACAGCCTTAGCAGGTAGGATAGTCTTTACTGGGCTAAAGAGACACTATGTGAAAACAGAGGAAAGTCCTGCCGGTCAGCATCATTGTTGGGGGATGTAGGAGGGGTGGCCACGTCAACTCATCACCACTAGGTTCAGAGGTTCACGTAGGGCAATTGGTTGTGAAATTACCATCATTTATCTTCATTGCTCCTTTTCACTGAGGCACAGCTTCAACAACTAATCGAATGCTGGTGAACACAAGTAAAGCGCAAAATTAAATCATATTCATTTACTTTATGATTAGTTAAAGACAATATAAATCTCACGTCCGGAAAAGTTGTGGGGGATGATGTCCACTTGACAGACTAAGCTGATCTCATATACTGTACATGTATCTATATGACGCACCGTTGGGATGGGTTTTTACACATTTCCACAACCTATAACATTGGAATACTGTATTTAAAAACCACTTTTTTAGTCTGGTCTTCTAATTAATTCATATGTTCTATGTTTAGCACATAAAGTGTGGTTATGGCAGGTATTGTACCATAACTAATTCGATAACTGAATCACTGACAAAGAGAGTACTGAGCTGTATGGCTGTCCAAATGCCCAGTAGGTAAAATGAGGATGTACTTTATATATTAATATGTACTAAGCCATTCATAACTTTTTACAAAAATCTAATGATTTACAGTTCCCACCTGACAGAGACAGAGATGTAATTTATTTTAGTGGAAACTAAATGTGAGACAATGGAGTCTAAGACAGAATTCTATTGCCTGGGTCACAGCTAATACCAGACACCGATCTACCAGAAGAAACTTTCTAACGTTAAAAAATATTGCACGAAGCATAAGAGAGTTCTAAGCATCATACAAAAATGCTAAATTTAATAAAAGCAAACAATGAAAACTTTTAGCGGGGGCGTGTTTTTGGAGCTTTTTTCAATCTCTATGTACATGCATGTATTATAAATCCTGTTTTGAAATTTTTGTACATTTTGACTGCTATTTTCACCAAAAAATGGCAAAAGAGGATGATGGGTGACGTGCAGTCAGTACTCGATGATAAACGAAATGGTATAAATAGCATCATCAATCAAATGCCACCACATTTGTAACTGAACACGATGGCACAAGATGCATTACTGACATTTTCACTGACTGCTGCAGCAATTTTTATTGTCAGTATATCAACTACACCAATTTGCATGGCACAACAGGCATGGGTTTGGGATTTGCATTGACACACAGATGGCTGGAACACAAGCAGAGTTGTGCTGCCCTGCCTCCTGGGGAGGAGTGGACTCTGCTCCTCGCTGATGCACCCACTAGGAAGGAGCTCTGTCAGGCTCCACTGTTGTCAGCGTCAGGGCCCTGTGGGTCCTTATTCCACAACATAAGCGCCATCGGGAATTTTACGGCATTTTTTGACAATAAATAGCATGGGGGCTTATCAACGGAATTTCATGATACAGGAAAGCAGGAACACTGGAAACCGATGTCTTTCACCAGGGCTGGGGCAGGGGTTAATGTTCCTGCTACATGAAGCAACTGTTTTTCAGTTGAGATGGAGGTGGTCTGGCTCCTTGACTACACTGGGTATGAGTACAACCCCCGTGTTTGGCAGACTCTTTGCTTATGGATCAATGGGCACAGAAATGCTAGCCAACTAATGCAAAGTCTTGGTAAAGCTAAACTATATGTTTTCTCAAATACTAATAGAGATGAGAGCAAAACAATTCCCTCCATATGCAAATCTAATGTGTCCCTGGAAGCACAACAGATACTAAATGCATATTTCCCATTATTTTGAATGGAAGAAATAATGTGCTCCCAGCCCATTTGGAAAAACACATATATCTATCAGCCCATGACTTAAAGATGATAAAACTCTAAACACCAGGTACCTAATTAGAAAAAAATAATGTTGTCATTAATTTGCATGTTTATAACTCAGGGTATGATATGTACAGTTCAGTACAATTCGCACAATTCGTTTATTTAAGAAAAGAAGTTTAGTTTAAAGAACAAGAGATATCTTAAACAAACAAGTACGAGGTACTCATGGAATGAAGTGAAGAAGAGAGGCTTGTGAGATTTGCTGTGTGAATTAATCAGCTTAATTCACAGTAAATGTGGTGACACAGCGCAAACATGTTCAAAGCAAGACTCGCGAGAAGACTGACAGAAACAGCTGAGACACCAACGCATCTGGATGCACATTTTCACTTCAGAAAAATGCACAACAGTATACAATAATGATTATTAAATACATTATTTTTATTTTATGGCATTTATTTCTTGCTTTGCAAAATTTATTCAGATTTTTATTTGCATTTCATTTTTTTTATTCTGGAAAAACTTTGGATAAAAATTTATTAAAGCAAAGTGGCCATACAGATACCGATATTCCGGTATTCATTTTCAAGAGCTGTTATAACAAAAATTCAGACATAGAGAGTTTGGATACTGAAAGATTGCTGTATACTACTAAATTTAAAAAAAAAAAAAAAATTTACTCTAACATAGAGTTAGTTTGTTTTGGTACCAGATTGTCTTTTAACTAAATGAATCATCTGAATCCCTATACTTAAAAAAAAGTTTCAAGTTCCTTCATACAGCCTTTAAAAACTCGGTCTCATACAAAAAAATCACAAATGTAAATCAAGCAGGAATCTTTTTTGTGAAAAGCTCTACAAGTGCAAGGTTACCGCTGAAACTACAGAGTTGTTGGTTCTTTCAAGAATCTTATTGACTTGACTGGTCAATGTATAGAACAGAAATTACGATGCTGTACGATTTTGCATAGTATTGTCCGATTTAAATTATAGCACCAGAAAAATCTCACAGTCTCACCTTGAGATGTCTGGGTGACTATAAACTTCTTGATCAAGGCATCCGTAGATTGTGTGTAAAGGCTGAGTGCATATTTCAGTGACTTCAGATCAGGGCTCTTCTCAAGGAATGTCTTCTTCAGGCCATTTCCTCCAGCATGGAAATATTGCTATGAAGCGAACATCAGCCACAATTCAAACTTCAACAGTAAACTAGACTGCTAAAACATCTCACTCAAGTAGTGCAAAGTATCTTACTACAAAACTTTAGTTTAGAAGAAATATCTGCGGAAGATTATTTTCACATCAGAATCCCAACATTTGTTGTTTATATAGATAATCCCCATTGTATGGTGTCCCGTAAAAAGTGGATCATTCTTTGGGATTGATTGACAGCTCAGAACCACAGTTAACTACAGAAAAAAATGATCTATGTAGGAAATTTAAACTCCATGATATAAAGCCAAATTGCAGTCCTGCTTCTGATAGGTTACTTGGGGAGAGAATTATAAAATTACACATGTATTTGGTTACAAATATGCTTCTAAAAGGAAAACGGACAGCTGTCCTTATTAGCTAGTTGTATGTTGTCATATAGTCTGTTGTGTTGCTAACTATCTGCTGCACCATTATGTCTGAATTCCGTCAGCGTGGGTTTCCTCACGCAGTCCAAAGATATGTGTTTCAGGCTGGTGGCAAATAAACTGACCAAACTGTGCGACTGCATTCGGCTACCCTGCGACAGACTTGCATCCTGTCCAGCGGGCACCCTCCTTAGCCCTGTACGGGATAGTCTGTGGACCACCATGACCCCTGACCTGGATCTGGCCATTAACTATAGTAAGTGCAGTTAGCAATACTGAGTACATAAATCCATAATTATTCTGGGTAGCGTAGTATATTCTGAAGGGAAAACAAAAAAAAAAAAAAACTTATTTAAATAATTAAAAAAAACACAACCCCATTTAATCTAAATTAAATGAGGTCAGTCCAACAGTAACCTTTCTTAATTGCTTCTTCGTTTGCATTCATCTCCTAAACTGCTCACATCTGTGTCAGCTTTAGATAAGTGGATATCACTCCAGTAGAAATAAATTCATTTTTCTCCTCCAGAAGTATGCGACGTTAAACGGCACGCACCTGGAAGACTTCCAACGTTTTCGTCAGTTGTTAAATTGAGACGTATGAAACGCGAAATACGGATACAGGAAAAAATTAACGGCAAACACCTATTTTATTTACATTTTTAAAATAAAAATTCTAACACTCGGAATCACGTACAAAATGGCAAACTACTTGTTAAGGCAGGACCAGAAATACCTGAGAAATATTGGCCCTACTAAGGGAAAAGCGAATTCAGACACTACTAATCTGTGTATGTATGCAAACAAAGGCCTTCGTATTGATACCTGAACAGAAAAATAGTACTTAAAAAGTGACTGTGAAATAACCACGTAATTCCAGTGTATGGTCTGCGAAGAGAGCTGACTGTTTTTTAGTGCAAAGTGTGTTAACAGGGACCGCAGCACTTTAAACTGGCTACCTTTCTTATGAAGCTTTTTCAGTGGATGACTTCTAGATCATTGGTTTTCAACCCTGGTCTTGGCAGACCTTTGTGTATTCTGTTCTTTTTTCTTCCAGCTGAGCTCTTAATTAGAATAATTATACTTGGCAGTTCAAATATATGAAACTTATTTCAGGGGCACTCAGGGGTCCACGGGGACAAGCGGTGAAAACATGTTTCAGACGAATCAGAAAAATGCACTAACCATCATCTCACTGTGAGTTATGAATTTACTTGCTCTGCAGGTTGATAATGTGGAACTTAACTAAAACTGAGACAAGCTGCTCTGAGCACATCCCGCCAGAATGAAAGGGGGCCGGTCAGGTCCGTCGATCGTGGCGCAGAAATACGAACACGGCTCAGAAAAAGCTGACCTGTGTATTTATGCAACCGCACCTCTCTCTGGTGGAAGTTTGAGTTATAAAAAACATATTCAAACAAAAAAAATTTTCACATCACTTGAACCCTTTAATGTATTAACTTAACCCATCATTTCAACAGCTCTACCACAAACAGTCTCATTTCCTGAGCACTTACATTTATCCATCCATCCATTATCTTTAACTACTTTATTCAGGTCAAACTAGCACATTTAGAAGCACACTGTGATTCATAAATGCAGTACTCGTACTTCTTTTTGTGTCCTTTAAGGTAGCTTCTGCAATTCCTCATATTTCCGTTCTCTTTGAAAACTAATAAAGAGAATTTCCAAATTGCCGCTGTTGTCAATAAGGAAGTGGCCTTCGTGGAGCAATGACAGTAAATTAGGTTCTACGAACAATTGGATTAACATGGAACATAGCCACGCCAGCCCGCCAACTGCTTCAGCAGAGCCTTGAAGCAGAAGTGCACTTCCTCTCTGTTCCGTAATTACATCTTCTCTCGCCTCAGGGAACAGACACCACGCGACCACTGAGCTAAATCACCCCAAGTCTTCTAAAGCGGCGAAAAATTGAGGACGGTATAATGCGCCAAACTGTTAGTGGGGTGAGAGTGCAGAAAGCGAAGCCTCGTCTGAAAGGGGGTTAAACCGAGGTTCACTTCCGATTAGAAACAGGTCACTCTGCGATCAGTGGGTTGGATTAAAAAAGAACAGAACAAGAGATCATGCTGTATCATCGGAGAGGCCAATGAGAGGGAAAAGCGAGCCAGCGAGAGTATTCGGTGCGTAGAGGTGAGATCCCCATTGACTGAACAAAGCCGCCCCAGCTCGGCATGGACTACAACAACAACTGGTTTGCAATAAGAAGAAACCAAAAAGCTGTACCTTGATGGTGGGCAGCACCAAATCCATGGCTGCGCACTGACGCGGGGTCAGACTCCGCGCCTCCTCTCGGATCACGTGTTCCTGTGCGAGCGAGTGGTAACAATAATCCATTTGTTAAAATTCTTACAGGTTGCGAATCAGTCATTTGGTGCGCATTTTGTAGAAAAGATTGTGAATAACACTGTTTATTTCTGTTTTTGAGTGTACCTTTAAATTGCTCAGCAAACTAAATGGGTAATGATCAGTTCCCTTGACTGAGCTGGTCTAATGGCTTCAGAAGTGGTCTGAAAGTCTGCATACCCCCTGGGAGAGAAATCTAAACCTGGAGGACTAGCTCCTGAACAGCAGCAAACATAATGGCATCTAGGCTGCAGAAGAACAAAGCAGATGTTACCGTAAAAACTTCACTGCTTTATGTTCTATTAGCATAAAAGTGAATATTCTTTCTGTAGTATCACATACTGTAAGTAGATTTCCACTGAGGCAGGTAATGATGTGTGAGAACTAACTGTTATGGAATGTTCCAAGGCTCCTGTGTGTTTTTTTTTAGAAATAAAGAGATTAATGGTTGCATTAAGAGGCCGCCTTCCAGAGCTGGCGTGTGTGTGTGTGTGTGTGTCACAGTCTCTGGGCACCGTACGCAAAACACACACTAGTCTAATGTGCGATCACGTGTGATCAAGCCGGCTGTACCACCGGCCAGGGTCTGACATGACATATAACACCTTGCTGAGAAATAACCTGCTGAGGTGTGACTGTGTCCATGTTAGCTGTCTCCGTCACCCAGGGACATCGCAGCATCCTCCCCTCTTCTGCATCTTTCTCTGGCTACAGCTCTATTTTTGATCATTGGGGTGTGACAGTTTGAAGGTGTGCATCTGTAGGTGTACACACTTTTCAGTCAAAGCTGAAAAACAGCTCTTGCAGCGAAGTCCCCGGAGGGAAACCTACTTTTTTCTTTTTTTTTGCTGGCTTATGTTCGTTCAGCTTGTGAAGTTTTGTTGATGTGGGGTTAGGAACCATTCATTACATTAAAGTGAAAGTCAGCGGGACGTCCCCAAAGTTTTGGCTAATATGTGTGCGTCGGTGTCTGCGTGTGAGAAGGAGGGGCGTGAGGGAGACTTGTTCGCTACGGAAGACACTGTTTATTGATTTCTCTCCGTTTAAGGTCACATTTTAAAGATCGGTTTTTACGTAGCGGTTTCGATGCTTTGTCGAACCATTTATTTACTAGCTGCCAGCTTGAGTTCACCGTGCGCCGACGCCACTGAGATTCGCGCAGGCCAGTTTCGTATTTCTCTGCACTGGAGCTAACCCGGGACCACTGGGCTCACTAACAAGAACTAATGATGCTGCCTTTGCGCAGGATTGCCACGGACCACCGGCTGAAGAAGTTAAGCTGTTAAGCAACTAATGCTAAGGAAAAAAAAAATGTGGGAAAATCTTCACATTACTTCTTTAATGCCCTGGCTGTGCTGAACTTAAAACACACGTACGTCACAAATGCAGTGGGTATGGCCCCACGTGAAAGATACCAAGGAGACAAAAAGGTGCAGAGAGCTAAATTTTGTACAGCGCAGCTACCAAATAAATGTTTCATGACTGAAATGTCAGTGAAGGGAACGTAATCCAGCGATCGATTGATGTCCGAACCCTCTATATCCGAATTTTCGGAGGGGGGTGGGTGTCGCTAACATGTGGAATGTCCTGTACTGTACCACGCATTATAAAGATGCACATTAATGACAAGATTGTGTTTTTTGTAACTGGTTTTCAGAGTATTTTATCGTGCTCAAATCATGGATTGACAGTTATGTGGGTGTTTTCGGATTTTTCAATTCATTTTTTCCCCATTAAAAATGATGGGAAATAGGCACCCGGTATCTGAAAAATTCGGTATCTGACGTGTTTTCAGGGACAAATTAGATCCCGATACTGAGGAATTACTGCAACTCGGAGAAGGCAGTCAAATACACTGGTCCGGTGTAAAGGGTGAAAGTATATCAGTATACAAAAAATCAATCACACGCATTAAGTGACAGTGAGAAAGGCTTTTCTGCAAAAGTAATAAACTCTGACTGGCGTAAAACACGGAGCAGCACAAAGTGCTCTGGTCCTGGTCATAAAGCATATCGCTCATACGTTTCCCCTCAGATGAGGGTGGTGGGGCAGCTGGCAATATACTGCACAGTACCAGCTGAGAAGAGGGTGCCGCTGAATTATGTGAGTACTACAGGCGACAGCCCAGGGGCCCCCATTTCAAAAAGACTAGGGGATACCTGGTGAAATTGAATTTTTAACAATATGCGATAACAGGATTTAAACCTTACGGCTGCTCGTGAAGGTAATCCCACGTATCTCAGCAGCACAATTCACAGTTTTTTTCCCCCTTCTCGGAACAGAAACAAAGACGACGGCGGGACATTTTGTCAATTACGTGTGTGTGGTAGCCTTGGCCATATCCATTCCGCACTTGGACTGACAGCCAAACCTGGAAATGGTTTGCTAACAAGAAATTAGCAGCAGGTATGATGAACAGGCTCTAAAACCCAAACTGGTGGGAGGTGTCGCTTAGCAATGGCTGCCGTACTTTCATAACTAGCGATAAGGCCCGAAGTAGAATGATATAAAGCTTTGGGGTCCTCATTTAATTGTTTCCTTTTTTATGTTCTGCTTGTCGTGTGTTTGTATTTATTTATTTTTTTGGGTAGCCGAGGGGTCTTTCTTGCTTAGGTGCTTCACTAAGAGCTGTTTGACTTTTTATTATGAGAGAGAAAAATAAAATGCACACAAATCCATCTGCTTCTGTCTGCTTTCCAACCCCAGGACACTCCCGTGTGTTGCGGTTTCGAACGTGCTATATTGCTTTTCCATAAGCTACGGCTTCATTTTGGACCGAGAATGTAAAATCTTCGCCTTATTGCGGCAGCCTTTCGGGTAAAATTTACTTCGGAATGTGACGCTCCTCGGCGATTTCCACTGAAGTAGTACAATACGAATTCAGGGTTCAAAATTACTTTTTCGACGCCGCGAAACAGCCGCGATCTATATGGCGTTGGTCTGCTGCCACATTCGGCAACGTGCAATACTAATCTACATTGAGACACTGGATTGTCCTGTCTTCAGGATGTTTAAAATACCGCAGCCTGCTGTGCAGTGTTAACATAGCACAGTTTCTAAGCATATGGTAAAAGTCATTTTGAGCAGTCATGTGTAAATTGTAATATTGTAATCTGAATAAAGCACTTTATCTCTTAACAGCCCAGTGGGGATTTTACTGCAGTCAGGTCCCACTAAAGCGACTTAGTAGGACACGCTGAGGTCACTGTTTAACACTAGCTTTGTACGGCAGATAACTGAGAGCTACATCTTCATAGGTGGTACACTGTAAAAGCTGGAAATGCTTCCTAGCCACTTGGGGGGGAAGGTGTGCTGTCTTCTGCGGGACTGAGAGAAAGTTAAAAAAAAAAAAATTGTACTGGAAGTAGGAGGAATTAGGTGGGCAGGATAAAATTCACAGTGGATGAGCCATACCTTTAGTTTGGATAGCTGTCCCAGGTCCTTTGCAGCACTGAAGATCATCTGAGCTCCTTGCTGCTAAATTATATTTATATGTCAGTATTGTCAACAGCACCTCACTGCTCATGAAGAACACTCCAAGAAAAAATAAATTCCTTAGGATTATATTATGATACACAAGCAGCATACTGACAGCACTTCTACAGTGAACGGGAAAAAAGAGCAGAAGCAAGAATGGACTCTTCACATTTAAATTCCATAACAAAGCATAAATAGCCACATGTATTTTTGCGATGAGTCCTCAGTTTCAGAGGATGAAAAGCTATGAAAGCTGGCATGTGAATACGAATGCAGGAATGTGTCAAGGAACTGCGCCTCGGACAAACCGGTGTTCTGGATGGCACCAGTTGACAAGTTTGTTTGCTACAGGCATGGGATTTTATGTGAGGTTTAACCTATGCTATTGTGAGATGTTTTCTAGCCCGGATGATGAACACCTACGTTACATAATATAATAAGTTGTCTTTGTATCGATTAAATTATATACAGACAAATATTATGATTTAATTATCCACATGCCATTAAACTGAAGTTGTTCTTTGGCGTCACACAGAGAGAGTGAAGTTTATCGACAATGACTTACGCTCTGGTCGGACAGAGGGGGCAAGACAATCTGCCTTTCGACTGTGTTCAGAACGATTTTCCACAGTTCCTTCAGTACTCTCTTCAGGACAGTTTTCTCACAGATCTTTGCAAACAAAATCAGACTGTCGAAAAAAAGGACAAAAAATTAAATTTACCACAGCTGCCAAACTAAAAATGAATGCTTTCTGTACAATACAATACTAAACAGGATCACCCTGAGAACTGCGAAATGCTTATGCCAACATGCTCACCTTCGACGAATAGCAAGCAGTCGTATTGCCGTTAGAAAAAAAGGAATGTATGGATTCAATATAGCTACAGCTTTACAATTTTAATTTTTCTGAACTGTAAAACCCCAAGCTTAGGAGGCAAGAAAAAAAAACTTTATGCAAAGGATTTAGCATTTGCACACGATTAAGAGGATTCTCCTTAATACCATATTGCCCTGAATGTTGCTACGGTGAATGTCTGTGGAACCGTACAGGGGAGCAGCTATAAGAGTAAAAATTTCCCTCATTTTTCACAAGTGATGCAATGATCATAACAACATTAGAACGAATGCGATGAACTCCTAACCCCTGCACAGCATTACACAGATCCACCAATGCTCAAAGGGTTGTAAGGTGAAACCGAATTCCAGCAGATTTTTCTGTACACTTTCACTAAATCTTTGCTTTTCAAACTTGCGCGAGGAACCGTGTCAAACTAATTTCCGGCTGAGTTTTTAAATAATTACATTTTGAGCTGTTGAAATGCACTGCGTGGATCAAATAAATCAAAAGCATTTGCTGAGAACCATCACCATCATTTTTAAATTTTGCTAAACCGATTTTGTGTTGACAAAAATCCGTAATGGTGAAAACATCGACATGAATTATTCAGTGCTCATTATTTCAAATAAAACTGTCATTATAATGATTATGTACATAACTGTTGTCAGCTTTTCAAAATTGGGTAAATAAGGGATTGATTAATTCAAATGTAAATATTTACTCGTTTTTTTGTGGCGCTATCAAACAAACATATAAACATTTCACCGATTGCATTGTAGTTTTAAGATTCCATGGATCCACAATGGTCTGGTTTTCCATGCCCGAAAAAGTCTGCTGCTAAAGTCACGTTTCATTCGGTCATCGACTAAATCATGACTTTTCAGAGCTCAGCAAGAACAAAACTTTGACAGGATTCCTTAAATAACTATTCTGTATCTTTGTGAAAATATCGTAGGAGTTAAGAGGAAGGGCAGGGCACGTATAGAAGCCCTACTTCTTATCTAGAAGTTCCATTAGTGGCCTCAGCACAATTTCGGCATCCATGGCAGCATTGCTCTTCTTGGCTGCCCCATTCCCCTTCATCTGAACCAACTCTTGGTTCATCTGCTTAACACAGTCTTCAATGACAGGCTTGAAACTGGCAGAGGAAGCACAGATCATCAATAAAAATATACTTTCAGTAAACGTCACAGTATCCAAAGCAGTAAGTGTGACACATCAACAAACACATTTTAAGGCAATGACAGTGAGGGGAACTTTAATGCTATAGAATAACAAAAAATATTAGCTCAGTGTACACGATGAAAATAAGTGAATTCCATCACTGTCTAGGGTGATTTACAATCTTTTCGCAAAATGTAGCCACTTCTGTGTGAGATGTATTTGTACCTCAACTAATGTTTGGCACATAAGGAGACTTCATAGATTGGGCCCTTTTGTTTTTGTGAGGGCTTTACTCACCTTGAGCCAAGAACACCACTCAGCTCATCCAGGACTGCATTCAGCTTATTTTGAAGCTCCTTCAGGAGGTCACTGGCCTCTGCATCAAGCTGTAAAAAAAATGCTTCTGTGAACATGGACACGTGAGAGGAAGCCGTAGCTGAGACAGATGGAGTAACTGACATCTGGCATAGCATCACTTTTGAAAGCACTACAGCTACATTCTGACCATTACTTGAACACCACCTACAGATACAGCCTATTGAACACAAAGCCAGCAGCACAGAATGTGAGTAAAAAGGGAAGTTATGCATTCAAACCATATTTGACTTTCACTCTGAAAGTCTGGAACGTACAAAGAAATGACGGTTTGTGCATTCATAGCTCAAGCCGGATTAGAAAAAGGTAACGTGTTCAACAGCGATTAGCAAATCCTTTTGGGCCGGTGGCATAGAATGGCTCCATGCCAAATCAGCAGTGAATCAGCATCCTGGATGCCAAACAAAAATGTCAAGATCAGCAGAACTATGGTTCCTTTCCAACGTTCTCAGTTTCATTTATAGAGTATTGAGTCGAATTCTCCATTACTATTAAATTAGCCCATTGAACACAGGTTCATCCACAGAGCTATGGGTGCCACGGTGTGCATCCACTTGTCAGTGCTTCAGCTGGAATCTGCAGTGCTGCTCTTGTCTAGAGAAGGACTGCCATCAGGGTGGATGCACTTTGGCAGGCATGCACATATCATTCATCCCAGGCATAGCAAGGTTAAGTAAATGCTAACCGATCAATGGAGGGACCTCAGTCACATAGGACACCGCTATCTGTGGTTAGTGCAACCCTACTCCGTGGTCTTATGCGTTTCTGTCTCTTCCGAATGCTGACGGAACACTCTTAACAGCACTTTTTAAGGTGGTCAGACCTGATGGCTTTCCTACTTTTAAACTATTGAAAAATAAATTGTAACCCAGTCAGCACCTCTAAAATATTTTTCATGTAATATGCCATGTTGACTGGCATCAGATAGAGTAGACCCATTTTATTTTGGCTGTTGGGAGCAGTAATACGAATATATACAAAACCCACTATTAAATTCGACAAACTGAGGAACAGAGGAGCCAAATAATTCCCGTTGTTCTGTGAGCATAGCATTTTAAGCAGTCACTGCAGCATTATTGTTTTCCTTTCGTGGCAAAGAATTCTAAATCTGTCACGCGTGAAAACAATTTTTGAAAACAAATGGCACGTTTAAGTCTCACATATACTGATGACACACTTTTAAATTAACATATCTTGTTATCCCATGAAGCTCATCTTCGTGACACAGACACTGGTTCAAAACTGAGGCAGCATTGAGGCAAAGATGATGTAGAGATACGAATGTTTGAATTTAAATGACTCAGATTTCTTGCTTGGTAAGTGGCCAGCTCAAGTAGAGAATAATAATGCCAGTTACACTGACAAAATAATTTAGGGTAGCAGGTAGTAGAATGTCTTCTACCACTGTACCGTATTAGCAACTTACAGAGCTTCAGGGGTATTTCCCCAGAAAAAGAGCATTTAACATTTTACTTTGTCTATTCTTTCTTCTGGGAACATTAGCTTTCCCATCCTCAGGTGTACGTCAGGGATTTGTTTTAGGATCTCTTCTCTTCTATTCTTTCTATACAGTTGCTCCACGGGTTTAGTCTTTACCTGTCACAGCTTCTATTATCTCCTCAATGCAATGATGCTCAAATCTGTATGTAATTTCCTTCTTTCAGCTTTCAGTAAGGTCTCAAATAAGAACCCTTTCAGAACATCTTTCAGCATCTCTTTCTGGATGTCTAGAAATCACTTTAAACTTGATCTTTCTAAATCTGTCATCCTTTGTCTACCCTCTCCAAATCCTTCCACAGACTTGGTTTTCAAGATTTCGCTAGACAAAATTACCATCTCACCCTCATGTTCAATGTAGAACCTTAGTGTGATATTGCATGATGCAGTCAACCATAACACAACTGTGTCACTTTACTTCTCTTCCCTAGACGCGTGGCTTATTTTTTCACAGCTTAATGTCTGACAATATCAAATTCTGTCCACACCCTTGTTCACTCCAAGCTGGATTACTTTACTTCTTCCAACATCTACCCTCTCCGACACTGCTGAAATACATACAGCGTTCTTTACTACACACACAACTCTTTTCTGGTCTGTTCTCTTCACTGGGCTCTCCAGGATAACACCCTAATTGTAAGCCCCCAGGTCCCTCATGGCTTGGTTCCTCAATATCCCCAGTCTCTCATTCCTCTGTAATTTCCTCAATGTAATCTCTGCTCTGTCTCTGCTTCTTGTTTCTAAAGCCACACGAAGCTGCAGAATGAGCTTTCACTGAACATCAGTTCTATGGTTTCCACCAGGTTTTTGAAAACTCATGTTTCCACTTGCCTTCTTGGAAATACTTAAACATCTCTGTCATACTGATAACCCTTCACATAATATCAAAACTGTGTTTTGAACTGCTGCTTTTTTGCAAAATTTGCCTATATATTTGTCGTTGCCTTGTTTATGCTTTTATCAAACAATTATGTACTGTCTAGTCCAGTCCTAGGCTTATCTTGAACTACTACATGCAGAAAAATATTACATCCTAGATTAGCATGTTCAGACTGTTATCCTTTGACCTAGTAAACCCTAATTTGCTTAGTACAAACCTAGCATATGAAGTCACCTCATACAATGGCATGAGCTCAATATGGAATAGCCACAATAACTTTCACACTGTGTGGTAACCCTGCATGAACTTTGTTAATAGATTAATATTAACTTGTATAAAGCACTTAGCTGTGCAGTTAAAAAAAAAATTTTGAATGGGACACAGTCCATACTGTCTCAGGAGGCCTGGCCAGCTCAGCTCCCCCAAAATCAACAGCACTCTCGGCAGCTGGGACAAAGCATGAGAGCCACGGAGCTTCTGACCAACTGGCCGTGTGCCATTAGCGTGGGAGCAGTTTCCAACACGGCCCTGGGATGGCTTCCAATCCCCCGGTATGGATTGCTCCAATGTGGTGTGCTAGGAAAAGATTGAGCCTGTTCCCCATGCGACATTCCCATTCCAGGTGAGCGTACCTAACTTACTGCGTCAAGATCACTTTTGTCATTTGGGAGACTACAGCATAAGTTTACCGTCCCTGTCAGCTCACTGCTACCGCAATATACAACGTGACATTATTTTACCTAATATAATCGTTGCTTGAAGTTTTACTATTATTTAAGAACAAATTACAAATTATGGTTACAATTTTACCAATTTTTACAGATGGATATCCTACATGGCAAATTCCTAAATACCACTCTCAGGAGTAAAACAGCAGGGCACCCTTTGGAGGACTAGAACTAGCAACCTTCACGAGACAAGCCTATGTACTTAAGAATAAGGCTGTTGAGTAGAGACGGCAAGAGCAATACTTGGCAAGACCTTAATCTGAAATGCATGGGAAGGGGACAGCAGAAAAACTGCAGTTATTCTCCAGCCATTCAACAAAATTATGCATAATATATTCTTGTCAAACTCATTTACCAAATTGCTCATCAAACACGATGTCTTAACATAATGAATGTGACGATACTAAGTTAGAGATTCTGAAGGGTCTAATAAAGATGAAAAACAATGCAAATATCTGAAGCCTGCTGAGAACTAATACCAGCTATTAGATACACTCTCTAGATAATGAAACATTATTAAAAAAATAATGAAGTAAAATTGTCATTGATTTCATTTAAGGTGTATTTTGACCCCTAAAGCTTATGTGACTTGGCATACAAGCCTATGTTTTATAGAGGCGTAATTTAAAAAAGACGCACCGCATTTTTATTAGTCGGAAGCCAGAGGAATCAAAGGTAGACATATTGGACTGACAGAATAAAGAATTTAATATGAAAGTCCAGATAACTTCTGATTTTAATCAGAAGTGTAGCTTTTGAAAAGCTGGGAACGCTACCATGGTCCGGCAAAGGCTCATGTAATTGTTAAAACGGAATAAATTCTTAACCTTCTCAACATCATTAATCACTGCACTGCAACCACAATTCAGACATGAGGGTAAACACAAAAGTAATAAAGAAGAATCTCCAACAGTGATCTTACTAGTGTTTTACGGACCCTGCGACAATTACAGTAGACCCAGGCCTGGGCTGTGCTGTAAAAACAGCCACAAATCACTGCAGACACCAATAACACCATGTGATCTGCTTTTCTGCCACAAAAGTCCTTCAGAGATGTTCAAGATGTATATCTCTTGGCAAAGCTCCAATTTATTCTAACCATTATTTTGCATATCTGGCAGTAAGGAAAATGACAGCTTTTTAACAAGCTGGAGATGGAGAAGCAATCGAATTTGCCATTTGATTTCTGCAAGTACAAGGCATAGCGTGCTCCTGGGAAATCTTGTACAATAGCTCAGTGCTGGCAGGCTCCTCACGATGGTGACAGAAAACTTTCTTTTTAAGTATGGACTCATTTCAGACCTTTAAAGCCAGCATTTATAGAAAAATCTACCTTTCGAATGGTGTGCTGTCTACTTCTCGCTCAAACTGTGATGGGACCATACAGAATTTCCTTAAAAAGGTAAATATGACGAATCAGAGCACATATTCATGTGGAACCTTAAGGCGTACGGAAACGCAATGCTGCTAAGCACATCCGTTTTCTAAATGGCAGGAATGGCCACTCATACCCAAGAGACCAATTATAAAACGTTTTGAACATCAACTCAGACATTTACAAGGTTTTTGTTGTGAGAACAGCCTCAGAAGAGCTGTGACCGGCTAAGGACCTCATCAGGTCCTCAAATCGCTGAATGGATTTGGCACCTATGGCTCAGATGGGGAGAGATTATCGAAAGCAAAAGAATTCAGGTGCACAGCTGATTCCAAGTTGGAGACCCAACTGATTAAAAGCCAACTAAGCTGAAAATACAGCTGTGGAGAGGCCCTCAATAGAATCTTTTTCAGCATCTACACTGAACTGAACTGAACACATGCTCCTGCGGGGTGGGGGGGTGCGGGGACAAGGAAGGCGTGCAGCAACAGCCGTTTGTTTGGATGCCTGAGAAATCAAAGGGGCTTATGAACAGACCTTACAAGAGGACACCGAACCTTCCTCCTGGAGCAGGGAGGAAGCAGAATCAAACACTAACAATGAATTCTGTAACAGTGACACGCAAGCTTGACAAACACACTCTTAAACACACACCACAAAAGCACGCAAAGGTGATCACAACTGAAAATGAGCTCATATGACCATCCCTTGTAGATACAATACTGTGCAAAAGTCTTAGGCACCTGTGGGAAAACTACTATAAAGCGAGGATGGTTCCAAAAATAACGCCACAAATACTTATTAAGCAATAAACCTTCTAAAAAGTGCAGCAGACAAAAAAAAACCTCAATCAAATCGATATTTTGTGTGACCACCCTTTGCCTTTAAAACAGCATCAATTCTCTTATACAAACTTGCATGCAGTTTAAGGTAGAGGTTGGCAGGTTCTTCCAAACATTTTGAGGAACTGGCCACAGTTCTTCTGCAGACTTTGACTGTCTCTGCATGTCCTCCCAGACTGACTCGATCACGTTGAGATCAGGGCTCTGTGGGGACCATACATACCATCTGCTGCAGGACTCCTTCTTTTTGCTGAAGATAGTTGTGTATGACTGAGATTGGGTGTTTGAGGTCATTCTCAGGCTGCAGAATGAATTTGGGACCAATGAGAAACCTCCCTGATGGTAGATAAGAATCTACCTGTACTTTTCAACAGACATTGAAGTTGCACGCCTAACACTTTTTGCACAGTACTGTACATGCTATCCAGTACCCATTTAAACTGGGCAACTGCACAATAAATTCATTTAGTAATAAGACAACTTAAAACAGCATTAGACAGGGGGACACTGACCTGTTTTCCTCCCATGGACTCAAACATCTTTTCTAGCTGGACACGGAGTTGCTGAATGTTGTTGAGGAGGATACATGGCTAAAAAATAGTAAGCAGACTAGTTATAACATATACGGCACATTCAGGTGCAATACACCGGCAATGAACCCATAAATATTTACTTTAGTAATTGCTATAGCAAAACACATCTTGTTTTTTTCTAAAATTCTGAACCATTTACCGTGGTTTTACTGTCATTTTTTATTCTAATAGACACAGCCTGAGAGTTGCAGCTGACCATGGAAAGATTATAGTTTTTCTAAAAAAAAAGGTTTCATAACCTTTCACAAAACACACAATGGCTGGCAAGAGAAAGGGCAAACATACTGCACCGCATAACAAGATTAATAAATGAAACAGTTGCATCTTGTCGAATTATGCCAGACAGCTGAGCATGCTGAAATGCCGAAATGCTGTGCTATTTTTTATGAATGTGACCTGGACAGAGCCCTCAAAGCCCCTCCTGTGTGCCAGAGTTTTTTCACCATACCACTTTCTCCTTGCCCAGATATGAGCTGAAGTCCTTTGATACAACTGCAGCATACTGTAGCAAGACTTTATTGATGGTCTGTGGGGGGGGAAAAGACCGTAAACATATTTTGGGATCACCACAGGACATGGTAAATGATGTATTACATTTAATTATAAGTTAAATCACAATAATAAAGAAACAATAACTAAAATTAATAGCTTTTGAGGAGTACATTAAACACTATTTATACATAAGCCCTTAAACCAATATTAAATGGATTAGTTATTAAGTGGAGAAAGTCTGAGGAATGTCCCCACAGGTAAAAAAACACTGAAAGCAAGACATCTGAACGCTGTACTATCCTATGACAATAAACTACACCATCTTTTTCCAGTCAGCATGTAAGTAAACTGAGATTTAAAAGGTTGACTGTAGACTTAAATGAGACAATAAAGACTGAGGGTCATTGGGACAGTCATAGAACTAGACTTCTGTCCAACACAATTTACTCGCTGACCTCAGGGAGATGCACTGCAGTTAAGGGGTCATACAGTAACACTGCTGGTATAACTACTTAGACTGAATTACTGAGTGATGCATACAAGATTTTTTTAAATCTTCAACTACAGTCAGAGTTGTTTCAAAAGCAGGTTGCACTGTATCTGTATTTTAGGCACAAGCAGGATGCATGTAAATGTGTGCCAGTGGAACCACATTTTACTGTGACATGTAATGGATCGAAAAAACAATTTCCTTGTACCGACACACATTAAGTTAGAACCAAGGCAACACACTGAGTGACATACTGGTTCCTGCATTGTCTATAAATAACTTATCAATATTGAAACCTTCTGTGCAACCTTTCTGACTTCATTATAAAATGCCAGAAGGAGACCTCTTAAGAAGACCTTGCGACTTAATGTCTACCTCCCAAGTCAGAGAGCAGGTCTCATACTGAGGTGTGGCCTGGATGTGGAGATCTCACCTTGGCAAAGCGGCACATGAAGTGGGCCAGCGCCTGTGGATTGGGGCATTCCAGCTTCTTGATAATCTCAAAGCTCTGATTGAGCTGCGCAAAGACATCCACCACAGAGCAGGAGAACAGAGCATGTTCGGAGGTCTGCTGGAACTATGGGGGGGGGTGTTAAGAATGGCATGTAAAGTCCACCAGAATCCGGAGTGTATAAAACATTCCTTGTCTGTCTTCATGAAAAAGCAGTTTGTTTCTCATCCTCACACACTGTAAATGAATTCAGTATGTTTATATAACTACAACGGAAAAAAAAAGTCCAGCCCAAGATAAAATACGGTAGAAGGTGCAGAGATATGCATGTTTAATTAAAGAAAGACATGGAGGATGCCAGTTAAAAAAAAAAAATCATTAAAAAACGTTAGATCAGTGCAAGCCACTCAGTACTTACACCATCCTTCTTATCCCTTTCCAGTGCTCCATGAAGAAACTCCAAGGAAACATCTTCATTTTCATCTAACCACTGAATGACAAAGGGCTCAAACCATCTGTGTGGGGAGGGAGAGCAAATGATTCCCTACATACCATAGAAGATTCTGCTTCTAACTACATCGGGCCTGGTTATAACATCTACACACCACATATCCCAAGATTCTTTTTTTAAACAAAGGCAAAATGCATGCTCAGTTGCAGGATTAGCATGGGCAAAGTCTCCGCTTTAGTTACTGCCCTGTGCAGTGCTGATCTGAGTGGAAAGAAAACCTTTTTAATGTTATGTTATATATCGTAGACAACATGGCACATGAAATTCATTACATGGCCTGGGGTACCTTTTCACCATCGTGATGATTTAGCCAACTCCTGGAGGGAGTACATTCTGTAGAGCAGCTGAAAAATTCACTACGAGCCAGAAACTTTAGTACATTCCTACAGCGCAAACTGCTATCAAATTTAGGTGGTAAAAATGCCTGTTTATTCACTTTGATAATGACAGGAAAGTCAGGAAAGAGACAGTATATCACTTACGTTATTATTATGTTTTAATATTCACTCAAATGCGTATAAAACCAAGATGCCACAAACTTGCTCTTTAGCTGGAATAGAGATTGCTACTCAGAAAAGTAGCTCTGGTACATGCAAAACACTTGTAATTCTGGCCCGTACCATACATTACAATAAAACTTGCTCCAAGTATAATATATTATTTTTCCTATGACACATTTACAATGCCTTACTGACATAGAGGCATTAATCCCAATGAATGGAAAAAAAAAAATTATTAAGGGACAGTAAAACACGTGGGGTGGGCTAAAGGACGCTGGTCACAAAGTGGGGTGAAGGGAACGGGGCAGTAGGACACCGGGAGGGGTTCAGACAGACAGGAGGAGCAGCAGTGGAACAAAATGAGTACTGAGAGAGACACACAGGGGCAGTCGAAATGAGGAGCAGCGGGAGAGAGAAATGAAAGCAGCAAAGAAAGGAGGAAGCAGATAGATCTGGCAGCTCTCCAGCAAATATGTTCTCCAATGCCAGTAAGTCACTCCAGATAATAGTGTCTGTCAGATGTATTAATAAATAAATAAGAGGACAATCTATCAAAAATTTAGCAGCGAGGAGATTCAGTCGCATCGGGGTATACAGAGACGTAGGCAGACGCGTGAGCAGAAAGAGGCCTTGGCTCGAGGTAGCCCATGCGGTACACCAGGGATTGGCTATTGGGAAATCAATCCAGGTCAAGGTGTTATACGATTGGCCGCCTTCCCACCCCCCCCAGCGTGCATCTCAACCTCATGGACGGGATGCAATTTCGCTGGCTGTAGGGCACAATGAAAGGACAATTCGCTCCTTCACACCCACTGCTAAACAAGACTTGCAATACACCTGGGGATTACTCTTCCTTCATGCTATGCTGAGTGAAGCATCAGACAGAGGAACGGAACATTCACTACTCTTTTTATGCGTTTACATTCGTTCCTTCAGCAGATGCTCTTCTCCAGGATACCATAGAATGATTGTGAAGAAGTACCTGGCTAACATTTTTATCCAAGGAGACATGCAGTGCCACTCAAACTACAATACATTCTGCACATCCTACAGTCATTCATCCCTCAATATCAGAGCAAAGTAACACACACACACACACACACACACACAGAAGTGGGAACCTTTTAATCAGGAGTTAATGCATGTCTTTGGACTGTGGGAGGAAACCCACACAAACACTGGGAAAACATTCAAAGCCATCATGGACTGAACTGGGACCAAACCTGCGTGTGATGAAGCAAGCTTGGTGCTGAGAGGCACCCTCTGAAAAAACTGCGCCACTGTGCTGCCACTCACATTTGAAGCTGGATGATGAGCACTTAATGGCACCTTTTTTGTTTTAGCTTTCTCTGCCAAACCAGTCTGATGTTATTTAAAACAGTCAGATGTTGAGGTCACATCAATACAACCAATACGACTTACAGAGAGTACTCTGCTGCGGTGTCCTTGAAGGCAGGCAGATCGCGCACATACTCATTATAAAACCATTTCACTTTGAAGTGTAGATTCATATATTCTGTGCTCTTGCAAAGACGATGCTTCTCGTGTTCTGCGAATAGACAAAACAGCATAAAAACATATAATAAATAAAAATGCAATGCCAATATCGTGTGTGGGTTATATAATACACTATATAATAAAGTACACATATCTGTAAAGTATGCACATGAACTAACAATGTAGAGGTCGCACAAGCATTTTGATCAGAAGAACAATAGAAGAACAATTATGGTGTGTCATTTAAGAAAACCGAGGAAAGGAGAAGAAGGTCACAGACAGACTGCAGGTGAAGGAACTGCAGGTCTAGGAATCCTGAGATGTTTCACTGAGCAATAGCTAAGATGTATTTAGTAGAACAGGCGCTCTATGTCACTGGAACAAGGTGCCAAATGCACTGTGACTGGATACATAATGAAAGTCAGAATGGATGAAGGATGCTTTGTGGTTTCAGGAGGAGGCCACATGCCAGTGGGGAGGAAGGATGCGTGCTGACAGGATTGGTGCAAGGCGAACAGACTGCTTCAGCCTCACTGCATATCTGTTAAACGCTAGCGGATCCAAAACACTGCAGAACAACTGCAAAGCTGGAACTGACTCAACGCCCAAAAGGTTGAATGATCCCATTGGTGTGAGGGAAAAAGGAAATCTAAGAAAACGCCAAGTCTCCATCTGTTCTCAGTACTGCACGTATAATATGTCACTAAATCAACGGCATCTCACATTCTCTTAGCGCCGACTACGTGAGCTTAGGAGTTCCTTGGGTGTGAAGATCTGTATTTCCACCGAGGATTTCCCCCTCTGTGCACCACTGGTGCCACATTTATCAGATTACATCCACTTAGAAGTTTTGGTTATTACAATAATTTATTACAAGGTTATTTCCTGGATTTGTGCTCCAGATGTGTTCTTGAGAAATGGAGCGCTTAATGACACAGCGCCGTAGGAGGTCATTAACACAGCGTACTGCATTAATGGAGCTTAAGAACTGCAGATGTGCAACCTAATGCTAAACGGAGGCATTATGCCTTTAATAATAGCAAATAAAAACAAAAAAAAAGACTACTTTATGCTTAACCAACATAAAATAAAAAAAAAAAAACGTATTTCCGATTTGTTTCTGATGGTTAAAAATGAGGATCAATTACTCAGAGGGTTATTACAATGGGAGGTTTGTAAAGTGTACAGTTACATAGCCATTTTGACAACAGCATTTCAGGGTAAGCGCCATTGATCGGGTGGGTGGGGACCGAAACGCGATAGCGTATTCCTTTTATATCTGCATGCAGAAGTGTGCATTCACGCTGCCATACTACAGCGAGACAGAGGGCATCCTCTCTCAGTATTTTCATTCCAGCACTTTCTTCTGCTATCTTGTTGCTATTGTGTGTGAAGTCTGGTTTCACAGCCAGAGAATAATACTGAATTGTTATCTCCTGTGTTCAGTTACACCCCCACTTGTGCTCCTGGCCCCTTCTGTAATTGAAAATAGAAATATTTATCTTGAACAAAGGCAAGAAACTTTAGAGAACACTTTATTGCACCCGCATAACAGACAACATTAAACACATTAACCTGAAAGGCAAATAAATAGGCTCTTCCTGCTAAAGTGTGAGAACCGTGTATCTGCAGGCCACAATGCACCACATATCACCAGTAAAATGACAGCAAATGATCAAAACATGCAAAACCTGGCTGTTTTCTACAAGTGACTGAAGCATTGTAGCCATAAAAAAATCACTAAAAGCTTTTCTCAAATATGTTTTGAAGAAGGGTGTATTGATATAACCACCAAGGCCTGAGGCAATTTGTGCTCAGACAACCCAAAAACACTTGTTTTATGATTCCAATCGATTGAATGGAAACGGTATTCGGTATTTAACTCTGCAGTTCAGCTTGCAAAGATGAACATGCATTGCTTAAATGTTTCTAGCTGTCAAATATTCATACCTTTTCCGGGGTAATACATTTGTTTGAGTATACAAAGCAAACAACTTGCCACTACCTTGTGCAAACAAAAGAAACTTGCATATTTTGTTTTAACTCCATCTATGCCAAGCATACAAACTTAATCCCCAGTGAAAACCATTCTGTTTTGCTGAGTGATATCCTTAGTTGGGCCGACTTAAACCATTCGAAACCGAGGTGAAAGAGAAAGGAGAGACCTAGGGTATTGTGATCAGTGGGAAGCTTGTCAGCGGACTGTGACTACTCTTCAGCACTGGGTCAATTTATCATGGAGACCCCAAACACACCCACAGAAAGCAGCTGGATTTCAAAGTGCCATTCTTCTTTACGGCTTTCTTTAACTGCTCAGCTCGTGATACCAGGGACCACTTTCGTCTAGGTGACGCTACAAACTCAGCCTATGAATTGTGAAACATGTAAACAGGAATTTACCCTAGGAAAAGAAGTGCCTTTGGGGAATCCCAGGTCAGCGATTCCCTGGGGGGTAGAATGGTTTCTACTGTGACCTCTGAGCACCTCTGGTCATGTGTCTATGAGCTTAAATGAGGATGCTGGGTGTCACACTCCCCACTCCGCCTGCTACTCCGCCCGGCTCCACGATCGCCGGCACCTGCTGCTTGTCTCCTCATAGAGTGTATAAACCTGTGTTCCCCAACAAGCCAGTGTAAAGTATTGCCCATGACTTGTCAGAGTGTACTGAGCGGTTCTGTTACTAGCCATTCCTGTGTTCAACCCTTGCCTTTGTCTGACCACCAATTTTGTCTCATCCTTGTTTGTTACCTTGCCTGTGTTACACTCTTTACTGGTTGGACCACAACTTTGGAACTTCCCTCGGCAATAAAACAGCGATCCGACAACTTGTACCTGCACTCGTCTGCTTCCTGTTGCCGGCGTTACGCTAGGAGAGCATCCAGGCACAATAGGACAGGAGAAGTTCTCCCCATCAGGGCTTCTTGTGACTGCTTTGCTCTCCTCGATGCACACAACAAATGACCCAGAGCATCCTTTTGGGAGCGGGGAGGGTACGGACACGGGTTAAATACGATGCTCCCGTATGACAGTAAATCTCTCCCAGTGTGAGATGAAGCAAGTGGTTCCACGAGAGGCCACGGCCAACTGTCAAGAAGATTGTGCCAAATGGTTCTAATCCTACAAGACACAACATCAGGCCACGGAGAGGACCAGCTCTGCACTTGGGAAATACAGGCCATAATACGTACTCTCAGTTGATATTAATACTATAGTACAGATTTTGGACAGTGGTGCCATTTAAAAAAATGAATTCCTACACTGAGACCAAGAAGCTTAAAAGAATGACCAAGCTTATCTTTAATATTAATATAAAAACCTAAAAAGCTGAACCTAAATGGAGTTTAACCTTACGTTAACCTTACAAAAACATGCAAAGGGCAATTTTAAAAAAGGAATACTACCATGACTACTACAACAGGTTTTGTTTGCTCCTACTTGCTGAATTGTAATTCCCAATAAATTCATACTGTTGACATGTTGGAGGCTATAAACCAAAGGCGACATATCTTTATCACACGTGAGAATCCAAATAAACTATTCCTTTTTTTACGATAGTACAGCACCTTGATGATCAGACTGTAATGGCTCATCCTTTAGCGACTTCTTTCACAAGTGCAGCCCTAGTAAAAGCAGCTGCAATGAGAAAGGTAAACAGCTTCTTGAGCTGCACAGAACAGATTTAACTAAGCCTTAAATATAATGAAAAGGCCCAGAACAGAACAGGCCAACAGAGCCATAAGATTGTGCAGTTTCGCAGAACAGAACAATTAAAAAAGAAATGATAGCTTGTTAAAGAAATAGAGGTGACAGGATTATGGTTTCTTCAAAAGGGCTCTTTCCTTCAGGAAATAATCGGCAGAATTATAATTATCGCTTCCAGCGTTTGATGGTGTCTGCTCTGCACCGCTTACTCGGTGCGAGGGGGAAGACAGCTGGGACCTATGCTTTCAGCTTGGGACATTTTGTAAAAACAAAACAAAAAAAAAACAGTCTAATCCAGACTGCAGACACATAGAGTTCCCACCCAGCTTTCACACCCATCACTTACACAAGGGGACTCGCCGTGGGCCTGTCTGCAACTGCCCCCCAGCGCTGCAGCTCCTGAGCTTTCGCTGACAACGTGGGCTCTGTGGCTCTAATGTGCTGGACATACACATCTTCACAGTCATTCCTACTATTTTCCCTTTCTGCAGATGTCCATTCAGACATCACACCTCTATTGTTTTCGCTCAGAGATGCTTTTGAGAGTTGGAATTTGCTTGTTTAAAGCATATACTGTGCTATAAACATATGCTGATAACTAAGCTGAAGCTCCACAGGAGCGATTTTGTAGGCATTTATATTGAACAATGAATTTTATCAAACAATGAATTTTTACTGATGTTGATATTTTCCTTATGAGATGAGATCGTGTAAATGCAGAAGCTATTTGTTGAAAAATTCAACTGCAATTTTGCAAGGTCTGGTAGTTGAGCAGGTTATAAACATGGAAACAGGAAAAAAAACCCGCGCGCAAATCCCATTCAAATACTTCAAAAGGTATTCCTTTTCGACCAAAACACCAATCCGAATACAGCTTCGGAGCTCTTGTATTTAAGGAATTTACATTAAAATAGAGACTAAATATGAAGTCTCAAACAAATTCAAAAAATCTATTGTGACACTCATGTATGCTCCATGTATTCTCATTTTACAAACCTTAGGCTTACTGTGCAGAGACCATCATGAGAAAAGGAATGCTGCAAATCTGCCTTCAAGTTTATGACAGATCTGTGCTATGTATCCTCCATACATTCGTAAAGACATATAAACCCTTCAGCAGAGGGACATACTTCTGTGGATTTAACCTGGGTTTTTAATCACGTGGTGTGAGTTTTACATCTACAGCTCTCTTTATTCGCGGGAATGTGCACGTGCACTTTTTCCGAGTTCAAAGTACCCAGAAGAGAGAGGGACACTTTGTTAGTCAGTGATGTTAGAAAGACACTTTTAAGGCCCAGCGGAGTACGTTTCCCTAGCAATAGTCTGAGACTCTCAATTCATGTGCGTACAGGAAGAATCGATGTGTGAAAAAATAAAATCATTTCCCAGTCAAATCCATAACCTGACAATCCATCATTGAAAGCTATCACCCTGAAATAATAAATGAGCTTTCGCATAGCAAGGCTCTGTGTAAGTGCAACACTGACCTGCTCCAGGCGCTAGCTAGATGTGCAGGGGTTGGTCTTTTTGCTGGGGACCTGCTGGGCTTTGCCTTCAGCACATCAAAGGCTTTTCTAGCACGAAGTCTGCTCTCCCCCTCAGCCTGCCATTGTGTTCTCGGGGTGAAATAACTGTCCGTAAGGTCAGCAGAGACAGCTATGACAAACGGTAGCAGGACCTTTTTGAGTTTTTTAAGTCCACGTTACAGAACGTTCGGCTTAAGAAGGAAGACTGTGGGATAAGCGAAGAAGCCGCTTTAGAAAAACTTTTGGGCATAATTTCATATCATAAAAATCTCCGTCATTATTACATAAATCTGGCTAATTTACAAGATGTCATCACCTACTTGTAGTTTTGCACATTCGCCAGTTATTGAGAATGCTTATCTAGCAAAACACTGCCATTCTCAGGGGTACGAACAGCAGGTGAGAAAATTCAACCTTTGACCTTTTGGTCACAAATTCAATTACGTGACATTAGTTTTGAATCTGGACAAACCTCTAAAAATAAGTATGCATAGCAGGATAAAAATTCAGCTGCACAAATGCAGCACGACAGATGGACAATGCAGTTGTTGTGATTAAAAGTCTGTTATACATGAATTAAAATATGAGGTGACCATGAAGGGACAGTGAAACTGATCATTAAAACAGATTTCCTATAATATATTTTAAGTGAATTAAGCCATGCTAAGTGAAAACACATTATCTCTGGGTAATATGTACACAAAGCAGAGGAAGCACATGCTGCATAAGGACTGCCATCTGTAATTTCCCGAATTGTAATGGGATTTAGAACACAAATTTCATAAAGCAGGTTTCTCATGAAAGTGGGTGTAATGGCTGTCATAAACAGTTTTCTGTTGAAAGGGCTCACACCCACATGCTGTAAGTCACAATTTAGGTTCCGAGCATCAGCGCAGGGTGCACGGATCGCTTTGTAGTTCTGGGTTGCAGCTTTGGGGAGGGTAAAAAGTCCCCACAGATGCAAGAGACGGTTGCACTGGCCAGGGAGAACCGATTTCATAATCTGGTCATTCTTATTCCAGCGGCATGAGCGCAAAGTGATAACATCTCTCCTTGGTCATGCTTATAAACCGATTGAATTAAAGTGCCTTTTTATAAAATTTCCCCGCTAATTCAAACGGCCGCTGCGTGCGATACTGGACATCAACACAGTGGCAACTGTAGGTGCTGTAAAACAAGATTAACATTCACAAGACGACTTTCCAGGTTTTGGACTCTCAATATGGCAATTACAAGGCTTCCTTGTGGAATAGTAACAGGTTAAGCTGGCAAAATGAAATCAAAAGCAAATGTTAATAAGTCAGCCTTTCTTAACCTTTTGCAGTAAGATGAATAGAAGTAGTGGAGTGTGAGGCTGCAGGGCAAAAAAAGTTTCGGAATATCTCTTGAACAAGGTACGTGGAGAGAACCACAGCAGAAAAAAAAAACACAGAAATGAAAGAAAAACACATTTCTGATTTGTATAGGGCCCTTCTGGGGTATACTTGTGAGTTGTAATAGTACAGCAAGGGACTATGGGACTAAAGCTGGCTGGGGTGCCTTGGCTGCCCACCACTGCAGTATATGGCCTCTTTGGAACGGCTTTAGTAGCTCCACTCCTGCAATTGGAGGCTCGCCGTCTGGCACGACACAACACAGCTCGCAATGTAAAAGGAAGACTAAACCGACAGCAGCCTAATCTGATAGGCTAAACACGGAAGAACACCTGAAGTAGAGCGATATTTTTATACTTGGAACTGTAAATGACTAAATGGAATTAGAGCGAAGCTTTGCTCCAATTACCATTTAACTTACCTTTCATCTTTATAATAGTTCAGTCACCCCAAGGAATTTAGGCAAATTTTACTATATTTTTGCTTTTGCTAAGCTGAGAGAAACTGCAGTGATTTATATATATATATATATATATATATATATATATCACTGCTTGTTCATATAATATATTGCAACTTCTGATTCTCAAAGAAACTTCATTTCAGAATGCAATCCAGCAGTAAGCTGGCAACCTTTCTTCCTAAAGCACAACACACCTGATCAAGTAGCCAAGCGTCATATGGCGTGTATCCAGAAAGAAATGAGGGAATTTGGTCATTAGTTAAAAAAAAAAAATCTTTTTTCCTAAGGATCTTATCTGATTATTGAGATAAAAGATGGATTTCAGCAGCTGCATTAACGTTTTAGAACTAACAATTAATTAGATGCTATTATTCAGTTTTTTCATGTTTGTCTTGGCAATGTACTTCATGACGAAAAAAAGACATAAAAGTGAAAAAGAAAGGCAAAAAAACTACAGTGCCAATTGCAAAACCAGCCTAATTCTGTGCAGACAATTCAGTGACTTTTCCTGATGTTATCATTAGCATTAAAATGAACAAAAAATCCTACTTATACATGTGAAACAGTGATTCTTTTACTAAAAAAAGTAGAAAACTAAGTTTCAGACCATAATAAAGAGAATTACTAAGTTACAACAAAAAATGATGGCCTTAAGAACACTGTCCTATTATTAAAATACATGCCTATAATTTCTGTGGCTACTAGGGAAATGTACAAATGTTAGAGTACTAAAAATTAAACACAGACAGAAAGTCCAAGGATACATAACAGTAACAGTGGACAGTGAAATTCTTCTAATGCTCATGCAGAAACGGACATGCTTGTGTAAATGTAAAAACCATTTTTTTGAAGTTTTTCGACCAGGATTTTTAACCAGGACACCTGTTTTTTTGCTATTACAGAATTAAGATACGGTAATACCCTGCTAAATGCCGCCCTGTTTAGTGCTGTTTTATTATAGTACTCATGCTATAACTGTATAGTGCGCGTGTGTAGTGCCCAGCGTTACATTTCCCCTTTCTTTCTTATTAATAGCGTCGTAGTTATCATTCTCCTCACATCTCTATGGTACTTGTGCCATGCACACTGGTCCTTCCCTTGTGGGGATTGGGTGTGCACTGTGCTTGTATTTTATACAGCATCCCCTTACTCATGGCACTGTCATACACAGCAAGTGCTCTGTCTGCTACCTCTGCTGTACACAACTTGCTGGCACACTCCATTTTTTTTACCCATTTTACACGTGCATCACAATTTCTTTTACTCTCACATTTTCCGACAATTTAATGTGATTTTATTATAATCTTTGCATTTGGTGTTTCATTTTTACCCATTACAATGAACTTAGGGTGTCGCACAAGTGGCGATGAGCTGACTTGCTTTACTTTTTATTTATATGCTGAATGTTGTGCGAGTGCCTGTGAGAATGTGTCTTTCACTGGATTGGGAAAATGCTCATGGGCCCTGAAACAAGTTGGCAGGAGGAGCCACAAACTCTCTCTCCTGTTCATTTTTATTAAACTGCTTGTCTTGTTCAGGGTTGTGCTAGTCTGGTGGTCTTTTCCCAGAATCACTGTGCACTAAGCTAGGATGGGTATGCCCTGGTCAGGATGCCAGTCTATTGCAGAGTAGCCACACATATGGTCACTCACACGTAGAGACACTATAGACAATTTACAGGTTATTTATTGTGATCAATTAACCTAAAACACATGGGGAAACATGGTAGAAAACTGGTGCACCTAGAGGAAAACCAGACAGACAGAGAGAGAACATTCACACTCCACACAAACTGGGTTAGATTCAAACCTACAAATGAACTGTCCAGGCACTGTGAGGCAGCAGGGTCACCTGCTGTGCTATTGTGCCACCTTGTTACACAAAAGGCTGGTTAGACTTAAATGAAAACTAGAAAAATAGAAAAGACATGTTTTATCAGATCATTTTTAGTGGTCCTCTGGCACAGCCCAGAATCTTCTATAGATTTGTGATTTTCACCCTCAGACCTTAAGGGCTATGAGTTATCGCTGTGGAGATACGTTGAACTGGGCACAGCTCAGCACCTTCTAATCTCACAACCACAGATGACAGAACTTCTCTCTGATCACAGAAATTACAGGTTCAAACTACAGTCCCTTCAGGGTAGCTTGGTGGAAAACAAACTGATTTCAATGTAGAATCTGAACAGTGCTACCAAACCACATTACACTCAGTAGATCCTCCAGAGGGGAGTAACCCTTTGTTTGTCCTACACCGCTGCACTGGAGGAGGAGCTAAAGGGGTCACGTTACAGCTGAAGTGCACTATAGTCAGCATGTGGTCTTAGATAACCTCAGTGGACTAAGAAAGCACTGTGAATCTCAACAGTTGCTTTGTAGCTGGAATTTTCTGTACATACACCTCCCTTTCCTATTAATGCCCAGTCCCATAATTAGACAGTAAACGGTAGAGGGGGCAGACAGGACCCCCGATGAAAACGGAAACAGAGAGCCATCGAGCCGATGAATGCCGCTCGCCACCACGCGCATCTCTTATGGGGCCCAAATGAAGATGAAGTGAAGAGGTCCTGGGTGGCATTTCTGTGAGCCGAACTTTCTCAGACTCAGCAGGTAATTTATTACAGGCACGTTGAATGGGAGGTGGACAGGTATCTGAATTAGAAGCTAACCTGAGATGTATTCTATCTATTCTGCTCAAAATGACACAATATCATTTGTGCGTGCGCCAGCAGCAGCATTCAATACCCTTTTCCAGGGTAAGCAGCCTGTCCTGAAAGCAGAAGTAAGTTACAGGAGCAAATTACAGTGACAGCTCATAATGTCTGGCCACAAATTGGATGTCATTCCTATGATATACTTTTGTTTCCCCTCTAACATACAAAATCAATGAAGAAGAAATCAAAATACTTTTTAGACAGCACTGACGTAAGCAATGCTTTGCATTTGAATGAGGAACATGGCAGGTGCCCACTGTAGCAGCAATCTCCATTTACTGTTCCACATCAGTAACAGCCCCAACACGCAGCGCGAACCTCTACGCAAATATCAGTCGACAGCACAAAGGGCCGCCCTCGATGGTGTTCTGCCACCTCCGGTTTGTCTTGTTTCCTGTGGGGGAATTGGTCCTTCCCGCTCAATGCATCAATAAGCAAACAAGAAGCTCAAGGGCTTTTTGTTGCAGTCTGTGTTGCAGTGATTTCTGCTTACCATAAAGCCTAGAAGGAACTTTCCTTCTGGACACTCTTGCATTTTGGTTTTTCTTCTGAGTCGGTTTGAAAAAAAGTTTCTTGAATGCAGACAAGTGCAGTAAGAGCAAAAACATTAACTTGTAGCTGTAACGTAGTTGTAATGGAGTTTGCGAAGGTAATGAAGCGCAAGGCTGTGCTATCTATTAGACTTGTTAACATGGTAATGCTCTCGACAGTGACAAAGCAACCAGGAACACTGTCGGAGACTGCGCTATTAATCCTTGAGGTAATTTTAATTTTTAATGACAAACACCATGCCTTAGTGTTTTTTTTAACATTAAAACTGGCCAACATAAAAAAGGACCTAGGAATGCAAACTGTCCTTCTACAACAGGTTTTGTGCCTGACTTGTTCGTACGCATTTCTAATATAACGGAAACATGCCGCACACTGTGTATACGTAAACCTCACAGTCACACACATTTATACACCCCTGAAAAGATCCTGTTTATATCGTGCAAGTATAAAAGCAAAGCTTTTATAATAGATCATTTCTATATTTTGATCCCAAATGAATCCCTGCATCTATGAAGTTCAATCGCTGTCTGTTTGCTTCTTCGTTGGCTTGTTTTTTATCCAAAGTTCTGTTTTTCAAGCCACAGGTGCTTATCATTCTAAGTAAGGTTTTTGCACAGTCAAGTTTATTAACTCCCGGAAGGCTACTTACTATTTTGAAAATTTTACAGTAGATCTCTGACAAAGTTTGCGGCAGCAGGAGTAGTGAGGTCACGCAAAGAGCGTATGCACATGATGCCGACCGGTTTTCCTGCTCCACACACATGCACAAATGCACAGTTTGAACCAGCCGAAAGGTTATATAGTCTGGTGATACATAATGTGCGAGCACTGTGTGCATGTCACTACAGCTGTCGCTGTCAATGCCATTCGCACGGTTGATCGATGGAGGCAATTTCTGTTATATCTGAGCAAATGAAAATTTGCATTTAAGAAATTGTATATTATGCTCACACATGGTGCAGCACACATCAGTGAAGCGGTAACTTTAGCGATGTTTGTCCTGTTTTTTACCCCCTTTCCACGTAACTGCAAACAGTGTGTGCACAAATGCAATAACTTCAGTGGTAAAACACTGTATCATTTTTGTACCATTTTATTTTCCACCATTACATCTTTTTGACCCAGGCAGTATT
The DNA here is from genome assembly GCA_900497675.1 of Arapaima gigas. Taxonomy (NCBI): domain Eukaryota; kingdom Metazoa; phylum Chordata; class Actinopteri; order Osteoglossiformes; family Osteoglossidae; genus Arapaima; species Arapaima gigas. The sequence goes on along the minus strand of UFQX01000577.1, from coordinate 96,079 downwards.
GGGTAATTCAGCTAGTATATAATAAATATAAGAAAAGGTAAAAGACTGCTGACTGTTTAATGAACGTGTAAGTCTTAAATGCCCTTTATTGCTGATATATACTCTAGGTATTGTTTCATTATTTTTCAAAGACAATGCCGAGCTTTTTCAGAGCATTTCTTCTTTTTCAGGTTGTCCCAAGGCAAAATAGCATGATGGGCTCAATGAAAAAGACAATAATCCTTTAAACCTAAAATTCGATTTTGTATTTCATGACCGACTTGAAAAAAGCTCCAGCAAAGAAGTATACTATGTCCAAGAATGTAACTCTGCAATAGTTTTCTTTATCAAATAATCTAACAGAACCCAGTGATGTAATTTCAGTCCAGAGACTCAATAGTTTAAACTGACCTAACACTGGTAATAAATACTTTCAAATTCCTTGAGAACATTTTTTCCCTATTGGTTCGCTTTACCGTAAAAAAACATGTGGTGTGTGAGCTGGACTACTGAAAGTGGGATGCTCTATGTGAGGCATGAGATGGCAAGAGAAAGGATTTAAGACCTTTTTGCAACTCTGTGCCTCCATAGTTCAATACAGTGTCCCCTGTACAATTTAAATTCCTCTGTCAAAGGACAAAATGCCTTGTAACACGGTTGCTTTTTCATGCTGAGAGTGAAGGTCTGAGCTCCTCGTACCTCTTTTTGTATACGTGTGAATTCATGGCAATAGTGGCGTAAATACATGGTGCTTCACGTGCATTTTTGCGGTGCAGTGCTTTTCTGTGAAGGAGACCACTGACCTTCCATTGCGTATTTCATATCTGTGGCAAAGAGGTTCCACATGATCTCTGCACTGATCTTGCCCATATTCAGCTCTTGTGGGAACCTAGAACAAAATCACATGTACTCAGAATAAACTTGGAAATCAGTGCATATAAATTTAAACACAGACTCTAATACACACATTTTTTCCATGTGTATGTTTTCAATCACTTAATTTTATCTAAATAAGGAAAACAATACAGATTTAATTTGCATGAATTAAGATAATGGCCGTGTGTGCATTTTGCGAAACCCCACGAGTCGGTGCCATAATTATCAAAAACATTCCGAAAATTATGTAAAGCTGTAAACACATCCTATTTCTACAATGACGTTATTTCCCCTTTAAACGTCTGAGCTTCGGCAGCCTCTGTAAGGCTTACTATTGTGTTTCTATGGCAACATGTTGGTACGGCAATTCGTTGAAATGAGCTCCTCTTTGATCTGCTCCCAAGGAATCTCTACACCAATTCCTGGAGCCCTTTTTGGCCCTATAATTTGTATCAGGGATATAGTATATTTGGAAAAAAAAATTGCAATAGTAAAAGAAAGGTGAAAAGGCTTACTTATTGTATGCAAATGTGTTGTTATGTGATTTATTTTCTGTCAAGGACATTGATCTTGTGCACCGCCACAATCCTTTCACCCTCTAAGGGTGTTATCGATAGTTTCGGCCGCTATGCCTCCTTCTCATTAACAGCATCTCCCACGCCTGGCAGGTGGTCCGAGAAAGCTGGTTCCAATGTCTCCTTAGGATAAAATGCCCCTGGAGACCAAGGGCTTCACCTAGGCTAAGTAATGCATTACATGGCTAATAATGAACAGATATTAATACAAGATGGCCTGACTGCCTGGAAACCCATTTGTAAAAGAACCTTCCTTTACTCATGTTGCTTGGTTCCACAGATCATTAATACCTACAGTTCAGATACCTGTGATGCCTACTGTGTACTTTGTGGTACATGATAGCTAGTACAGGAAAAAATATGGAAAGCTATGATAACCGAACATTTATCTGGCATATTAATGCAAACCCAATAGTGATCTGAGTTCTAATACTGCCTGGTTCTCTTCTGGTTCATATTCTTTCTCTGAGAGTGGAGCACACTGTGCTAAGGCAATTCCGTTCCAGCACCCACTGCTCTCTCATAGAAACACACTCTCTCCTGAATAATTCACACGTAACCCTTGCACTAACCCCCCCCCCCCCGTTTCTATCTTAATACCACTGCTGTAAGAATTCAAGCTCCTGGGCACGTACGCTGAGGAAATGGGACCCTTTTTCATAAACGCGCGACTCACTGATTGATCACAGGTGTGTATGCGGTCCTGTCCTCATCGATCACAGACACCATCAGTGTGATCAGGTTGGGCCAGAAGTCCAGGTTCTTGATGGAAGGGCCCTGCTCCTCACGTGGGATGTCCTGCTTCTTGGTCTGGAGGTAGAGTGAGGGTGGGGGGGAAGACGGGCATTCAAAATGATTTGGGTGAGTTTTTGGTTGTGGGCCTGGGAATTCTGTAGTGCAAATGTATAATTCATTACATTAAGTGGAGTAGCTTCTTTTTTTTTTTTTTTTTTTTTTTTTGCAAGCAGGCACATTTTCAATGTTTAATTCACGGTGTAGCATGACATCTTCGTGAGAGTTGAGTGAAACAAGCCTGCCAGCTCACACAAGGAAAAGAACAGGCTAACTGCACCACTGTCGAAAGAGAAGTGACCGGAATGACATAAAAGTTGTAAATTAAACAAGTCACGTTGTCCGAAATTTCTAATGCGATGGTCCCACTGTGTGTAACGCTTAATATTTCAATTCCTCTGTAAAACTGAAAAACTTCAGACTTTCTTAAAGCATTGTTAATGTACGGATACACTGTGACGGTACTTTATTTTTAACACGTTCTACTAAAATCTCAGAATCTAAAAAATCCGCAACTTTTCCTTAAGGCTGAGCAACAGCGCTGACCTAATAATGCAAGCGCCAATTCCTACTTTGCCATCAGTTTTGAAACTTCAAATGTGTGCAACTGCTAAAAATACTTGGCCTCCTTCCAAATTCAGATCATATTTTTAAGTCTGTTTTTGTCAGAGCATAAAAACGGGACCGTGTGTTGTTTCACCATTTTCACAGAGAAGTGTTGTGTTAATTCGCACGATAAATGTTTATTATGAAGCTGCTTATAACAGGTGCCTGTGAGATACTGCGCTTCAAGACCGGTGGAATGCTTGGCTTTTGAGCACCAGAATGGTTTATGCCTGTCATAAAGCACACAGATTCTTGGTTCCTAAATAATTTAACCAGTTGTTTAAGTGTTTCAACGGTATGTGCACCGTGTAATACAAACACACAATACAAAGAGGGGACATACAGTTGAAAAGTTACTGTCCTTATGTAGAATCACTTGGCATCGATTAACATAACTGCTTGACATTCAGAAAAAACAAAAAAAAACCTTTCATAAACACTAGGAAACTGAATATGTTTTCACTAGACTTACAGTGGTTGCTGGACCCCAGTATTCCCCCAGCCTTTGTCTACAAGGGTGTAGCTGGAGGGCTGCGAAATGAAATATTATTTTCACACCTTGCAGCGACTTTAAAGTTATAACTGACATGAAGCCACAAAAGAACACGAGGGAAAAATCTTGAAGAGGAACGCTGCATGAGGACCACACTTGCATTGTATTCGGACCGCAGAGGATCTCGCTTGAATGCCTTCTGCATGGCCCAGTGTCCTCATACTGCAGTAAAGGTTCCTCAACTTTAGCATGTTGCCGTTAGTTTTTTCTGAGTGCTGGGGTCTGTTAACTGACACAGACCACTGGCCCTGCAGGAAATACGAGGGCTTAGCGTCTCTAAAGCTTCTCACAAACTCCCCTCCAGGTATTCTTTTAAATTCTCAATGCAAAAGTCACAGATTAGTGTAGGTCTTTATTGTGTCATTCCTTACATATCAAATTGTGATGGCTATTCACGTCGTCTTCTTATAATCGCGTGCCTGGAAGTGTTCTGCCCTTTAAGACATCCTTTGACACAACCGAATACATCGAAACACAAACAGAGACGGCGAACTGAGCGCAGAACAGCCGCAGTTATGCGACGGGATGTTAAACATAGCCGACAAACTCCAGGAGTGATTTAGCCAACAGTATTGGCCGTCGGCTTCCCTGCTCTATCCACTCAGGTCAGGAAACTTCAAATATGTCACAGACCTGTAACAGCAGTGACATCATGAGAAAAACGCAGTGATTTGCATATCAGGTTGTCACGTGCCCCTGCTGCACAGAGGTCTGTTATAGAGGTCTGCTTAACTGGGGGTATAAATAATGAAACAAATGTCACCACAGGAGGTGGACTAGCTATGCAGAACATTCTACTTGCTTGAAGGACACTGAAGGCTTGAGAATTTATTCTAGCATTTGGAAGAATTGTGTGGCACTAGGCATGTCTGTGGTTTCCTGTTTATGGCCCTTTCGAGGTTCAAAACTAATCTAAAAACAGACAAATAAATAAAAATGAATAAAAATACTCAGAGAGTAAAGAAGCTCAAATATGGTGATGGTATGAAAAACGAACCCTCCTGCCAGCTTCGTCTCAGTGTGCCTCACTAAATTTGAAGGCTCTTTCTTTGAAAAATGGAATTACCTAAGCCTGGCCTACCAGGAATTTAAGTGAGAACCACTTTGCCTTTTGCAAAATTGAAACACCAGACAGAGCAGACAGACTTTGCCAACTTAAAATGGTGCCCTAGTAATCACAGATCTTTATTGACCACAATTTTTTTCTTTTACATTGCGTTATGAGACATAAAGTATACAGTCATAGCTTTGAGCGTTTTCACGAAGTCTGTATTTCTCCGAAAGATAATTCCACCAAAGTGCGTACTTTGTTCATTGTGTCCAGCATAGTCCAACACGCCATAATGACTATATTACAACCAAATAGTTTCCTGGTTGCCTTTATCTTTGGGTGACCAACCAGGCACATGAAGCAGAGGGCTTTATTTATGTGGTCTAGATAGGGTGTCAGATTTCCAGACTGAGGGATCCAAACGGTTCACAAATGATAACAATGCTATATGTTTGCTTACACTTCCAGAGGCACAAAGTTGGGGGAGTATTGCATCGAATGCCAGGGACTGTCTCTGGTCATTGCCACCCTTGGAGGAACAGGAGCTGGCTGTGTGAAGGAGCAGGTCGCTTACATGTCATTCCTTTTTAGTACAGTTCTTCTGGTTTTGGATAGTGCAAGATTTGTATTGTATTTGTGTTATTGTATAGTACTGAATAGTACTACTGTGTGTGAATATCGAAATTTCTGTGGTCTATTAACACAAAAATGATCCATCTATTTCCCCAAGAGTGAAATTTTGTTCACCTGTAGGTCTTATTTGAATTATTTCTTTTCTTCTTTATGCAAGGCTTTGTTTTTCAAGTCAGAGATTTGAAATTCAATACATAGGCACTTGTGACCCCCAGCAAAGTTTTTGTGTCGCAAAGTCCATTAAACTAGAAAAAGACCACTTAGTATCATGGAAATTTCTACATTGGCATTTCAAATACAGTTTGGAAATGCACAACTAGTTGCTTGACACACAAAGCGTAGCTACATCACACGCAGAGTGCATGTTTGACACGGTAGTTTGGCCGTTAAATGCTAAAAATTTAAAGGTTACACAATTTGGTATATAATGGCAATATAAATATATAATTTGTCATTGTGCCATACATCATATGAAGAACTTAGATGACACACTCACAAGTGGCGCTACACAAGGGCAGCGATGTAAAGGTTTGCAATCCTTTGTTATAAGTTTGCCGTTATATATTTTGTTATCACTTTTCACTTTTACTCGTTCCCATTTTCTGATGCAGGCTATGCCAGGTAGCCAGTGATGACTAAAGGCATAACACCTTTCATAGTGGTGCTTAAATTCTTTTCACATGAAGTCAGGAGTAACAGTGTGCGGTAATGAATGGACGGATGGATGAAGTCTGCACAGTACAGTTGCAAAGGATACATGTTTCAATACCATTTGCAAGTTTATACAGTTTGTGATTCTTTTATCATTCGGTGTGTTGATTTAATGGAACGGTATTTAAAATCTGCACTGTACATGCCTCCGAATACCACCATCTTCTCTCTTTTGTACAGGTACTGAAACAAACAAAGCGATCATTTAAGTCAGGAATTATTATAATTTATTATTATGGCTCAGAATCCTCATTAAGAAAAGAAACCCACCATCATTTACTTTCTAAATGTGCCAGCTACACAGCAAACAAGGGGACAGAGTCTAAATAAATATACACACACATAAATATTAGCCTTAAGTTATGAAATTCTGCACGCAACAATACAGAGAAGTTTTAAAGGACCTGCAGAGTTGAAGGAAAGGTTCACATTCTGCAGCAGAAGAGCGAAGGGGATTAATTCACCTGAAGGGACAGAGCAGTGTTGTGCATTATAACAGGAAGCTGAAAGTAGCAGAAACTGCAGTTGGGCTCTGCCAAAGTGTACACGTGCATGTCGGCAAAAGAACTCTCAAAATGATAGTCTCCTTTTTCACACGACATATGATGTACCTCTACTACTTGCCTTAACATATAGAAAGAAAGGGAAGGACGCCAGTCTTCTTTTTCCAGAATCAAGGAAATAAAAATTTAACAAACAGCATTTACTCATTTTTTTCGACAAATGTTCTTTTACGTTCTGAGTTAAAAATTTGGAAAACCATCAGGTGTTACACAAGTTAACCGCCCTGCTTATTCTAAGATCAGACTGAGACTTTTTGTATTGTTTTCTGCACGTGTTTGTTTTTATCATATATCGAAAATGTTGCAGGAGGCAAAACATGTTGAAAATGCTGTGAACAATAATGGTCCCAAATATTAACATTTTATTTTTATCAGCGACAACTGATGAGCTGCATATGTTCAGAAATTCTCTAACTGAAATACAAAAGCACAGCCAGTGGGAAATGAGAAAACAGATAAATTATCTACACTTATAAAGATATAAGAAAGTCAAAAACGTCTGCACTTAAAATATTCACGAGGAAAGGCATGGGGTAGCATTTTAAAGCAAAGGATTATTTCCTACACAATATAATCCAAGGATTAGTACTGCAACAAAGAACGTTATGCCAAAGGTTAGGCAAAATTTTGCCCTAAGAAAGTTTTAATTGGATGAAAACGTGTGTCTATGTTTATGTTATCCTGCTCTGTTTCGGCATTTACTAACTGCACACAACAGGACTTATGCAGACAGCAGGAAGCTGTCTTGATTTCTTAAGAAGAGCCTTCAGAGTGCGTTCCAAACTTACGGTTGTTGACAAGCGTTTGTGAATGTTTTCGTACTGCAGAAAAACTCAGGAAGGCAGTGTCAAGGTCATTTATCTGGAACATTAGCCAGGTTTCCTTCTCCGTGTCTCTCTGGGAGTCATGCTGCTACTGGACAAATGAACAGGTGTGTGAATGCAGGGAATAAATTATAAATACACCATACCTGAAGCTTGACGCTTGCTGTCAATACTGTTGAACATCGCTGTAAATTCAATTTTTTTCCGGAATATTCGGGATTCCCGCTCTTCCGCGCAATGTTAATTTTCTTTTAGATGGGAACCACCTGAGCTTTAGCTTTAGCTTTCATAGTTCCATTAACTCATATGATTATGTTTACTGACGGTACAATTGCTATGGATTTCATCCAAAAGGCACACTTTTTACAGGCAGTACTAAAGTAACCCATCTTTAGCGATGGATTGGCAAGTGTTATGTAAAAACACCTGCCAAGTGTTTCGGCTAAACTACTGAGCTGAAGGGCTGAAATCCGCCTTTTGCACCAAGATGCAGCATCTCACATAATCATTTCCCGATGATGTTCTGAACTCTTAAGTGTCAAATTGTCGAGGGCTCTTAAAATAAGTATACAAAATTGGCAAAGCACGAGTTCAAAGATGGGTGAACACTGAAATTTATATATGTGCACTTTTACTGCTTTCTTGGAAAAAAGCCTAATGTCTATGACAGAATCAATTCTGCTTTTATGCTACACACATAACATGGAACTTTAAGCTTCAAACATAAGCAGTACATTTGGCTCTGAGTTCCAGCAAGCATTGCTCAAATATCAGGGTAAAAAGATCAAGGTGACATGCTGATGAACAGGCATTAATAGGTGTTGTTTTTTGTGTTCGTTCATTCATTCATTCATTCATTCATTCATTCATTCAAGTGTTAACGCTGCATTACCTGATCAAGGAGCTGGTTGTACAGGTCATAACAGTTGTCGAATATGTACTTGTAGGTGGAGTCCAGACATGCTCTCACACAGTCCTTCACCACCATGCTAGCCCTGGGGGGACTCTGGAGCTCCTGTACCTGGAACCACATTGAATAAAAAGCGACAGGTGATCAACACAATTACCAGCACATTTAGGCCATCAGTGAGCATAGTCTTTACGGATGTGGACATGTCATGTGCAGGAGGGTGGATTAAAACTCCACTCCTTCTTACTACTGTAGTATTGTAGTAGTTAATTCAACTGAATATCCTGAATTAATATAGTTAAACAACAAGCGGTATAAATAGGATAAGCAAGTTAGTAACAATAAAAACAGTTTTTGCCCATTCTTGATGGCAAATCTGCTCAAGCAAACAAGTTGTTTATTGACCATTTGTGAACAGCAGTTTTCCAGCCTTGCCACAAATTCTCGATTGAGTTCAGAGCAGAACTTTGACTAGGCCATCCTAGGAAACTAGCCTTCTTCTCCAGAAGCCACTCCAGGGTAGCTTTGGCCTTGTGTTTTGGATCAATATCCTAAGGACAATTTTTTAAAGGCCCCAATTTTAAGTCTTTAGCAGATTTTCCCTTAATATTTGCCTTTACTTCGCAGTGTCCATTGTTCCTCCTATCTTTACAAGCTTTCCAGTCCCCTCTGGAGGAAAGCAGCCCCATAACATGATGCTGCCACCACCATGCTTTACTGTATGGATGATTTTACCTGGGTGATGTGCTGTGCTGGGTCTGTGTTAAAACATAAAATTTGACTTGAAGACTGGATCATTCAGGTGCTTTGTTACAATCTCTAGGCATGCTTTGATATGGTTGTTTTTAAGAAATGGTTTCCATCTTCCCACCCTGTCATACAGGCCACTTTTATGCATTTTGAGCCGCAGTGAAAGAACTAACAACATATTTCAGTTCTTTCCTCCTTAAAAATATTTTGTGATGCAAAACTCATGTTGACATAAAAATTAAGCATTATTATTACTGTGAGTTAAATATGACATGTAAACAAATATTGAAGTATCATTTTGTCATAGAGTAAAATGTGTCATTATTTCAAGTGTCTGCATAATTTTGCAAGGTACTTTAAGATATTATTTGCCACAGGTACTAAAAAATCTAGTTCTACATTCTACACTAGCCTTTTATCAACTTCTTAAATATATTGAAAAAATACATAACAAAAGGGCAGTTTGGAAAAAAATCGATATGTTAACAAGAGCAGTTATTGCGCGTGATAAAATGTTATGGGTAATATGGACTGGAATTAAAAGCCTTGGCTGCAGATTAAAGTAGCCCAACCGAAGCAGATGTCCCAGCATAACAAAGAAGAAACAAACATTGTTCCTCAATAAAGACAGTAAATAGTTTCTTGCATTGCAAGCCAGGACATTTTAACTGAAAAATTCAAAACAATCAAAGCACAAGGGCATAAACCCATTTTACAAAGGTTGGAGTAATAAACACATTTAAATATCAGAAAATTAACTCTATTTATGCTTATTTAACATGTACCAGTTTTAATTCTAATAAGCTTATACTTACAAATTATATGCTATTTATGTCATGATTATTTCTTAGTCATCGTTTTTTATCCTGATACAGAAATTGGCATTAAAGTCCAGTGGAGATAAAGGTGATAACTACAGTCTAGTCTTTGGCTCCACTGTCTACCTAGACCCACTACTGAATGGGCAGCTAAGCTCAGTCAATGGTAAGACGTGTCTAAGGCATCAAATCGAAAGCCTCTGTAAGCTGGTAACATCACCAGACTAACCAGATGTGTCCACATTGGTCTTATCGCTTAGAAGGAAGATGAAAGTCTCCTTACCTTCATCCTGAAGAAGGTGATGCTTGTTAGCAGGTCGACAGTGGACTTGAGGTCCTGGAGCCTCTCTGGGTTGCCGGCGGGAAAATTATCCTGGCAATGGGAGAGAGATAGTGAGGCCCATGCTGTCACTTTTACTCGCCTTCTCTCTTTGGTTCAGACCACAAGCATAGACTTTGGGAGCGATTGTACCCCTAGCGATGGCTATATACTCTACCCCTTACCAACAGTTTCAAAAGTTACAGGCTGCAAAGGCAAACTCCATTACACCCTGACAAAATAATCATTCGCACTCGGTTTGCCAAAAAAATAATTGCCGCCGTTTATTACGGCCCTAACATCATCGACAATATTAATATTTCCACCGCTGTTTTTGTTTAATGTTAGAAGGAAGCTGCAGGTGGCCAAAAATAAGGAATAAAGTGTAGTCTGTCAAACATTTCTCAGAGGCATGTAAAAATTCTGTGTTGTGTTGACTAGTGCTGCACATACATGACACATTCCAATTTAAATTTCCAGTTAAACACTATCATGCAAACAACATTATGTAGTAAAATATGCACTTGAGAGAAGTTCAGTCACTATTACTGAAAAAGCCTTCCAGATCAGAACTTAACCGATTAAGCAAAATTCTTTTTCAGTTACTTTGGCCCGTCACCATTTCACCGTGATCGTTCTTTCTTGCACTCTTGCGGTATTTTCGGGCAAGTAAATCAAAAAAGGAAAAAACACACTACGTTTCATTTTAAAAAACAATGCCAAAAAATGACCCATAACCCCGGAGCAATTTTCTCTTTCCGGCGCTCTGTAAATAAACCAGAAATCACCTGAGGCTTTTTGGGATTAGATTCTTCAGAAAAAATTTAAGGACTAGTGCTGTTTTCAGCTTGTTATTCTTCTTTGGGCCACATAGTAGGAAAGAAAAAACTATAATATCTTTAATTTGTGCCCGTACAAATACAAACACTGTGCCCTAGGATACGGCAAATGTAATGATTTCCTCGCAGTGAGGTAAAGGCTGCCTAGTACCTTTGGTGCAAAACCTGGAAGAAGAGCAAATTTCATTTAAATGCAGGATTTAATTCACAAAAAAAATCCATACAGCTGTGCAGCAGAATGAACTTCTGCTGGTCTGAATTTGTAGCATTACTGTCCAGACGTGTTACTTGACATGGCATATCAATACTACAAAGCGTAAATTGCCATAAGTAAACATTTCAGAGCTATAAGAACCGTGGAAGTCTTGAGCAGTTTTAGTCAGGAAATTAGGTGTAAATGTACAGGTGTAAATGTACAGGTGTAAATGAGGAGCTGTAGTCATCGGAAAATGTTGTCTTGTTTTTATCTCACATTCCTTAAAAATGCATGACGCTAAGAAAGTGTTTATTATAAACGCTTACTCTTCAAATGTATGGTATACTTCTTTCTTGCGTTCAGATTTTTAGTTTCATTCTGGTATGGATGCTGTAAGTTACTAAAGGGATTAAAACTGCAAAGCTATTCTCAGTGTGTAGTGATAGATGTGAGAATTTACAGCCAGAAGCTATACATTTTACATTACTTAGCTTAAAATTTTCAAAATAACATATATTTGGCACAATTACTAGGTATCACACAATTGAATTGAGTTTACCGCATACATACCCGATACTTAGACAAATCAATCCTCAACGAATTATGCAACTGATCTAGCAGCTTCACAAATTTTTCCCTCTGCGAAAAAAATAAATCCATATGACATTAACAGGTTTAGAAGCAAAATCCATACAAAGGGATAGGAACACTGGAAAAATAGAAACAAATGTGATCAATAGAGCCACAGAGACTATTAAACTGTAAGAGAAGACTCACTCCAAAGTTGGATGCAGCAAAACGGTCTGAAGCGGAGATGTTGGTGGTAGCGGTGGTGGTGTGGGCGAAGTAGGCATTGATGTTGGCCAGCAGGTTGCTCATTACAGCAGGCACACCTGGGCACATGTACTTGGATGACAGACAGGAAAAATGGCTGAAAGAGAAAAGGAACCAAATACATCAAAAACATAAAAACAACAAAAAACAGAAATAATGCTGGTCAGATGGCTGGCATTCTTCATAGCCAGGACAGCAAAGATAAGACGTGACATGGAAACAACAAACTCATGAAAATGTTCCCCATTATTCTTCCTCAAGAAGTTCTTGAACTTCACATCCATTTGACTGTCTTTAGACAGTCACATTAAAACTGTACCAGTCTGATGACTGGGAAGGCTATGGATCATGGGTGACTTTCTTCCTGGGCTCTTCAAATCACCCATGAAAGTTGCAGCATTTTCGTCCTGGAGGGGCCCCTCCCAGCAGTGTAAAAATGTTGCATGATGTCAGGAAGATAAGTAGTAAGGATGACATTTTGCTGCATTAATTCTGCCTTCTGATGGATCGAGTGTCCCCTGGAACATGACTGCCATACCATCAGAACATTGCAGAACTTGCAGAACCAAGTGAAAAAGAGATGTTGAGTTCGATGTGCTGACGTCACGCATACACACATTTATTTAAATCCAATATACTGAGCTCTGAGTTGACAGAAGACTTACACACCTCAACAAGATTCAACTGTCAGTCCTCTTAGCACCAATCGATAAGTTTTCAGAAGCCACGTGAATGTTAGCACTAGGCTTCTGGAACATGCGCTTCCATTCGCTGTTGCTATTCAGAAATTGTGTCTTACTATACAGAAGATGTTTTCAAACTGACAGTGCAGTTCTCACAGCTCCCTCCATCGAAATGAACAAATTCCACAACAATGGCATCCATCTCAGTGTCACTGACATCTTTACGTACAGCCACGCTTAATCATACTATAAAGGCTTTAAGATTCTTAAATATGTACAATAAACAGACTGCTGGGAGATGTTTCTTAAATTTCATGCCTGAAATATACAGTATACACTACTGTAATGCAGAACAGTAGGAAGCCCTTTACTTTCACGGAGAACTCAGTAAGAGGCACAGTAGACAACTATGATAGTACGCAGGGAGAAAACCGCCTGCTTTTGACAGCACGGAACACCACCGTGCTGGAATAAGATGAGGCCCTGGTGAGGCAGGGTTTAGTGAAAATCTCCTGCACTGGCATTGCAAAGCCTGAATGAAAAGAGATATGCAGCACCTTCTGACTTAAGCTGAAATTTGGCATCCCCCGCATCTATTGCACACTCCCTGCAGGCAGGGCACAGGTCTGTGCCTATTTATGTTGGCGTGTGTCTGAGGGTACGCTTTGGTGCACCAGTGTATGTGCAAGGTTGCGTGCATCTGTGCATATGTGCGAGTGTGTTTATCACCACTTTTTTCATCCTCCTCAAAGCTTCAGTTGATTTTTCATGGTGAAGCTCCTCTGTTCTTTCTGATGTTTATGAAGTATCCAGAGACAGGAAAAGATTTATAATTATGATCTGATGCACATCTAATTTACCATCTAATTGTTGTACAATTTCCCTGGTGGAAAGGAATGACCAAGAGTCGTAAATAAGGAATACCTCCTCTATAGCAAGCCTGAGGAGGATCATCTAGAAGATCATTTCATGCCGGTTTTGCTCCGCTCCTTCGAGGTTGACCGAAGTGAATGTATGCCACTATGTCAGCCTTGTGGTGCAGACATAGTTGGGCACACATCATTTTCCAGGTTTAACATAACAGCTCAAGCAGTAAACCTGGACATTCTCTCAAATAATTGACAGGGATATAAAACTGCAGGTGAGTTAAACTGCAGCCGTAAAAGAAGCGGTGTCAGTGGTTTCTACGAATTGCCCAGTTCTCAGGTACGCATGTTGCTGCACAGTGGAGCTGATCTTTCATTAAACAAAACATTAAATTAATGTCACTCAGTTTTGGAACTGGATCAGTTTCTAAAGAGGATTTTAAGATAAACTGGCATAAATGACACCAAAGGATCACTCAGCTACCAGCGCTCAGTGAGAATTTGCTAAGCTTTTGTGTGAACAATCTGTTGATGCTGTTTAGGTGCTCAGTATGAACAATTTTCACAACACAATTTTGCAATGTTAAATCAAATATTCTTTAAACGCTGCTGTACAATATATTGTTATTTTTCTTTGGTAGTGAATGAAATTGCCCAACGGCTTTCTCTACAGATGACTGCTCCTCTAAGCAAATCCGTTTAAATGATATCTGTTTCACATTTTTTTTCAGCGCAAGTTCTTCAGGGTAAATCTGCGCATTTACGTCTTTCGGAACGCATTTATAAAATAAAACACAAAACGTGTTCTCGGACAAATTGAAGCATTTCATCAAATACGTCTACTTACAAATAAATGAAACGTAACGAATTACTGCGACATTAAAATGCAATTGCTAATTTACAGCTTCTATTTATATCAAAGGATTTTCTTTCCCTTCCTTGCTAATGTTGTGTCGAGCGCACGTGCTTAAAATAGCTCACGCCCTAAGTGCATTACAGAGTCATTGTCGCTCACTTTGCCAGAAAATCCTGACCATTAAAAATACAACTACTTGTTTTTCTCACACACATTGTCAGAAAGATTAAACATCCTGCAATTATTAAACTTCATATCCTATAAATTACAAGACTGCATCATTTTTGGGTCTTCCATAACCTTCAATACACGTGTAAACAAGATCAGTGTTTAGCCCCAAGACATCAAATCGCTGTAAAGATAGTATGGAGATAGTACTATGACTGATATATTAATATTTTTTAAAAGGAGCCGCTGTTTTCCTCCAAAACAACTTACATCGTCACCCGCCACCAACACCAATCCATAGAAGTCAATCATTTTTTAAAACCGTACAACACATTCAAATGCTAACATGTCTAACATTCAATACCATGTCATTTAAATGTAAATTTCATTTGACTTCAGAATGTAGCTGGAAGGCGAAATTGTTCTGGCCCCGTAGCTTCAGAAATGGGAGGAACTGCGCAGTTTGACAGTGCTGCGTCATCTCTAACACAGTTTACGGCAAGAGAAATAAAACTAGAGCAGAATCACAGCTCCGCAGACAGTGCAGATCTGACAATCTGACGTGACACAAGACGCAGTACTGAGTCCACAAATTATTGGCTCGGTTTTCTGCAGAATTTAGTGAAATTTCAGTCCTAATAAATTAGGTTAAGTTTCCGAAATACTGAAATAAAAGGGACCCTAATTTATTAGCACAAGTGAAAATGCAAAGTTTCTCGAAGGTCTTTCTAATATCTACGTGATGGCAATTTGTCGAGCCACAGTTACATTTAACACAGTTTAAAACTTCTCAGCTTGGTCTCAAGAAATGAAAAGGTGACTGAAAAGGAGTGTCCTGGGGAAAAATGCCGCTCGACCTCAGCCTAAGAAAGGCACTTAATATCAGACCTTTGTTCTCTCAAAATGGGAGCTCAAGAGATGCGATTAACTTTCTGTTTCAAAGTGCTGGTGAGTGCTATTGAGACAGGAGCCCACATCTCACAGGTCAGTGGAGGCCAGGTGTTCCAGCCCCAGTGTTTGAAGACAGTAGTTTGTCGAATGTAGTAGAAGCACTGAGCTCATGTAAGGCACGTTTAGCTCTGTCTTTACTTATATTCACGTCTTTCGTAATTTAGTGTTTATCAGTTTACAGCTTTTCCGCTATATCACAGGGCAGCAGCCCATGGCTGTGTAAAACCGTTACTATTGTCTGCTGTAGTTTAAGTGGTTTACTGAAAATAATTAAAGGAAGAAATGACAGCACAATGGTCACTGTTACTCACGTCATAGCCTGGTATATTGATTCCACACCGTAGCGCATCGCAAACTCATCAACGATTTCTTGAGCAACATCCTCGAAGTAGACCTTCCAGGCTTCGTCACCTTTCACTTTGGGAATGGTCACTGCCCCACTGTTTTTCACCTCGGTCAGGTGGTGGAACAAGTTCTGCAATGGTAAAAAGAATAACCTGTAAATTTTGCAAAAAGAAACATTATCAGACCTTGAAACCTCTTTGAACTTTTCCAGGATAGAACCTGTGATCGTCAATACTCATATACCCTCATTTGCTCAAGTATCTTACGAAAGAGGCGTTGAACATAGGTGACTGCTGCCAAAATGCAAAAGGGGGATGACAGGTACCTCGTGAAGACATGTGTACTGGCTATGGGGTGGAGCCACCTTCTCCTCTCCTTTCATCTCTACGCTGATCTTCAGCCTGATGGCACCAGACACAGCCGATTTATCAGTCCTCTTTTCTGTGGATCAGCAAAATAAGGATGCATTGAGATCCTTTGTTCTCTTAATGTGATTCCCACCCTGCAACTCACAACACCCACCCTCTGGCAGGCATTGGCACCGAGGAACACTGTCACCTCCCATTCTGCCCCCACAATGTCAAGGAAATAAGGGACACTGTTCTGTGAAAGTCTGTCTGGCTGTTTTATGATATCTTGCTTCTGTCAAGTTTGGCATCTGGAGTGGAAATGTGCTTTCATAATAACTCGGCCTACAACTGCTAGCACAGTGGCTCACAGCTCAAAGCAAAGCACACTGTTAAAAGGGTGGATGCTGAAACCCTAATGTTGGTGGCAATAGCACTGTTTGGGAAAACTCAATTAAAAACACATGTATAAAAATGTTTTCAGCAAATTCCGACAATTGTGTGATCTCTATTTTAAAAACTGTTCAAAACACCATGTGCAGTTGAGCTCCTGCTTGGTTTCTTTGCGGTTATGACTAAACATACAACAATAACTCGAGTAGCAGCCCCTTCTACTGTGCTGTTTCATTAAACCTCCCTTTTATTTTACCTGGTTTAACATTTAACATAATAATTTAACATAGTAAGTACCCATACTTAAAAAAACTCATCAATACTTTAAAACTAATTTTAGAGCCTTAAAATAGACTCCGTTCTGTGTTTATTTACTATCCTTAAAGGTATAACTAATCTGTTCTGCATTTTGCTCTGCATCCACGGTTTTCAAGCTCCATTTAAACAAACTCCTCTATTAATGACCTCCTATAGCAATTGTTCTCAAGAAAACATTTACAGCCCTACGGCGTTACTGTACGTGTTTTATAAAAATGATATAGATCGCTGCAGCTGCTGTAAACATTTTAAGCATTTATTGCAAGCATGCAATAATAAATAATCAATTTTACAATATACAAAAAGTAAGTTAGCATTAATGCATAAATGAATTTAGCAGCCAAGAGGCTTTTTTGAAGAAACAGAATGTGAAACCAGACACTTCTTCTTGCCCTACTTAAGTCAAAGTAGTAACTTGGAAAATCTCTTGATAGTTTGAACATCAACAGCAATTTCTGCACAGTAAGCTTTTGTGCTCCCATGGAAATACTCTCCTACATATCACACACATTAGCAGAGCAGCTTTTTGTTCTGTAGGGCTCATCACTCTGACAAGCTGGTCAACCCAGCTGCTCTTTTTCTCTGCGCTTGTATGGAACTGTAAGAGAAGCACCCACCCAGGTTGTACCATACATCCATCTCGCCGCTCAGCGTCCTCACTTCAATGATGGTCTGGCCAAGGAAGTCGTCTGATTCCTTTTTAAAATGTTGCTTCACGCGTGACTTTATGTCATCATCCTCATCCCACACTCTCACTTTTATCCTGTCTGTGGCATTGTGGCACTCACTGTTATGGAAATGACATTGGATGAAAATATTCACTTATGTGAACTGAACAGGAGTTTGCACAACACCCGTGAAGCAAAAGCACAGTTATAGCAGAAATAAAAGTAGAACAGTTATACCCCAACTGCAATGTGTATTCAAAACAATATGCTGCAAAGAACAAAATCCAACATACAGTACTGTGCAAAAGTCTTAGGCACCTGTGGGAAAACTGCTATAAAGCGAGGATGGTTCCAAAAATAACGCCACAAATACTTATTAATCAATAAACCTTCTAAAAAGTGCAGTAGACAAAAAAACCTCAATCAGATCAATATTTGGTGGGACCACCCTTTGCCTTTAAAACAGCATCAATTCTCTTATGCAAACTTGCATGCAGTTTAAGGTAGAGGTTGGTAGGTTCTTCCAAACATTTCGAGGAACTGGCCACAGTTCTTCTGCAGACTTTGACTGTCTCTGCCTGTCCTCCCAGACTGACTCGATCATGTTGAGATCAGGGCTCTGTGGGGACCATACCATCTGTTGCAGGATTCCTTCTTTTTGCTCAAGATAGTTGTGTACGACTGAGATTGGGTGTTTGAGATCATTCTCAGGCTGCAGAATGAATTTGGGACCAATGAGAAACCTCCCTGATGGTAGATAAGGCTCTACTTGTACTTCTCAACAGACATTGAAGTTGCATGCCTAAGACTTTTGCACAGTACTGTAATTCTAAAATGTTGAAAACGTATTGCATGCATTGTAACTTTTTCAATTTTCAACTAAACAATAAAACAAAATCAAAGTTTAACCTTACATTTTTTTCTATCTACAAAGAAGAACATGCCATAGAAAACTATTAAGTTGAAAATACCAAGAAGTCACAAAACGAATAGCCAGTGCAAGGAAGATATTTGGTTCATTCAAGCAAACACTTTCCCTAGATTTGATGCAGAAGAGAATGAGAAGCCCTCTTTGGCTTCACTGGAGCATGGTTTCTTGTAAACATAATATTAGTTCCAGTAAAGTCTGCACTATTTGTCTTTATTGCTGTCATAGTGTTAGCAAACACACTGCACACTGTGGCTTTCTCAGGTACTTAAGAAGCTCTAAAGAGCTCAATTGGAGACCGCTGAGGGGGCTGTCAGACAGAATTCTTATGGCCGGAACCAGATAAGTGACGTCCGTTGGTCCCACGCTCTACTGCCAACGCGCTCACTCCATCTGTTTAATCTGCCAGCATGTTTGATTATGGACCATTCCTCTGGTACACAAGCTGGGAAGCCAAAGATTAGAACTTCAAAGAAACCAGAGGCAAAAAGCTGACCAAAAGCTCAAGTTGTGTACAGTGGTTTTATGATAAAGCTTATAATTAAACTTGCAATTAAAGTCAAAACTCTAACAAACGGAGGATTTCCTGAAAGATACTGAGGACAAAAAAGTTGTTCATATACTCTGGGCAAGGGCAGTGAACTGCAATGGAGCGGCAATCCCAAAAGCATCCCGTGATTCAGTGGGGAAACCCACAGAGTAAGTTCTGTAGGTTCCCATGGGAGGACAGACCAGTGAGGTGTGTCTCGCTTGCATAGAATTGGCTGAGTGGGGTTACATGCTATTATACAATATGGGGGTTGGCACTTTAAAGGACAACCAGCAGCTGCAAAGTCCCAGTCAGTCAGCACAGATCTAACTAAAGGACAGAGGGGTCTGTCATCTAAGCTGGACAGAATGTCCCTCCAGTGACAGAGACAATGCATGCAGCCCAAAGAGGGCTTTTTAAAGAGTGGAACTGGAACCACAGCTGACTTATTAATGACCAAGCCCTGTCAGGAGATGCACGTGCAGACCTTCCTTTTAGCTATTGTAGATCTATTAAGTGGAGTTTTAAATTTATGAGAATGCTGTAACCATTTTTAAAAACCGTCTTCATTTTACCCCATCCTTACCTGCATCCTTCCTTCCAGGTAAATAAACATATCCAGCAAAACTGTGTCCTGCCTTCATTCACATTCTACCTTTCTTTTTCTACTTTTTGGTGGGAGACTTGCAGACGACTGACAAGTCTCTTAGTCATAACCCCCCCTCCCCACAGTCATTCCATGCAGTTTAGAAAGACCAGGAACAAACAAGCAATGCCACAGTGGCCTGGAATTACACTCAAAGACAAGTTTACACTCCAGCGCTTAACCCCAGAAGTAATTTCGTTGGGTCCAACAGTCAGCCGGCACTTGTACGAAGTTTCTTCATTGGCTCAAATACTACACCTACACTTGAGAAAAGTCTGGTCATTGTCTGCAGCCCTTACCTGGCATTTGAGAATGATGTCTTTTCATTGGCTGGTTCAAGTACTGCACCTACAGTTGAAAGGGGGCCTTCTCATTGGCTCTAGCACACAGCAAGGCCTTAAGAGAAGCCTTTTCTTTTGCCGAGCCATTCAGGAACCCAAAGCCAGACTGCATTTGACGTGTAAAATGTGACATTCTGACACCTCAGTATTGCCATTGATGAGTTATTACTGAATTATTCTCTAATCCCTAGAGTATTTTATGACTTGAGAGCGTTAAAAAATGTAAGACTGCACTGAAGTTAATGGCCTTCATCTCCACCGAACTGCCAAAATGTGTAGGCCCTGTGATTAAGGAGATTAATACAATACTAAAGTATGTCTATTTCAGCCCTCCGTCGCTAAATTACCATTACTAACAGGCTCCTTGTGATTTACTGTTTACACAAAGCTGGGAAGCTTGAATCAACCCATCAGGTTGTTGGCAGGAAGGTTGGCCTTGGGAGAACAGAAATCACTGTTCACTCACAAAGGGGCAAAACTGTCCACAGTCAACCTCCTGGAACACTTCCTTGTCAATGGGGAAGTAAATCTGGATTTAAAGGGCTTTATTTCTGAAAGTTATCATTGGCTAATGGTCGGCTAATGTGCAGAACTCTGTCGCCCCTGCTTGTACCATGCCATAAGGAAGGTTATCATTTAACCTCAGACTCACAATTTATACAGTCCATGTGTTGTACATGGCAAAGCTGTTCTGCACAATATACCGATGTGCATGCATGAGTCTGAAACTTTTTCTGGACAAAAAAAATGAAGAAAATGAAGCCTGGAACGAAGAAACCATAAACTCTTTAACCCCTTTCTGTAATTTTGCATATTCTTGAATTTAGGATGATTTTAAATGCATTCTAGTTATTTAAAGTATCTCAGTCAACAACAAGGCTTTGGGTTTGCACTGAAAACAGAGAGCCCCTAATGTTCAAGGTGCCCTGTGGGCCAGTTCATTTGTAGGGTGAGAATGCGATTTGACGGGTATGTGCTGAGTAAAACAGCGCTGAAGTTTGTCCAGGTCCACATGCCTTGCATGTTGTGCCCAAACACTAATCGGTGGCCTGGGACAGAGTGTCGGAGCAGCTGGTAACCCCCCCCCCCCCCCCCCCCCCCCCCCCCCCCCCCCCCCCCCCCCCCCCCCCCCCCCC
>UFQX01000577.1:0-75061 GCA_900497675.1 Arapaima gigas | reverse complement strand
CCCCCCCCCCCCCCCCCCCTTCGCTTTTGTCAGCGTGCATGTTCTCTCCTGCTTCTTGCTTTGCACGACTGTCCCTTGCCCAAATATCCCATAGTGGCATTTGAAAAAACAACAGCGAGTGCTGGTTTGGCAGCTGTTATACACTGCGAGGAAGCGTGTCTTTTTCTGCCGGGATACTGAAGCAGCGGGCTGCTAAAGAAATTGCTGGCAACCTGCAAGTGAGCACTGTAAGTCATGGCTGCTTTGTCAAACTGATGAACCACGGGGTTTTTTGAATGCGATGATTTTATTTTCACATATCAGCCATGAATGAAACAGCTTAATTCTCAGGCAATTATTGTATCTCTGTATCATTGTTTTGTTTTTTGAACAGTCATTTACGAGAAAGTACTTCCACTAATATTGGTGACTAATGCAGGTTAATTGTTAGCAGAAAAACCGGTTTTGCATTACTGTTTGTGGAAGGAAAAGTATGGAGAAAATGGGATGTATTGATAAAAAGGGATGAAATATTTCACTAAGCCAACGAGGCTGCGCCAGATAAGTCGTTCCATGAAGGTCATCTGCAGCAGAACCGAGTAGAAATGCTTTAACGTCTTCATTTCTGTCACATGCTTTCTATATTTGTGAAGAAACGGTGAACTTAGATTCATTACTGTTTCCCTTTGCATCTCATGCATTTTCACTGTTAAAAGTTCCCCTTTTCAAACAGCCTCAAATATTTACACAGATCATTTAGCAGTAGGGCATGGATGAGCACACACATACCCACCAACCCATTCAAATCCTGAATGTTGTGTGCAGCTCTACTGGCCAGGTTGAAATTAAACAGAATCAATCCAGAGAAACAAGCATTGGGTCATGTTAGGTGCATCTCCACTCTATGTTGACAAATATACAGGAACACTGCACTTCAGATAAAGTTTTTATCAGCTGTGTTGTGAAGGAAACCCTCTATCCATCTGTAACTCGGGGCTCTTTTTGGAATCCAAATGAGTTGTGGATGTAAAACACAACATGGGGAAGTTGGATGTGGGGTTAGACGGAATTTCTTCTAGAAGTGAAGACTGCATTCGAAGTTCAAGTGGCTCAAAAATAATACACATTTGTTTTAGCTGAAACAGTAAGTGTAAATAAGGACAGGGTCACAGTCATTGCATGGCTGAAAACAGTTATTTTCATACAACAGCGAAAAGTATTCAGGCAGGCAATGATCCATTTTCTTTGAAGAAATGCTGTTATGTTACAAAAATTACCCTGCACGTCGGCAGGCACGGCATACCCGGCACGGAGGGCCAGGTCGAACATTTCTCTCCCACCATTCTCATAGGGACCTACGGTCAGGTGAGTGTCCATGGGACTGCAGTTGGAACCAGGAGAACGGCACTTTCTTTCAAGCAGGACACGGAGGCCAATAAATCCTGCTCCCATGGAATTAAAGCAAAGTGGGCCTCATATTTGAGGTGGTGTGTGCCTGTGATCACCCTTCCCAGGCTGGCCAGGTTTTTGTGCTTTGAGGTGGGGATTTTGGTGGGGTAACTGGCCAAGAATAAAGTGAGCAGAAAAAGATACTGCTACTTTACACAAGTGCAATGTGAAAGCGGCAACAAGTACAAATGATCAGTGTAGCTGTGCCTACAGATCCGACTGCTTTAACTGTGGTAGGGCACTGAAAGCCACTTATTGCCAAATGCTAACAAAAAGTCCTTCGGGCTCTTTGTAAAGCATCGGGTAGTAGAAACAAAATTAGTCATCATCTCAACTCATCGCTGTTTAAATTACACCGACAGCGTCTCCAGTCACTGCAAAAGATTCTAACACTGCCTTCTTGAGTATTTTAGCAGACTGTCATAACATTAAATTATTCAGTAGATTTAAATACTTGACTAGAAAAAATAGACATGTCAACAATAAAAATATATTCCATTATGATTATATTCAATTATTATCTTTAGAGTTCACAGTTGCAAGGAGATAATAATTTAGAATGTGTTTGTTTCTTTAAAGTGATCAGTTTGACTAGCTTCCAGTAGCAATAAAAACCCAGTTAAAAGGTAAATAAGATCTACGCAAGCTCTTGCTTTTAGGCTTTAAGATAGCACCTGGGCCATTTTTCTCCCACCGGTGACTTTATTAGGGGCATATCAGCCCTCCATGGAGAAATCAAGGAAACAGATGTTTGATCACTCCGCATTGTTCTGCTATATGAAATTTACATGTAAATAACTGAAGCAGCTGGATGCAAATTGCGAAGCAGCTGAGGAAAAGGAAATAAAACTAAAAAATCTTTTTTGCTCCGGGAAAAGACAAGCGGCACAAAAAATTAATTTTCAATTTTTCAAAATTCGGAGATCAACGACTACTGGGGAAACGGTTATGTAATAGAACAGAACTGATAATAAATGCCTGTTGAGTCATAAAGGAGAGACTGCAAGGATTGGACGAGGGTATTCAGAGCAACTATAGCTTCCTAAAACCTTCCGTTCCACAGACGTTCTTTATGATCAATCACAGGAAGGATGGCAGGAAGCACAAGAAAGCTACGATTCAGGAATCCAAGCACGCTGAAAGCTCATACCGTTATGGCACTGTGAAACTTTACATTTTTCTGTTGTCTCAGACTGCGATGAATGTATTCATTTCATTGAGTCCTCAGCTGTCATGGGTGACAATCTCAGTCGCTCAGTGTCCGATTTTTCTGCTATGTTCCACCGGACAACCAAAGCTGTACTTACAAGAAGAACTTCTCATCCCAGACTGGGTTGAGGTTTCCAAAGATGGTCCTTGTTCTTCTCTTTGTCTTCCCCACTTGCACCGTGACATAAGGGTCACTAGAACCAGTCTTGTCCTTGGCTTGCAGACCTTGGGCACATAAGACTACAAGGCAAGAAAAAAATTTTAAGTTGAGGACCAAGTGCTAAATATTCTAAATGAAACGTAATAAGAGAACTGTATAGTTGAACTGTATAGTTCGACTAAAGCCTTACATTTTCATTTTTAAACAGTTTTGTCATTTGATCTATCTGCACAAAAACTCTGTGGAAGTACCATTATACGCTATGATGTGATAATATAAAGGAACAGCACTGCAAAATGGAAAATGAGCATGAAATATAAATGACTGTCATCTTGAATTATTCAATGAACATATATCCTTGTATTACTGGTTACAAGAGAACACTGAAGAATGATTGACTGGTACTTCAGACCAGAATTCAACATACGAATTCTGCAGAAGAACCACCACAGATTTAAAGGCACAAATGTAACTCATGTATGAAGTATGCGGTGGAATCTATGGGGTTGACACAGCACATAAAGATAATAAACCATTTACCCGGTTCCTCACAGAAACATTAAGGGGTATGCCAACGTTAAATTAAGCTTTCACCAAACAATAGCACAAGCATTAATAAACATGAAAATACATTACAGCTGCTTATAAAAATAACAAACTGTAAAAATACACACGAAAAACAGCAGTATACAAATAACTGTAGTTCAGTGATATCAATGGGCAAGATAGCAGAGGCATCAGGTGCTGCCCAGGAGAGGGACTGTGGTACACTCACTAGAAATCTCAGCTGGCATGTGGCAAATTCAGGAGTGTTATTCAAATGTTAAATTCCATTTTTACGTTTTCTTTCCCAGGGCTTTCCTATATGAAAAGCTCAAACTACATAAATCCACTCTTGCAAGATGCAACTGCGTTGTATTTTCATTTACAATGAAACCACATGCCAGCAGATGATCAGCATTTATTGTCCAGAAGTAGAAAAACATTAACTTCGAGTAGTGAGCTAGACCTGCTGCACTGCAGTCAAAAGCCCCAACCTCCTGCTGTAGTAACCTTGACCAAGATACTTACTCTAAACAGCTCCACATAAAAGAACCAAGCTGCAAAAACTGGTAAATATTTGGAGGAACTTACTACAAAATTGTAGGAACCTTATGTTGTAAATTGCTTTTGCAAAATGAATAACTAATAAATAAGTATAAAAAGAAACAAAGACTAATTGAAAACAATTAAAAAGAACATCAAAATATTCCGATTAAACATCAGAAAAAAACTACTTTTTGTTATCACGCCGCGGCAAACTCAATACAGCTCTATAAATCTTAATCTGTATGCAGCAGTGAAGAATCAGAGAATGAAAGAATGCATCCAAACAAAGAGAATCCAACGCCTTGTGACGAATGTGCTGTTTTTTTTTCTGCTGCCAGCTAACATACTGGCAGAGATTTGCACTTGGCAAAGCATCGCAACTGGAGAGACCTGCAAAGTCAGGACAGGTGTCGAGTAAAAGAAGCCACATTTCAGCTTCTGAGTGGCTGGGCTTAATTTCCTTGGTGGCTGCAGAGAGCGTCACGTGGTGCGTGCGACGACTGAAATGTTACAGACTTCGCCTCACAGACACTGAGAAGAGAGATAACGTAGTGATCCAGGCAACTTACTGCTGTCTGTGCAGTTTTTTAGTGCTGAAGAGCAATGAGATACACTTTCAGTGAGGGGGGCATGGAGCCAGCGTGCAAACGTAAGCCTACCTGTGATGGTGATTTTGGCGGACCACTTTGATGTTCCCTCCAGCACAGCTTGTTTGGCTGTTTTCAGCTGGCTGACAAACTCCTCCTTGGAAATCTGGAACATCTCCTGGATGAGCTCAAACACCTCAGGTCGGTTTTTCTCCCTGATCTTCATCCTCTCCTTCATTGCCATGATGATGTTCTGGGTCTTGTCCTCAGCCCCATGCTTGGAGCTCTTCTCCACAGCACCTGCACAGAAAGAGGCTTCATGTTATCTCTGCAAGGTTCTTACAGATTAGTGACCGCAGTACAGAACTTCTGTTTTTGTTGGCACAAGAAATACTGTGAACAACCTGAAAGTAAATTTAGCTGTTTTTTTTTTGGTCTCCTGAGCAGTTTATAAGCACGGTGACAGGCCCAAAATGAACAAGGACATAAATTTGTAATTGATTTTAGAACCAATGGGAGCGCAGCAAATAAAATTCTGTAAAAACTAAGTATTATATAGAAAAGCGCAGAAATAATTTCATTGACAAAATTACCTAATATGCACGTATCATAAAAATATCTAGCAGTAAAAGATTAAACAACCTTGTCCTGCCCATCCACATGAAAAAACAATCCAGTATATAGATTTGTTTGAGGTACCACCTCAGACTGAGATAGAAACTGCTATTCTGCAGATCATAGACGATAAATCTCAAATACTCGCAATGCTCAACCTGTGAAATGAGCATCGTGTTCAATTCTACTACACAATATACTTGCAATGTCTTTGTGAGCAGTGCTTGGCTTTTCCTCAGTGAATTCTGAGTAGAGCTCTTGAATTAAACTTCTTCTGCGTGACACTTCATTACCGAATTAAATTAAGCTCAAACTCATGACGCTTTCGGTTTCATTTTATCCGAACAGAAGCACATTTTTCCAGGCGATAAAAAAGGACATATAGGCACGTTTCATGGAAACACAATAAAGATAAGCACAGGAAAGACCATCTAGGCATGACAAAAAGAGCATCAGTTGGAAGTGAGACATGACGGTTCACTGTTCCAAAATGAAGTCGAATAAGGTTTCCTTCCCCTACTTAAAAGGCAAACACCCCCCCCCCAAAAAAAACAAACAAATATGTGTTTCCCTTTTGGCAAACTAGTATTTTAATGTCAAATCAGAGCAAGTATATCCCAGGAGAAAACTGGTGATTCCCACTATGTGCCTAATGCTGACTATCACAATGTTATGCACACCAAAAAACATCAGAACTTTAAGTTGGTGACCTACTGGGGACAAGTCAATTGCTCAGTTAAAACAAACGTACCATTTCCATTCTGTACAGCAACTGCTAAGCATACAATACAAAGCCTACGTGGTCTGTGGGTGTCTATGTGTACTACTGGGCATCCGTTGACAACATTTTCACTTCCATCTTATTCCAAACCCTTGTTTTTGTAACAAATATACAATCATTGTTGCATGTTGTTCTCATGAACTCTGATGGTCCTCAGCTACAGAAGGCTGCCTGAATGGTAAAAGAGCCACTGGCTCACAGACAGTAAAAGTGATGTCCACAGGGGTGTCTAGGACAGAGGGACAGGGGACGTCAGGATGTTTGGCCAAGTAGGTGGGACTCACGCTGCAGACAATCTGCATTGAGCAGGTCCTGACACTTCTCGTGACACTTGACTCCACACTCGGTACAGCGCATGCCCTGCCGCGCAATGCCCCACAGCAGCCCCTCACACTCGTAGCAGTACGTTGGAGCCGTCGCTGTCCACACTTCAAAGTTATGGGGCGTCGTGGAGGAGATGGGGTAGATTAAGGCCTGCAGAGTTTTCCTGAGGACGTGAAGTTTCTGGAATGGAAGTGAGAGAATAAAAGTGTGAAATGTGTTGTAGATAGGTAAGGACCTTATGGTACACAGGGCAAACACGCAGAAAATTATATTTTATATTATGAATTCAATAAAATACCTTGCCTACTGCTAATTTTAACCATAACTTACATTATAAATGAACAACCAAAATTAAAACCAGACAAAAGGTTTGACTTTTATGAATGTCTTTTAAACTATGTCAGTTTTCAATTTCGTCTGGCACTTTTCTGCTGCATTAGAAAATCAGAAGTTGTGAGCCATTAGATGAGAACCTTGACAAATACCATTTTTCAGTTTTATGTGGATGGTTTATTATCAGATTCATTCAAACTGCCTGACTCGGTCGTGTGACAACAAGAGAGGATCCTACGTTATACGTAGCAACATGGGCATTGATTTCTATGAAATAAATTTGCCTTTAACAGCACTTGTTCAATACCATGCGTGCAAAATACTGCAATACCTGTGCCTGCTTTCTTTGAATAAGGACCTGCAGAACATTCTTTCTTGTCAGTTTAATATACCTGGACTGCTTCTGAAAAATTCGGAGATAACTCTTAAACTACTGAAAGTGATGGATCTGCCAGAAAAGATATAATAAATGTCGGGAATATCTGACATTCTGCGCAACTCAAAATGAAATGACATTGAAATCATACGAATGGTAAAGCTGCGTTGCTTTTTATCACGTTTCACCGCTTACTCACACAACTTCGCAAAATTGTTGCATTGTACTCAAAAACACGTTTGTCAAATAAATCTAACTGCATCATGTTTGTCAACATTTTTCTTCCTGTTCAACAAAGCCATGCAAATTCACGTGTTTGGAGGAGACTTATGCCGATGGAATAAACAACAGAAGACGTGCAAACACTCACCCGGTAAACAACCGGGCATCATCACAGTCAAAACTGCCATTCTGCACCAAGTCTATTTACTTAGTTGTATTTACTTTTATTCAAGCAGCAAACACTTTTGTATATAATTACTTCTGACTAGTATTTGGATGGTGCTTTTGTCTGATGGTAACACACTCACTCACATAAACACTCACTAATGTCAATTTAGAATGACCAATTTACTTGAAACACACGTCTTTGGACTGCAGTAGAAAAGCAGAGCACCCGGAGGAAACCCACACGGACACAGGGGGAAACAAGGAAGCAGAGCTGGATCCAGACCCCAGTCCGAACCTACACTATAGCCCAAGGACCTGTGAGGCACCAGAGCTACCTGCTGCGTCCCTGCATATTGAATTCACAGGAGTTTAAACATAACTCACAGCACAGTGAAGCAAAAGAAAGTTATGGGACATATGTTGTTTAAAGTAAGCTGTCGTGGCAACGTGAAAACGACAACGACCAAAACCCAGCTTTGCTAAAGGCCAATCTTATCTTGGGTAAATCACAGTGCGGCGGATACAGCTGTTTGTGCCATATATACTGTGACTGTTTCAAGGTTCTCGTGGTCTGACAACAGTCTCCCAGATGTAGTAAGAAAGAGAATCTAACTAAATGTGTAATCCTAACCGGAAACTTTGACACAGAAGCATCCCAGATTGTCAGTTAAACCTGCCTTTTAATTTACAGTGATGAAAAACTATGCAGCACCGGGCATCAGCGCCGAAAGCCCAGAGGTGCACAGCATATTTGACCGCATCGCTCGGACTTATTTATTTATTTTACACTTTGAAGTAACTGTGGCAGACACAACATGGACAGAGTTATATCCCTGACACATGCATTATTGATCCAAGGTTGCTGCCAAGATTGACTGTGGTCCCTATGATGGAAAACAATATCAGTTCTGGTGCAATCCGCATGACGCCGGTCGAAGCAGGGTACCTTACTGTACACATAGTGACAGCCAGGAGCAGCAAGCATGAAGGAGGAATGTACATAAAGGCATCCATATCTAAATTGAGTGATGCACTTTCTGTACAAGCTGGGAGCCAGCAGGTATTGTCAAGTAAATAAAGGTCACAAAATACATTAGAGATGCAACCAAAATTATTTACAAAAATGTTTATTTATGCAACTATTTCAGTTGGTCTTTCACGACTACTGAATATGGACCAGATCAAATGTACTTAAAACCGAGTTACACAGCCACCGTTTAAAAAGTAAACACTACGTTTGTTATATTAAACTATAAAGATTCCCAACTTTGCAAATGGAGAAATGTCAGAGATATTCAACCTGTGACAAAAGGGCAATAGTAACACATCCCAAGCAACAACTCATCTATTCCACCTATTTTTCTCTTTCAGTCCCCCTATATTTTATTCATTCATTCAAGTAGGCCATTTTCACCACACATGTTGTTAATAATAAACAATAGCGACTTCAGAAGACAAAAACCTTTAGATGCAGACATAAGTTTGCTCAAGAACAGTAGGTGCAATAGGCCTGCACAGATGTTTGCAACACATTGTGATGTAAATTTATGCAGCTGTTAAATCAGAAGTGGCTCCTGAAGACATGTGTTTTGAGAGCATTCTTAAATGCTGAAGGGGATTCTGCAGGTCTGAGTAAGAAAAGGAACATTCAACTGCATGTTGAGATTTTTTTTTTTTTAGATTTTTGACACCTTACACATGGGACCACCAAGTGGCCAGAGGTATAGGAGGTACTCCTGCTGGACAAAAAGGAGCAGTCAGATGTATGCATGTGCAGATCCTTAAATGCTTTGCAGCCTGTAACCTGCATAATGCTGCTGGAACATACACAGTCCAGGATGGTGTAAACAGGATGGTGTACTGTCTACCTTTCACTGTAGGAATACCGTCTGCAACAAAACTGGGGTATACCGGGTTTAAGGTGTGACCAGGTCGGGCAGAAATGACTGAACTTCAAACTGCTGTTTATTACAAAAATCCATGTATAAAGAAGGAAGCGACCAAAATATCACGGAAAACATCCAAATCGATTAAAGAAGGAAATGGCTTTTCATCACTAAAAGAAGAAATAACAAAACTCTCATGTATTTAACGGTAAAGTAAAAGATGTTGACATAAACTTAAATCGCCTCCATTACTCGAGAAACACAAACTGTCACTGCACACAATAACTGCAAAAGGGCTCAAACAGGTCTTCAAAACCCAACATTCTTCACCTTCTTTTGAAGACTCTCAAAATCTAAAGCCACCTGAGTGCACTTGCCACAAATATTATAGTCCATTGTTTGTCGGCTATAAGAGTTTGGCGATTTAGAAGTAACTCGCTACACCATGTATTAAGGATATTTCGGTACATGCTTGCGGTAATATTTCGTTGACAGTGTTCCAGCTGACTGGCTGACAGTCTGGGAGATGGGGTGTGGCGAGGGCAGAGCCTGGAATACACTGGTGTTCGTATTTAATGGTGGAATCCAGAAGCACATCAACATCTGGACCCGTGAAGCGTAAACTAGGGCTATGCTCAGATTGAGAAAATCTCACTACCAATAAATGGGCAAAAAAAAGGTTTAAATAATTGCAACATAAATCATGTTTTTAACAAGCTGTCGGAGGTGTGATGTCACAATATGTCAAGAAGACGTATATCCCGAGGTTATCCATTAGCAAACACGACAGCCTGTCCTTAACTCATTTCTTATATAAATCAAATGATCTGGGTGGAAACTTTATTCTGAAATCACATCACAGTGCTATGCACATGAAACCGAAAAGTATTTCATTTTGTTAAGAATGTGGGGATTCAAATAAATTCCAATTAATGCAAGTACTGCTGTAGGTCATCGAAATAGAAGACTACCGCTCCTTTTCACTGACCAAGGCATCCAGCACCCGGTGCTGCTCTGGCTGCCCTTCAGCCCTGAAGAGTTTATACAATTAAATCAGGAAGGATGTCGACGGGAAGCGCAGCCCTTCCCATCCTGGGACACCCTTTACACGCAGTGTGCTGACCACACCGCTTCTTAAAAATGTGCGTTAAAAGCTCCACTGAGCTTTAACTACATCTAAGTGCACACATCTCATTTAGGCAACATACACTGAAGTATCCGCGAAGCATGGCGCGTCGAGCTGCTTGAAAATTGGCAAACATTTAGAGCCGATAAACAATTAACTATAACATTTATGGCAAGTTCACTCCGGTGGCTTATTTAAGAAATGCACATCAAAAATCAGTCAGAAATGAACAAAGACGTATTTAACAGCATTTTACATCTTGGTAACGTCAAAATGAAAATGTGGATTGCTACAAACTGGCCCTGGAGCTAATTCCTTTAACTGCCTGGACTATTTGCAGAGTTTAGGGCCTATGTCACATTACGTGCACATTTATTTAGCCGACGATTTTGTCTAATAAGACTTACAGTAGTTTTATCCGTTCCATATAGCTGGGTGATTTTTACTGGTGTAATTTAGGTTAAGTACCTCACTAAGTGTTATTGCAGCAGGAGGTGAGATTTGGATCACGGTCCTTTGAATGCAAGGCGTCAGCTCTAACCCTACCAGCTGCATCGTGCTATCATACAGTTCATATCCTGCCGGCCTCTGTAAACCTGATGTTGCATAACTGAAAAATGGTTAATATGCAAACTGCGCACTTACCAGGTCTTCATTATTTAGGGTGGTTCTGTTCACAAGAGCAAATGAAATGCCTGCCTTTCGAGCAGCCAGTGTCTACAAGAAATGGCACAAAGTGTGACCGATTGGTTACAGTCAGCTGAATTAACAATAAAAATAATAGTGCTTTCCAAGGATCAGGATAAAAATAAACATATTGCTGGAAAACTGCTCAAATTTATCCTGTCTGTAACTGACAACTACTGCTTCTGAGACAACAGAATAAAACTGCTAGCAAAGAGGACATTACACTCATAATATTAGGATTTTACGATGCACTTTGACTAAGTTAATAATTTTATCTGTTATCAGCCCAAAACGCACATAAACAGGAACGGTAAGATATTAAAACACATCTCAGTTATTCCCTCAGATGTTTTAATATAGTTTTTTATTTTTACCAAACCTGGAGCAGAAATGGGACTCAGTAAGGCAGAAGGGGGTATTTGACTATTTCAGATTTCCTTAATTTCCTTTAAATTAGTTTGTTCGTGTTTCCTGCCCTCGTATTTTGTTCATTTTCACCCTCTGCTCATTTGAATCGCTCTGAAAACATACGTGCGCTATCAGATAAAAAAGGCAAAAGAGAGTACGAAAGCCTACGAAAACCAATAATTTAGAGCGCCTTGGAAAAGTATTCAGACTAGCTGAATGTTATCAAAACTGTCAGGATTACAAACTATAATAACGTGTATTTTTCCAATTGCTATTTTTTATGAACACATATAGTCTAACATGACATTGTAAAAACCAAAACGAGTTATTTGTCTACAGATATTTTTAAGGAAAATGAAAAACGTAGAGAATTATAAACTAGTACTTACCAACGCCTAAGAAATCCGGAATCATTAAAAGGAGAGAGAAGACAGAGAGAGGACGGAAAGTTTAAATCTGGCAAAGAATTAACACAGAACAACAGTTGTGCATCGATGCCTTTGTAGCCATGCAAGAAATATTTACGTGTGGACATATAAATTCCTTTTTTGTATATAAATTGAACTTAAAAGATCAGAAAGAGGCTGTTCATGCACGCATCAAAATACATAGTCCAAAACATGCTTTGCAATACTTTTGAATTAAGATCAAGAGTTTAAAATATTTTTGCCATTTGCCGCGCACAAAGAAAGGAGTCAGAAACTAATCTGTTGTGACGGCAGCAATAAAATACTGACCCAGTCACATTGCGACTTCAATTTTGATCTTAGTCACAGTAATAAGACAGGAGTGTTTCGTACTGACTAAGACAAGGAAAAAGCAAAGAGCAACGCAGGCATTGACAATACTGTGTGTCTTTACCATCTGCCCTACATCTGCAGCCAAATTATGGTAAAGAACTGTGAGGAAAAGCCAAATGCTCCTGAAAGAAGTGTATATAAGTGAGGGTAACAGCAACTCCCTGGTGAACACGTGTCTAGATGTTGTTCAGACATGCACTTGAACTAGCTGCAGGCATCAACATAATCGGTGTGTGCTTTTCTTCTGTCATTATTGAGAACTTAGTTCAGATTTTGCACCTCCTCATCCACCTATACCACATACTTTCATTGCTGCTGCTGTGAAACAGTCACACAGCTGTTGTGGACAATGAACAACAGGAATGAAGAGATGAAACCAGATTCAACCCTTTATTTTAGCAGCGTCATTTGGGGTATAAAAGGCTCGCCCCAGTAACTTTTACATTTCGATTTCAATGTCTTGCCACAGTTGAATCAGAAGCCAATGAAGTCCTCGGTTATATTTTTGGGATGAGTTGTCAGCATTCCAAACTTGACATTCATATTAAAGGTTCACAGAGCATGGGAAATTTACCAGGCATTGGCTGATCTGAAATCTGACAACTCACTGAAAAATATCTCCCATAATCATTATGGGTCCACAAAGATATGGAATAGCTCAATACTTAAACATGTACAACCCAAAATCAAAAGACAACCAATACTTACCAAATTGTTGTAATTTTACATTCAGGGGAGATGTGACAAATACAGTATGAACTTAAATCCTTAGATACGGAAACATCATTCGTGGACATATTAAACTGCACAGTTTATTTGTGGTAGACCTTTTACACAGTAGTCAGCTAAGTGTGTACAAATAACCAGTAAAATGCTAAAAAAAAAGGTTGCCTGTACAAAACAGTCTTTAAAAAAAGCTCAAACAACTGTTGAACTGCCTTTTGCTGAAGGCATATTTAAAGCAAGAAGTCTTACTTTTGATATCATTTTTGGTGACCAGCAGTGACATATATGTTAGCAATGTAGCCCCAAAAAAATAAGAACAATACAGAACAACATAAAGTCTAAACAGTAGAACAATAAAGCTAAAAGTTGTAATACAAAAATTTGTGAGCAGCAAGGAAGAAATCCCTCTTCTTTTTATACATATATATCAATCATAGCACAAAGGGAAACAAATGAAACATGAATCAAAAATAACCTTGTTGAGGCGGATAACTCACCAGGTCTCGGACAATAGGTATGGTCCTCTTACGCCGTAAATCTGGCATGCTGTCAATACCATAAAGTATGCTGCCGGGCCTGGTGATGGAGACAGGTTTAGACAGATTTAGTGTGTATTAATATCATAATAATGCTGTGCAGGGGAAGACATAGCAGGACTAAAAAGGGTCATTTAATTTACGGTGCTGGCAAACACCAATGCACTGTATGTCATTCTGTTTTTTTACTCATCTTCACTCCTAGGTTGGAAACTGGGACCAACTCAACTGTATATACCATGCTGCTGAAATACCACGCTGCCAATACATGCCGTCTGCAACAGTGACCAGCTTGTCCGGAGCTAAGGGACACAAGGACTGCAGTGTTCTCAGTGACATTTTGCACTTTAGACAGAACTGCTGAGACATGAACAATACATCTCGACACCAAGCTGGACCGTGGTATCATGGTAAAACTATGAGAACTATAAGAATGCAATGAGTATTTCTGGGATGCTTCCCTGCAGATACAATGGCGTGGCTGCCACATATCTGAGACTTAATCTATATTGAACACTGGCTTAACTGCAAATATGCACACCGACTCCTTGAGTTAAGAACATTTGAGTTATGAATTTTACAAGACAGGAAGAGATGTGTTCTGTTCAGATCTTCTAAAAAGGTCACATGGAGTTCCATGTGCAGATGTTTATGGTCAGAACAAACTCAAACAGGGCAGGGGTGTCAGTACTGACTTAGTCCCTTTGAGAACTATATTACAGTCCCTTACAGTGTCTCTGTAGCTTGGGTCTGGTGTTTCTGAGTCCTGGAGGTCAGTAACAAGAAGAGCATTCTATATATTTACAGGCTATATCAGTTAACAATTGGGACTGAATAGGAATTTACTTTGACACTGTTTTTCACTCATTTCAAATTATTTTTAATTTTAATGTGGCTCGAGGTTATCAAAAATGCTACAATTTTTATTGTGCATTTTTTATATTATCACTATATCCAAGACTTCCACAAAACCAAGCCAGGAAAAAAATAGAGGCACATCTCTATTACTATGTTGTACTGATTTTGTAGAAAATAAAGCAAACTACAAGTGGCCAGATGCTGACAAATTTTGCACATTTTGTATCAATTTAGTAAACAGTAAAATACTTTTAAAGGACTGCCACGGCAGAAACAGTCTACGTGCCCTACGTTCCCAGACTCTGAATACACAGTAACCCTACACAGGACGAGTGCTCGATAAAAGTGAAACAAAAAATAAGTCTTGCGGCAAATTTTGATGATTCGATTTACAAACTATTCAAATTACAAACAGGCATCCAGGCCCAGCTGTGTTTGTAAAACGAGAACTCGGTACATACAGGTACATGTACACATACAATACCACTCAAAAGCTTTTTACATACATTGTCTTTTCCTGTTCGTATCATTCCTGTCGACAACTCCTGTATTACATGCAGTCATTCCAGTGCTACTTTGCTGATACAACCTACATGACCAAACAATGCAACCCATCGCTCGCTGCTCAGATTATTATTGTCCATTTCCTTCTTACCTCTGTCTCCACTGTTCTCGCAGTCTTTGCCCAGTCAAGGCTTTTATCACCCAGTGAGAAGCCTGAGGCTATACCAGTGCCCTGTGGTATCCTTCTGTCACTCCTGATGTACAGGTTTTCAGACAGCCCATCTGTATCCCAATGTGATGTTGACAGGATCTGTGCTCATGACATACTGCAGAGATCTGTCCCTTGTTTGCCAGTCTCACTGACTGGTGCAATACTGTTCCCCAGTTTACTCCAGCATGCAAAAGATACATTTGCAGATCTGTAAGAACTGAAAAGCACTTATTATTTTTGTAACTGAAAGATTTACATGTCTCCTAGGCTAAAACATACTTACATCTAATTTATGTGAACCAACTGGAATTTGATGACCATTGCATTCCAAAAACAACGGGTTTTTGATCGTTTGTCACGGTACCCGAATGGGAAAATTCCTTCTATCATCCTCAACGTTATATACGATGTTATCAGACAAGATACTTTGTGCTGAAGTATAAAATGCAGCAATGTGAAAGCTGAGGTTGAGCATCGTATCTGGTGGCTGTCAGTTCAGCACCCTCTTCAGTGAAAAAATGCTCAGCACCACGAACAGAGCATCTCTCAACAAAACTGACAGTTTAAGCCACAGCCAGCTGAGCTTCAGAGCCACCACTGAACAGCAGCTGCATTGTCATTCTGGAGTCAAATTATCTTTGGCAGAATCCTTTCTATTAGAACTACTAGTCTAGGGTCTATGTGGAACCCACAGCGCTGGCCACCGCTTTCAGTTAATTTAGCTTTTTGTCCTTCCCTAAGAAGCTTCGCCTGTCCTCCATCGCTAGGTTTTATTAACATAATGCCAAGCCTGCAGTCTATGTTTCAGTTCGTCGGGCCTCCTCTCTCCAGCACTGCTGTCACAATAAAGATCTCCCCACATCTTATAACTGACTGTTGGTTTAAAATCTAATCAAAAGCAAGTAAAGCTATATATAAGATAAACTCTAAACGCTTTAGAAATGCTCTGGTAATTTCCCTGTGTATAAGTTACTCTTCATTATTCATGCTGACACCAAATGTCAGTCACAATGTCACAGAGAACTGCCTCTGTGCTACCAGAAAAAGCTTTTAAAGTAGACAAAGTACAGCCGTCAATAGACCGACTTTCAAAACCAAGCTAAATGAAAACAAGGCCCCTGTAATTGATGGCATGAATTTTTTAAAATTCAAATACATTGTGGTCTATTCATGAGAATTAATTTGTTATTTGTTTCATGCGTTTCTATCTTCCTATTGCGAAGGGACCCTTTTTTTTAATGCTGCAAAATGCAGGGTTGCTAACATATGCCTTACAGGAAAGGAGGGATATTTTTGCATATGTGAACATGCCAGGTACTGATTTTCAGGTTAAGGCTGTGATATACTTTACTCTGTTTAAAGCATAATATGTAATTGCTTTGGCCCAATATGCAATGCGCTTCTTATATACTCCCTCAGTGTTTAATATTAAAAATCCATACATTCCCCAAGGAGAGAATAAACAGAACTGTCCTTGAGTTATTCAGATCAGTGTCACTTACCCCACGGCACCCTGAAGATTTGATGAATCCAAGACATTTCCGCCTACCATCCGGGCCTTTACATAAAACAGAAAATAGAAAAGGTGCTTTGGGGAGATCTTTGTGGAATTGCACATCACTTTACCATTATAAACCTTTAGCTAGATTATTTAAGCAAATATACTCTGTGGTTCTAATGCAAGATGAATACAATACAGAATATCTGGAAGTCAGTTGATCTGCCGAGAAGGAGGGATAATTTGGATGTGGAAACACAGAGTGTGCAGGTTTGCATTGCTCTAGACAGAAGGCCGCTTTTTAAATTTTCATTCTCACAATGCATCCCGAATTATGTTGCCAAAATATGCAACAACCACAGTTTTTAAACGAAATAAAAATTTTTGGTATGGCTTTTTTTCAGTACATAGCAAGGTTTGCTAAATTTTTACTCACATTTTGGCCACTTTGGAACTTTCATTAGCTTCTACATTCTAGTAATGTTTCATTAGAATTGTTATTTATTATCAAACGGGGATATAAGGGTGTTGTGTAGCACGGTGAAATGTTGGGGATAACACTGTCACTATCACATCGCAGGGCTTAAAACAATGTTCCCCTTTCCGGACACATAGTACATCACTACAGGTGAAATGTGAATGCAACCGCTTTCAAAACTAAAGAAAACAATATAATGATGAAGGTTAATGAAGACAAACACACCACAGAACATGCAGCACCAAGATGGCCACACACCCACAAATGGAGACAAATGAGAAAATGGAAACATGAATAACAGCAATTTAAAAAACCTGGGTGTCCAAAGCAGCATTATCTGAAAGAGAATCATGAAAAAAGACTTGTAAAATATTAGAAAAAAGCAGATTTTTTTTTTTTCAAAAAGGTAATATGCTTGTTGTAAAGCTAAGCCTTGGTGGATGGTTTGTTCAAACAAAAAAAGGCGTAAAATTAGAGAAATGCCCTAGATATTGTGCGATAACTGTAAGGGAAACACATAGTCCATTACATCAGGATTGAACCAAATGAATTCATTCCAGGACATTTTTTAAACATATTTTTTTAGACTTTTATTTTAAGAATATATGTTAAGACCTCTAAAAATGAGACATTTTGACAACACTCCAGCTACCTCTACAAATCATTTAATCTTAAAACATATCTTAAAACACAAAGAACAAGCCACTGATCATTAGAATATTAGTAAATTCAGGCACCAACAGTACTAGTTCTCCAGAATCTCTGCGTTGCATAGAAACCCCAGAATCTGTTCTACAGAAATTAATCTAGTGCGTAACATTTATTATTTACTACAATATAGTACAAAGTGCATAAACTAGTGTAAAATAGTCAGTAACATTAAAGTTAGAAAAACAAGAGATACGTATAACCAAAAAAACAATGAATACAGCAAAACACAATGATTCTTAAAATAAAGTCCAGATGTATTGTCAGTAGGGATCCTATAGACCACCAATAAATTCTCATGGTCAATACATAACAGACAAGGGCCATCAAGTAACTTATAGATCACAGCTTCCCAGAGGTGCTCTGATCTGCCACCTCACCTTCGCTACTAGATCTTTGTAAACCTTAGGGTTATATCAATGACTGAAAAAAAAATCATGGCCATATTTTGACTAAATGCATGCATTTTTAACTTACTGTGGATGGAGCTTCAGGTTTGCATATGTATATATTTGCATTTTTGTAAGCTAAGTTCCATATTATGGAAAACAGGACAAATGGTGTATGACAGAACAGGTCTGTGATCTACAGTTTGATTTTGGTTCAAATATGTATTGGGGAAAAGAAATCATTATCAAAGACATTATCATTGTTTCTCAAATGGCAAGTTTGTGATGCTTCTGAATTACACTAAACAAATTTACACTGAAGGGACTGTTAACTTGAGGGGCCACAAAATTACCCATTACAAACTGCACTCAAAAATGAATTTAGCAGGGAATATAATTCTGGGCAAACGCGGCGGCGCATTCGAGCATAATGACACTCCCACTGATGTTTCACAATATTGTTAAAGCACCTATAGTTTGCAGACCATTGTAGGGACTGCTATGTAAAAATGACCAATAAACATGCATATACCTCCATTCACCGTTGTCTTGAGACAGTACACAACTGTTGGTGGAATAACGTACAGCCAATACAGCATGCGTCATATAGGATTGTGAAAAAGTATTTCGATTTTCCCTATTATTGCATATTTGTCACACTGGATGGTTTCAGATCTTTAAACAAAATACAAAGGGAAACTGAGTAAACACATAATACAGTTTGTAAATTACTACTTAATTTAAGGAACAAAGTTATTCAGCACTCATATCACCCATGTGAAAAAGCAGCCAAATTACCAAATTTAACCAATACTTAGGCAGAGTAATACATATACAATCGGGTTTCTGTGCGACCTGTCCTGTTGAGTCTAAAACTCACTATATATTGAGCCTTACCATGAGACTGAAGGAGTTAGCAGAAAACTTTAAGAATGCTATCCCACAGTCAAAGGAAATTCCAGAACATGATGGTGGCAATGTGATGATGTGGGAAGGCTTTGCTGCCCACGACCTGGACGACTTGCCGTTGTTGAAGGAACCATCAATTCTGCACTCTACCAGTAACTTCTTAAGGAGAGTGTCCAGTCATCTGTCTGTGAGCTGAAGCATAGTTGGGTTATGCAGCAAGAAAATGATCCAAAACAAAAGAGCAAATCTATGTGTTAATGCCTGAAAAGAAACAATGTTGAACTTTTGCCATGGCCTAGTCAAAGTCCAGAACTTGACTAGACAGAGACCCGAGTGAGAACCTAAAATGAACAACTTGGGGTCAAAAACCTCCAAATGTGTCTGAATTAAAGCTGTTTGGCAAAGAAAAACGCACTAAAATTCCTCAACAGCCATGTGAAAGGCGGATATCAAATTATAAGTATTTGGTTGCAGTTATTACCACTGAAGGAGGTGTACCCACTTTTTAAGTTTACTTTTCCGCATACGTGATATGGATATTGGATAACTTTGATCTTTAAATAAATGAAGTAATCGTTTAAAAACTGTGTTAAGTGTTTACTCAGGTTTCCTATGACAATATTACGATTTCTCTAAAGATCTAAAACCATTCAGTGCGGCAAACATGCAATAACATGAGAAGTGAGGAAGGGGAGCAAATACTTTTACATCACACTCTAACAGTGCCACCCAATGCACTTAATATTAAACAATGCATTTAAAATTCATATCGTATGCTTTGTACATTAAATATATTTCATACTAAAAAACTCAATTACATTGCCGAAAGGAGTAGGATGGGTCAGAGAAGAAATGTCTGCCAAAACAACCTCTTTCCTGTCAGGTCACTGGAAACATTTGTCATTTGACTGATATATCTAGACCCAGTGACTCCCACTCACCCATAATTCATTTCAGTTGAACTGAACTCATTGGGCCTTAAAAGGAGCTGTTCATTTTGTCAAACTTTCCACCAAATTCCAAAAAACTTTTGCAGATGTAGTACACATGTTTTAATATTATGCATAGCCTTGAAGTTCACACTAATACTGCCTGCTGGAGCCCAGAATGTCTATTTACAGATTCTGCACCAGGACCAGGTCCCACTGCTATTTAACCAAAATGCTGCAATTTTAGTGGTTTATCCACCAACATCCCAAAAGAGGAAGACAATATGGAAAATCTGATCAAACCTCATTACTTCCCCAAGAATTCTGCATGACAGATGCAACCCAAGAACGCAGGAATTTGATAAAATCTGATAGTACACGTGGAAATCAGTACGCTTAAAACACCTAGTATTCACACTTAATCCAAGGAGAAAGGAAAAAAGCAACAATGATGTTATTATCCGTAACATTAAACTGTACAGTCTATCTGAAAGGTGTGCTGGGATAACAGCCATCACCTGCCATACTAACTCCCCGACCGTACCCCAGAATCATAGGGTGCTAGCCTATGAAACTACCCTTGGGTGGGACACCAGATTATCACAGGGTGGCCACACACAGTATGGGTAATTTAGAGTGACCTAGTGCCCTGGAACACACGTCTTTAGACTGTGGGATGAAACCCACACAAAGAGAACGTACAAACTCCACACGGACTGAGCCGGATGCGAACCCACAACAGACCGGCCCAGGTGCTGTGAGGCAGCGACACTATATGCTGAGCCACCGTGCTGCCCGTGTATTTAAGTATGAGGTGAAAAATAAAATTTTCATCTGAACCAGAATGTGCATAACTTACTGTAATCTGTTGTATTAGGAGTTTTTTGTAGTGAGTTAGGGCTTGGGAGTCAGTGGCAAAAATGCCACCCCAGCAATAAATACAACCACTGTACATGTTGAATTTCGGGGGATTAAACCCCCTGAGACTTGGCCTTGGTTGTATAAGGCAGACGACTTGATAGGACAATTTGCAGTTCGCTGCACTTTGATGCGGAAAAAGCATCGATAACAACAGGCCAAGTGGAAATTCATTTAGGTAATGGAGAAAAATGTTCCAAACTCAGCCCAAGAGATGGTTAAATCAGTCAAAACTGAAGCCAGTACAGCAAACAAGTGGAAGAAGAAGAAACTTGAAATTTTTGCCTACTAGAAATACATACATTACTGAACACAATGCATAAGAGAAACACACATAGTTTTAAGTGCATTTTTTGCATTGCTGTAGTAGTGGTTTATCCAGTTTTAAAGTCTTCAATAAATTATGGAACAATTCTTGCTGCTCCGTTAACAAAGAGAACTTCTAGTCCTCAAGTCAATGCACGATCAGGATTTTATAGTTACAGACAGCTGATCAACACAATCTGAAAGACAAATTTAAAAATGTGCTACTTATTTAATGTCAGAAAGAGAAAAAGCCCTGTATGACTTTTTACACTTCTCAGCTCAGACAGGTACATGCATTGTCCTGTAGAGAACTGACCACAGAGGGATTATGAGAAAGAGCAGGGCATAGGAAACGACTCAGGTCTCTACAGGAACCGTTGCTTGTTCAGTGGGATGAAACTGAACCCCAGCATCCCGCGTCTGTCTTCACTTATTGACATAATGTTCAACTTCCACGTAGTTAAAGAACTGCATCATTTCTGCCTTTTTGGGATGAAATTGTACTTATCAAACATTGTGTCATAAAACCATAAAGTGCCTAATTTGAGCATTGAAAAAATAGCAGTAAGCACTCCGATTCACAACTGGTAACTGTATTCAAATGTCACATATCAGCCACTGCGTTCAACCGATGGAAAGGAGCAATAAGGAATTGCTGTTGAAAAATCATGTCTATATGACATTAAAAACATACGGCGATGCTCTATTCAAGCTAGTAACATGCATTAAATCTTACACCAAATCCAGGACACATGTGCTCCATTCCTTCTACACACCTCCTCTATTAGAGCAGAAGAAGCCTTACTGCTCACTTCTTCACCAGAATGTACAGCAGCCTTCTATGAGACTGAAATAAATATTCTAAACAACGCTGACCTGGTTAGAAAATGCCCTTGGGAGTGGGAATTAGCATCTGAATACAGTGGCTGCTCTCGTGAAGTGAACAGTGGGCTCGCAGAAAGTGCAAATGCGTGGAGTCTGGACTGAACAGCTACTAACACCACCAGCGTGCTTGGGAACAACTGCTGGCAGAAAAGCCTTCAGTGACAAATTTATGAAATTTCTGAAGTTTTTATGCTTCCTTCTTTCACAGACAGAGCTGCGTCAGAACATTCATTCATTGCATTCATAGAATCGACTGAAAGGACCCTTCTCTTCCAAAATACAATGCAATAAATAGAAAGTATATATACCCAGATATGTGAAATGAGCAGCAGATGTATCTTTACCAAAGTACCTCCTATTATATATACACATACCTTTACATAGTCTGCTAATAAATAGCTCCCAATGAATTGACATCAGCATCCGGTTGAAGATAAGGTCAGACAGCAACATTAAGGAGAAGTTACTGCCTTTGGCACAGCCACCAGTCTATTTTCTTCTGCGCTTGTGTAGTATTTGCCAGGATTTAGAGGTTACATTTAAATACAAATAAAGAATAACAGATATACCAAAACAGTTTTACCAAGTACCATTTATAGTCACAAAATAAGATTTGTAAACTTTCTAAATTATAAGTACCAAAGCAAGTAAAAAGAAGCTGCATCAACAACAGCATGCATTACAAAACATGTAAGTAAAGGTTAGGAAGTCTATATATCAATATGTCATAAACCACAGCTTGATACCGGCACATAAAATGGTATAGTGTAAAAAAAATCTAGCTAAATAATATATCAACTGTGTTATTAAAAATGCAAGGATTCAAGATCCAGTGCAAGTCTTGCCGGCGAAAGACAGCGAAAAAGAAAAAGATAGTGAAAAGGCTTTTTAAGGAGTGTGGATGTTACTACAGTGTATGTTGAGCTAGAAGTTGTCATATCTGGGTCAGGAGCTTGATCATGTTGAAAACAGCTGAATGAAGCGCCTGTTTCTCCCCCCTCTGAACACAGCAATAAGACACCACCACTGAATATGTTCTCTTTAAACAGCAGTTTGCACAGTATATCTGTTTCCTCCAATGACGCCTCGAGCCTCAGTAGTGCACACCTCAACCTCAATATTTCATTTTTGGTAAAACTAAAACACTATTTAATTCCAAAGACAATACTGGAATAGATGTTTTTTGTATTACCTCAAGAACAGTTTTTATTGATATTCATTTAGTA
This sequence comes from Arapaima gigas, assembly GCA_900497675.1. Lineage (NCBI taxonomy): Eukaryota > Metazoa > Chordata > Actinopteri > Osteoglossiformes > Osteoglossidae > Arapaima > Arapaima gigas. The sequence goes on along the minus strand of UFQX01000577.1, from coordinate 51,781 downwards.
ATTTTTCCTTTGACATGCAAGTACCGTACAATGTCTGATTTAGTTAATCCTATATGCTGTACTTGGGAAGTATGTTTTATTAAAAATGTGCAAGACTTGTAAAATATGCATGATTTCGATTGGCCAGGAGACAACTGCATCTCTGGTAATAATATGAGGAATTTCACTAAGAAATCAGACGTTTGAGTCTCATAGTCTACGCTTTTCCAGTATCGGGTATAAAATGAAGAGGTGATTAAGTTGAAAAAGCAAAATCTGTGCTTAGCAGTTTTGAAAAACACCACGAAAGTGGAGAAAAGCAAAGCACTGTCCTGTTGGCATGAACTGAAATTTCTTCCCAACTGTGGGGTGTAACTGCCAAACTGTCATTCTGACCAAACTGATACTGTGCAGCGCTTGCAAACTTTCAGGCCTTACATTTTATGCTCAACTAAATCTACCACTTGCTAGATGATACTTTATTGATTAAGTCATTCTTTTCCCCCCTTTTCCCCCCTTGGCAGGGCTCAAAAATGGCTCAGTGTCATCGAATGGTGCTGCCCTTTCACTTTAAGAGGAGTAATGAAAAGCACAGCTCATTGTTGACTGTTCAGCAAAATAATTCTACATTTTTAATTTCCCAAAAAAAAAGCATATGCAGCTGGAAAAAAAAAAAACACCAAGAACAATGTGCACTTGTACAAACATAATGGAAAAGCATCCTATATTCGTTTTTTAAACCAATAAAAGCACTTTCTGTAGATCACTACCCAACACACTTATCATCTGCTTACATAAGAATTTAACCTAAACTGACTTTTATTGCCTTCTTCTTTGGATGACAGCCCACTTTAGCAAACTCCACCACTGTGCTACATCGTTGGAACAGAATCTGGGGTTTCTCTTGCAGCTACAGAAATGTAATCTTGAAACATACGGGCAGCTTATTCCTACCCTAAAATTTCACGCTGCATTTGAGAAGTAAAACTTGTCGATTACCACGAGTAATAAAATTGGTAAGATTTGAAAGATTTAATTTTACTGTACATCTTTCAAAGCATTATAAAAAAATATACACAAATATCGTTGGCATGTTATAAAGCATTTTCATTAAATTCACTGAATACATTTTATCGATTCATCTCGACAGAATATTTAAAAATGAAAACATATGAAAAGGTGTATGTACCTCCAGCAAGAATCTGCTCCTCCAGTTCAGCCATTTGTTTCCTATATGCCCTCAATGCAGCCTCTTTAAAAGTTGGTCTAATCCTCTTCTTGGGAGCAGTTGCCACAGGCTGTTCTTCTGCTAAGTTCTGATTTTCATCCTCCTTCACAACAGTCTCCTCAGTCTTCTCACTTTCCCCTGTTTCTCTAGTGTCCCCAGATTCCCCAGCATCTAAGGGCTCCTCAATCTCCTCCTGACCTTCTGTGTACACCATAGCATCAAACTCAGCTGTTTCTTCAGTCACCTGGTCATCGTCATAGTCTTCACTGTACTCTGCATCATACTGGTCATCATAGCTGCAATCATATTCCAATACGTAGGTTCCCTCCTGAGGAAGCTCATAGTCCTGGTACTGCTCCTCAGGTTCATTTGCATTTGTCCTATTCTCCAGGTTGGCAAGAACCTGCTCCATGACCTCAACATAATGCGTTTCATTGTCCACTGCTTGATCACTACACTCTTCCTCATCAGCCTTGTAGTAGAAGGGCTCAGTATAGACATCTGAGTCAATGGTTGTGCTAGAGCCATTGGCAGTGGACTGGGATAAAGTCCTGAACCTGCCAATGAATGTGGAGTTTGCAGGTTCCTCTGTGGTGCCAGAGGCTGCAGCACTGGTGCTCTGGGAGCTTTTGTTCCAGACTACCTCCAGGGCCGATTTGGCTCTCTGCAGAGTGGACCCAAATGTTGGGAAGCTAAATGTTTTATCACTTAGGTCTATACTGAGCCGGCTGTGCCAGGATTTTGGCACTTCCTCGGGTTTCTCACTCCGGATCTCGCTCTGACTACGATACATGGCGGAGGACTTGTTCTGATTCTGGTAAAAATTACTTGTGTTGACCTCCGGATCACTCTGTACGTCAGGTTGGCTCGTTGATTCACTCTCTAAACCAGGGCAGGTGGAAGGGGTGCTATCAAGGGTCATGTAGTTCTCTCCTTCAAATTGTAAATCCACCTCTTGGCATTTTATAATGTTTTCAGGAAAACCGAGATTAGCTGCAGGGTCAAAGGGGCTACTGACCTCTGATACAAGGTTCTGCTCTGTTGAGGCATCAAGACCCGAGTCTGCTCCTTGCTCCAAGTGGTGCCAGTCTTTCCATGGTGACAGGTCACCCTGCAGAGAGAGCTGAGAACCACTGTAGTGGCTCCTGTCACCTGATACTCCCACAAGCCCATTGCTCACACCACTGTCAACGGTTTCTGTGGTTTCTGCCTCATTCTGTTCCACAAAGGGTTGATTTTCCTGACTCAGACTTTGACTTGGTGGGCTTGCATACCACGACGAAGCCATATCTTCCTGCTTCCTTTGCCACAGCTCTTGATCTGAAGATGAGAGAACCTGGCTGAAGTACTGGTTTTCTGAGAAATCCTCAGAGTATGACTGACACAGCTTTGAACAGTCTGACTCAGAACGGCTGAGCTTAGGTGTTGAGTACTCACTTTGGGAAAGCCACACAGGAGTTAAATCTGTGTAGAAATGCTTTGTTTGCTTGTCTTGGTCTTCAAACTCCACTGACTGATAAGTGTCGTCAGCGTAACGCACTGAGCCTGAATACTGGATGCCATCAGTTTGTCTGTCGTGATTGCCGTGAGATTTTTTTTTGTCTGACTTATTTTTATTTGCCATCTTTGGCAAGGTTGCATATGTATTCCTGTTCAAGTCAGCTTCTAGCTCTTTATCACTATCCATTGAGTCCCAGTCATCGAGATCACTCCTTTCTTTAGTACAAACTTTAATATCCATACTTTCATAAGTCTGGGAAGATGTTAACCCTTTATCTCTCTTCTCTGATTTGTCATGTACAAGGCTATCTGTAGATACAGATATACCTGTGCCCTTAAGTTTGTAACATTTTTTTAAAACTAAATCTCTGTCTTGGGGTGTCGAAAAGATAACAATAATGGGACGGGGCTTGGCACTGGAACATTCTCTGTGTTGCCCTAACCGATGGGCAAGTTCAACTTTCGGACTCTTGTGTGCTTCAGTGAAGCCCATTTTTTCCTTCAAAATTTGATGAATGAGATTCTCAGTATTTTCAATCTTGTCCTCAGGCACATTCAGGAACCTCAGTGTCGCTTTGTTATCTTGGTGGCTAATCTGTTTAATGTAATCATGAATATCACGAGTCTCACGTCTGGACTGCACAAAGCCTGAACGCAACTGCTCTATCTCGCTCTGTACCACTTCCACACTGGTGGAAATCTCATCAATGGAGTTCTTGAGAGCGTTGACGTGCCCTCGCAGCTCTGAGAGTTCCGTTTCAATCTGACTGATCCCCTGCAGCTCTTTGAAGATCATCTCCATCACATCCTGGGTCTGACTTATGCAACCCGTGGAGCTGGAGCCAGGCTCTAGTGAAGTGACTTTTTGCTGCCGGCCAGCCCTGTCGAGGGACTTGCTCCGGATACCCAGAGTCTTCCTCCAGTTGCTCACCTCTGAATCTGAAGACACGTACTCTTGACTCTTCTTCCACTTTCGGAGCTTCCGCAAAGCTCCTAGCCTTAGCGTGTGAAGACTGCTGCGCTCCACCCTATCCCCCTCTGAACTTCCATCAGAAGGAGCTAGGCTTGTCAAGCTCTTCCTGTTCCTTCTTACAGGCATGGTCAAAGCTCTGTGTTCATTGAAACTATGGGTAAATTTGAAGTCACTCAGAGCATCAGAATAACTGCTTTCAATAGATAAGACCTCCTGAAGGAGACTCTCATTATTGTTCACTAAAAGAGCACTTTTCTGTAGTCCGTTAGCTATCGCTACACGGTAACTGAACGTTGGTGAAAGTGACGAGCAGTCGTTTCTGCCTTCGTCTTCTTCAAGGGATATATTACGAGCTGATGAACATCTAGAAATTTTCTTCACAGTAGTCTTTAATGCTGTGGAAAGATTTGGGTTCCACGTCTGTGGCTCTAGTGTATATTTTTGCTCCTTTTTGTCACCACTCTCTTTCTTCTTTGTGGAATTTGCCAATTTCTTTGTAAACATTCCTTTGCAAATATTTACAATGTAAGACGACAGGCTTTTGAGAAGGGCAGAAACCATGGAGAGTTGTATTTCACCGATGTTTTCTAAATGGGGTAAAGCTGAGAAGGTAGGAAGTTGAACAGTAACCGGATGTGCATAAAAATGAATGAACTGCAAAAGTCTTAAAAGTCAGCCCTCAGCGATGGGCCGAAAGTGCCCTGCCTGTTGTGCCGTTCAAACGCGATGAGGCAGTCTCCAAAGTTTGTACATCCACATCGGGTGGCCACGAACGCTGTAAAATCCAGCTGCTTTCCTCATAGCTAAGAGCATTGCTCTAAAAGAGAATAAGAATAAGAAGTCATACGAAGCACATTTTTTACCTTTAATATAATGGTGCAGTTTTACCCGGGGGAATTAACACGTTTAAATATTAGAGACAAACCATAATGAACGGGTAGTCCAGTAATAAATTAACTTTAAAATGCAGGTAGAGATCATTGCCTTTCTGTTTTTGCCTCAATGCAATGTTGGAGTTAAAATCACTCTGGTTACTCTTGCCAATGTATTCTGTTCCTGGATATTTCAGCATGCAGTTCAGGTATTTGTTAAGTTTAATAAATGCAGGACACTTACAGAAGTGAAGACCACTGTAAACCACAGGACACACCTATTACTTTAACTGCCTCTAGACTGGTAGTGCATAACTGTTAAACCCTGATTTCATGAAGCTTGAAGCAGTATTTCTCAGTATGCACAACACAGAAATACAAGTATGGGAAATCATTGTCGTCCATGTTAAGATATTATGTCTAACGTTTGAATAAACCATATCCTGTCTTAGGTTTAAATAAAAACTGTTAGTGGAAGATAACTGTGAACGCCACATTTCCATCACCTAAATGTGAAATGTACTGTTATTTTTCATAGTGAGGGCATAACTGCTGAATTATGACTTCAGAACAAAATTGTCTTTCCAAAGGCAATTGGCAAAAAAAAAAAAAAATTAACATATAAAACTGAATATGCTGTAAGTACACCTGTATTGTTTTATATAAAGCAATGTAAGCTTCTGACTGCCCACTTCAGCATGAGGGTGAATAAATTGAATCGTACGTCTCTCTAGTATATATTCTTTTAGACAGATCGGTTTCAAATACTATACAGTACTGTACAATGTATATAACAAAGAAATTCAGCGACAAAACTAAACACATATGTGGAAAGTATTTGTCTCATATCCTAAAACTTTTTCAGAAATCTGTAAAATTGGAAATTAGTCCAAGGTAAAATAATGGAAATGAATGCTAAAACTAGTGGAAACCTGTCACTAGCCATTAAACTGCAGGAATAAACACTTGAAATGATTTAAATTATTACTGGTAGCGAATATACTGTTTTAGCGGACAGTGTCATTTGGGGGCATGTTGTTTTCGAGTAACTGATCTATAGGTGCTGGCAGGTGACGGTGCAGTACCTGTAAAAAATGCTTTGTCTATCGATGTGCCCGATCCAGCACTACGCTGCAGTTATGCTGAAATAGATACAAGACACTGTCTTTCTGAGTAGCTGTTTTTGATGATGGGAGAATAATAGGCTGACAGTTCTTTATTCATAAACCACTCTAATTTGCATTAAGCACTTAATATGTTTTTTTTTGTTGTTTACAGGTGTTTTAAAAGTGTATTTAAGGCACTGTGACTCATCATTTTGTTCTGAACATTGCCCTAGGATCCTGTATAGCATATGGCGGTGCTCATGTGTCACTGTCAAAAGACTGATTTAAAATGACAGTAAATATGTAGTAATTGGTGTCATACCTGTGTAATTTTCTTCAGGTAAGTGCCAACAGATCAGGATTTTTTCAGAAAAAAATGTAATAGGGGACATTCCTTTGCACGAAATAGCCTTTCCTGTTAACAGTTACTCGCTGACTTTTCGTTTTAGAGCAACTGTCACTTTGTAAAATCTTTTGAATGCAGCACAAGTAGATGAAGTAAAGGCTGCCAATACTGATGGCCAAGCAGAGAGGCCTTCAAGCGAACAGGCATACCCCAGGTGTCAGCTCCCATCAATCAGTTCCCCCCCACTCATCCTCCCTGCCTACCAGACCAACTACAACCACATGGGGACTGCAAAAAAAAAAACTACATAAAATCTTCCATGTCTTAGATCAACTGGGGCTAACATCCCCCTTGGCAGAAATGACATTCATTTCCAAAAACTGTTTACTGTACGTCCTTTATAGATAGATACATCAGAATCTAATGCTCTGGAGGAATAAAGAAGGCATCTGAGACATTTAATGGAACATTACAAGATTTCTAGTGTCATTCTGTCTGTAGAGAATTACCTGTAACAGTTAAAGTGTTTGACCAGGATGAACAGAAAGTCTATGAACAGTTTCTCTAACATGAGAGTTAAAGTCCACAGAATGATAATAAGAAGGTAGTAACAAGCAAATTATTTTCAAGTGTCATTAGTGAAGAAAATAACGTTTGGAAAAAGTGTTTTGAAATCAAAAGGTGCTATTATGACCGAAGACCATCGAGTGGGAGTCTGACCCCATCATCAGTGTCTTGCGATCAAAGTTGAACTAAGTATATTCACTATATAGGTGGTGGGCTGCAGAGCCCCACCCAGCTGGCATCATGATCATTGTGTGTGGCTATGTAGCTGGCAGGCTGACACTGGACAGTGCTTATTGTATGCAGGTTGGTTATTTCCACAGGAAGTTGCTTTGTTGCGAAAAAGATATATTGCAACGCTTTTTCACTCCGAGAATTGTGAATTATAGAAATTTGTTTCACAGCACATCAAAGCAGCTGGAAAGCTGTTTGAATATGCTTGCATTAAGTGGATGCTAATTCACTGGCGTTCTGCATCACTAAGCTGTGCATGGTCTACTGCTCAGACTGACTGCGAGAAAAGTGGTGGATTAGAGAGACCTCAAGCCGCCTGGAATCAGGTGGCTTTTTCTGTCCTACGTACATCCAACTATGGGAATAGCCAGCATTTGCTGCAGGCATGCTCTTCAGTCACTGTCAAGTCTTGAAATGTTATGTAAAAGCAACAATCTCTGCTTTTTCCCCGCATTAAACAGAAGAGTTTTGCTAACATGAAACAACATCCATATGAATAGATGCAAATACACAAGTAAAGTTAATGTCCCGAAAGCTAACAGTTCAGTAACTTAATTTGGACTGAAACTCTTAAAAACATCAAATGAACAAAGGATGCACACTGCACATAGACACTATGATCACTAAAGTACATACCTGCTTTGGAGAATCTTCACAAAATCAAAGTAAAACGTACCCACCAGGAAGAGCTACTTCAGGGCTGTAGCACCTTAAGAAAGAAGTACAGCTGAGAGATTCTCCATGGTGCCTGGAAAAATCACTACATAAAGCTGCTGCTTAGTGACTGAACTCCAGTTCAATTGTGCACTCAGTCAGTCTGCCACGGGTCCTGTATTTTCCTCCACATTCCATAGCTTTCCTTGGGCTGCATACTGATGGCTTCAATAACCATTTCAAAACCCTCAGCCACGGTTCACAGCTTCTCCTTTGACTTGCAGCAAACAGCCTCTTCTCTGTGTTGCGCCTCTCCTATCCCAGATAGCTTGCACGAAGTCGCTGCGACACAATTGTTGGTCCTGGACCTTCCCTTGTCCCTCAAACTAGTGCCGTGTGAATGCAGGCAGTGTCTGGGACGAGGCACCCCCACGTCACCACCACCACCACCACCGTGGTTTTGCAGGATCGACGGCGGTCGGCAGACAGAGGGGCCCAGCCGCTACGCTGGCGTCTCCCCACTGTGCATCAGTGGGAAGCAGCTCCCGTGCTTTCCCCCGGCGGAGTGAGATGCACTAAGCGGGAGCCTCGGTGCGCGCGCGCGCACGCACGCACGCACACACACACACACACACACACGCGCGCGCGTGCACAAACACAAACGTGGAGCATGCAGTGCTGCTACGGGCTGGGGGAGGCGCACTGCCACAGCCATGTCTCACTTCGCCTTGAATGCCTGAGCTGAACGTGAGCCACGCTGACAGCTGAATTCCATTTCCACTGGAGCCCTGGTGGGCTCTCCCGCCCCCTTTCCGCTGCCGCTTCTAATACACTGCATCACCCAGTTATGCATCTCACTGGAAATTTGATTATATAAATGTGTGCTCACTTTACCTTGTGTGTAACAGATCTGCTAAAAAATAAGGTACGAATATCCCAAGCAGCAGAACCTTGAATTTCTTGAAAAACTGGAAAACTAAAACCACAGTATTAGACTTATGAAGCTGCATGGCAGTTTGTAAATGTGTAATGAAATGATCAATGTAAGTATGATGAAATCTGCAATTCAACAATCATCTGCATTTATGAAACTGTCACAAGTTCTCCTAATATCACTCTGATTTAAGGAACACAAGTTGGCTACTTGGGTTCAATAGATGTGCAGATGGGAAAGGATTTAGATAAAAACACGTACATTAAACTAATGGGTCTAAGGAGAATGGGGATGTGGCCCCTTTAAGGCCAAACAGTAGCAGAGGTACAAAAGAGGATGAAAATACATAACAAAATACCACAAAAAAATCCTTCAGCACAACCCAACTCCTTTTCCCAGTCCTTCTCCCATCTCTGAGCAGCTAATGGCCCATTTAGAGGTGTTTGGTTTTCACCCACCCCCGGCCAGCACAAGGGAAAGTCCTAGCAAGTTGTCAATCAAGTGCTGTCCAGGCCCTTGTCATGGTCCCGCTGACCACCAATTTTCAAAAGCTATGTGGCAAATTCTCCCTACATCTTTTCTTCATGGCAGTGAAATATTTTATTGGCAGCTAAAGTATATGACGAAAACCAAGAAAAGATTATCCTACAGGCCTATCGTAGATTCTCAAGGTGATGCAACAGGAAAAAGAAAACACTGGACTGCAGAACACTTGTGACATCATTTGCACAAAACATAGGAAACATGTTTAAAGCAATAAAATATTTTACCAAGCATAACAATTCAACCTCAAATATAAATGTTTCCTGAAACAAATAAATGATAACAAGGACAGCCAATGGACGAGCCATCGGATGTGTAATGTGTGTGTTTGTGTCCTTCTAGAATGCACTTCCCATCCAAATATCCTGATTTTTGTTTCAAAATGTGCCATGCAACACTATGAAATGTCACTAACTGTCTGGCCGGCAGGCAAACCTGCATTTTCTATTGCAAGGAAGAGCTCTCTCTCTCTCTTTTGCTCTTATTTTCTGTGTCTGGCTCTCTCTCTGACAGACACACACACACACACACACACACACACACACACACACACAGTATCAGCACACCCCCTGCTGGGCAGGAGAGGAGGTGTTTACGTAGGAAACATCATGTCTGGCATCTGTGCAGAAACAATGCAAGCCATTTACGATTCAGAAGGCGTACAGGTGCAGGAACAGATAACGCCCCATGTCTCTGTACAGATGCAGGGGGGCCACGCTGACCTACAGCCCCCTCTCCATCGCCTTTGTCTCTGCACTGCATATCTTCTCAGTCACACCAACACACTGAGAACAGGGAACTCCCCTGTTATTAGAATTCATTACAAAGAAGTCACAAGCTTACGTCACATGATGCAACGCAGCAAAAATAATGAAATATCTGATGTCATGCAAATAAAGGATCAATGACAAATGAGTATTAGGTGTTAAACTCAAGAATAACAAGGTCAAATAAGTTTTTGAAGAATTTATTCTCTCGAAAAGTCACTTCTTTTGATGCAATTTCATTTGAGTTTAGGGGAAGTGAGACACAACAGATTTTAAAAACAATACTGCCAAACTCAGTTTTTGTTAAAATCGAAGGCTGAGCCGCATATTTCTCTAATTCCTGTATATTGCAGAAAAGTCAGTAAATGAAAGACTCTTAAGCTGCAAGGATTTCCACTGTGGCCCTGGTATTCCCAACCCCCAGCAACCTCTTCTGAAAACAGCCAGTCACATATCATCCCCATGACCCACATAATGCAGGGCCAGAGTCAAGTGTCAGATGACCCCAGGTTTTAGCGTGTGCAGAAGACAGTTGTTGCTTGTTTTCTGTCCACAACTGCCCACCTCACAACTCAGAGAGGCTCAGGTTATAGGAAGCAGCTCACCTCTCAAACTTGTACTGGCACACATGCGCCTAACAGGCTCAGAAGGCATTCACAGCAGAATTATGCTCATCTACATGTCACTCACACACTTTGGACTCTGTGTTACATATTTGAGTTTTGCTGTGTTAACTATTACTTTTGTTATCCATAAAATAAAATAAAATTATGCGAAATGCACATGTATCATAAAAAGCTGCTTTGAGTAAACAAAGGGAAAAGTGGTTCTTACTTACTCTGGCAGGTGAATCAAATATTTTTGGCATTTGAAAATACTGCAGAAATATATTTTAAAGGTCACGTACCTGCCAAGGAAATAAATCTATCACTCCAATCCCAAAGTTTCTATTGGCAGGAAAAGGGGATGGTGGTCAGTTAAGGGGTATTATTCTCAATTTACCTTCAAAATTTTCTTTCATTTTTGCAGAAATAGAAAGGGATAACCGCATAGTAGGTAACAGTGAATTGCATCTTTTATGTCATCGCATGAATAAAAGCATATGGAAAAAATGAACAATTCAGTATAAGTGAGCACTATGGATGGTGTAGTATTGGCCTACGGCCATATCACTGCTGCTATTAAAAGGGTACATTTTTATATTGTTTTAATGAAAAGAATATTGTAGCTTAAGTCAGGCTGCTGAGTTGGTAATTGCTTTTCCTAGATGTTCTGTATCAGTCTCTAAAGGCTCTTCGCACTGCCAGAACCAGGGATAACTGCTGCATTGCAGATAAAATACTGCTCCTTAAAAATCCTAAAACAATGTCCATTCATTCATTCTGAAGCTGCACAACTTCCGCAGACATAAACTGGACTGATAAACAGCCACTCGTTCAAGTTCAAGCCGTCAAGGCTTTACCTCCAGCCAGTTATTTACCCCAAATAGCTGAGTAATTTATGAACGGCCATGTATTTTTTCCAGACAAACATTCAGGAATTACTGTTCCAACTGTGAGTTCTTTATACTCATGTATCTCCCTATTATCTACCTGTCTATCCGATGACTGTGTTCAAGGTGCCCTATAATGTCTGGTATAGGATTTACCACATTATATGGTATAGAGGATTCAGAAACGTGTCCCACTGATACCAGATATCAGGTGTGGTGACAGCAATATGTCCACAGTAAATTACAGTTTAGAATCCCTAAAAAAATGTAGCATTATGTGTAAATGTACCATGTGTTTATCTTAAAAAACATTTAATATGGTCTACCTCTATGACAGGATTCCAGCATTTCTCAATCTCCTGGTACACAGAGGTATTTGGAGTCTTCAGTCAGGTAGCTTTGCAGTGGTGCAGAACTTAACTTCAAATCCAGACATCTCATGGAGAAGAGCTTTGTCTCATGGCTGTTTTCTGGGAGATGTAGCACAACTGGGTTTCCAGTCCTTATAACCCTCTCTGGAGCTGCTGCATTTGTCTCAGCACCCAAATAAAAATCTAAAGTAAAATATAACTATAAAGGATATAATATAAATGTAAAAAACCATAGAGTTGAAATTAGTGCGGAAAAACTGGTGAAAATAACTCTTACATACACAAAACTGGATTCCACTGGGCGTTGAGAAATGGAGACTGTTACCCTTTAAAAGGCAAATCACATACAATAAACTGGAGCACAAGGTGCGGGACAAGTAAATAATTTGTTAATAATCGAAGAGAGGACAGCAGCAGAATTTTCTGTTATTTCTGCAAAGCAAAAAATTAAAAAGCATTTATACAAATGTATTATGTACAGCCATCCCTCGATACCTGAACTCTCCATATCCAAACTTTCGTACTACGGGTCTTGAAAAATTAAAACTTAAACATCTGTAGCAAACGGAAACTATGACAAATTTTTATCAGAAGCTTATCTGTAGTAAAAAAATCATTAAATCTAAATAAATGTAAAAAAAAAATCAACAAATAAATGCCGTGCAGTACTGTACAGTGCATTGTAAATGAATAATACTATATGTACTGTAGTAAACTGTATTGTATACCGTTATAAATTTATCCCACTTGAAACGTGCGCACCTGCGCTGGTGTCCGATCAGCAGTTTCCACACTTCCTCACCAGTTATGTGCTGGTTTTGTCTGACCACATCTGCGCTGTCAAAGCTTTACTTTCATTTAAGCTGGATAATTCAGCAGGATGGCTGTCAGAGGGAAAGGAGGAGGAGAAGGAGGAGGAGAAGGAGGAGGAAGAAGGACTTCCATGCAAACCTCACTAGCCTCTCTTCACTTTATTTCATGGGCAGCCAGTAAAAGCTGTTAGTCTTGTTTGTTTAAATTTATATCTGCAATGTTTCTAACTAATTTTCATTTTTTAAATAAACCTATAAATACTGGTGGTGGCACTGCCGTGTGGAATGTCCTGTATTGTACATATTGTGCCATGCATAATAAACACGCAACTTCAAGACAAGATTAAGTGTTTTCACATTAGGTAACTGGTGTTTAGAGTGTTTTGTCGTGCTGAAGTCATGGGTTGATAGTTATACAGGTTTTTTCTGAAGGGCTGAGAAAAAATTTTTAAGTTTCCAATGTGTTTTCAGCATGAATTACACTGAGATACCAAGGGATTGCTGCAGTTTGCTGTCACCTCTGTGACCGGCACAGTTCGACCATTTGTGTAAAAGGAATTCTAAATGGCTTAAGTCAGGGTAAGTATCCTGCTCAAGGGCACAATGGAAAGAGTGGGATTTGAACCTGGAACCTTCAGAATGTGTACTGATGGCACAAAACCACCATTCTATCGAGTTTTAGTTTTAGTTGTTATCTAAATTTGACTCCATAATATTACAAATATTACAAACATTTCCTAGATGCCTAGAAAGCAAGGTGTATTCCCCTCTACAAACCCTCTGCCTTGTCTTTACTACACAACAGAGCTACTGTGTCACAGTGTCACTGCACCTGTGAGCGAAAGCTATACAAGAGTCACATCTGTGTTCACAGTGTGGGCTGCCAACCTAAGGTCCAGGCCCATAGGAAAGAGCAACTCACTGACCAGTCAAACCCGTGGCCCTTGACAGATCTCCCATGGGATGATATTAGTTGCATTCCACTGCTGTGGACCGCCTGGGCTCAGTCAGTTGACATGTCTTGAACTGCAATGCCGAATCTTGACTGCCAGAGCCACTTGGTACTGCTGACATGTACAGCCATTCAAGACCACCTGCAGAGGAAGGATGTCAACTGAACTCTGTTATTCACACACGCTCACCTACACACAATGCTTTCCACAGTGTTTCTAGAACATTGCAGGCATTTTAGACCAACTCTGTCAGAATGCAGGGAGCAGCACACTGTGATCCCCGAAACATACAGTGCAATAATAACTGGTGAAGGAATACTGTTGGGATGCTTGTAAAATGAGACCAGACCAGCAGTTTAAATACATAGTGATGACTGTATGCTTTAAGTAACTTTCATCTGTCTTTCATCCGTTTAGTCTGCGTACTGACTAAACAAATTAATAAACATAGTCATAATGAATGAATCATGATTTAAAACAACGTATTTATTTAGCAAGTGCATTTACTAAAGTCGATTTAGATAGCTGGCACGACTCAGTTCAAGTTCTTCATCTTGCTCAAGACATTTCGTTTTAAAAGTTAATGGATGGCAGATGAGTCACAATTGCTCTTTATTGTATTTTTCAGTGTTCTGATTTTGAGTCATTTTGTTAATTCATCACTAAAATTTTTGTAACTTTCAACACTCAATAGAATTCAATTTTATGTTTAGACTTTAAGTCAAAGTTAAGCACCTAAACACCTTGTTTAGGCAATATTTTTAAGGAAAGCATTCAGAATTTTGTTTCTAGCTTCAGCACAGTTTAAAAACACTCAGTTCCTTCAGTTCATAGCACCAGAGATTTAAAATAACACAACCATATAACTACCTGAGGAAGAGACAAATAAGGGCCATAACTAAATGTGCAAAATGCAGCATCATCCTCTCATACCTACAAAGACTGCCCCCTAACTTCGTACGGAATGTAAAGAGAGAAGAACTGGCATCTTTTTCAGAGAGCAAACACAAAATCGGAACCACCCAAAGGAAATGTGTGTCAAACAGACGGGCTGTGCTCTGGAGAGTCCTCTTTCTATTATCATCATGCCATCGCTGAGGAGGAACCGATGTCCATGTAGCTGCCCAACACTGTTCTGGGAAATGCTAGATTTAAAACTGGTTAAAACCTGCAGAGCGGATGCTTTCCACACATCCTCAGAGCACCAAGTGCCCGCTGACATGTGGAAATACGCACACCAACAATTCCCTTTTTGGGTATGTTGTGCATGAGCCCTGGGACTGACAAACCATCAGCAGTTCCATGGCTGCTTTTGCTTTGGTTTACTATAACGTATCGTGGGAAGCACAGTTTGCAGCTCTCTGTTGACACGTGGAGAACCACAGGAGGGTTCAGTCATCTCAGTTCAAGATACGACAAGCAGGAAGACAACCCTTACAACCCTCAGAGAGACGACAATATGCTGCTGCAGTACCTTCCACGTGAAAGCCACGTGCTGTTTCAAAGTTTGCATTTTCATCTCACTCCGCTTTGCAAAGAATGCTTTGTTCCTGACCGTGAGCACCACAAAAACAACCTTTGCGGCCAGTGTCCGAACGCCACATCATTGCGATGCCAACTGATTCTTTTTAATCTCTGATGTGCCACCCAGCTGCACCAGGCTCTGGTGGTTGTGCACACATACGAAAGATTAGTGCTTCTAATCTTATCCAATAAACTGGACAAAACTGAACGCGTACACAGCACCCCACAGACTGCAGATTAGAGCTGAGCTTTGAATGACTGATCTGCGAATAGGAATGGTTCTACCTAAGCTCTTCTCCTATGTTCCCAACTGTGGACTTTGTATTATGACAACCATGATGACACATTGGGAGGTGAATGAAATGTCTGCAGAGTTTCATTGCTTCAGTTTTAATCTATAAGCATTTGCTTGTTGTGGAACCCAGGGGCATGGAGGGAATTTTTCAGTTGCAACACCACACTCACACAGGACTACTGTGATGGTCTTGTTGAGACCATTGCTAGTGACCACAGGGATTTTGTGCAGCTGCAATCCATATGAAACACTTCTAAGTCCACAGTGCTGCTGGACTTGTGCACATGAAGCAACTTGCCTTATTCTTCCTTTGGGAAATAAATCCACGTCCTAACCTGAGTATTAACTGCAGCTACTTTCCCACATGAAGTACAGAAATGTTCTGACCAAAGATAACCCAGTAGGTATCCTGAGTGCAACAGCTATGATACTAAAACAGTAAAACTTTTGCTGTTTCTCCTAGACTTTTTCTACTAATCCAAAAACCAAACAGAAAACTACTCTCACAATTTGAGGATCAGCTGCAGGGGGTGGTGAGCAGTCACAGTGGGTGGCGCTGTGCGGCTAGTGTGAAAACTGAAAGATTATGATGCTGAAGATGATCTGCTACGCGCCCTCATCCCTCAGTTTAGTCAATAAATATATAATAGTAGCACGTCCAGCAACTAAAAAGACTTTCTCTTTCTGTGCAAAGCAACAAATTTTGCCTTCAGCACAAGCACCAAAATTGTACTTTTTTCATTTTAGAAATTTGGCTCTAAATGCTCTACATACTCAAGATTCTTGTAAAAGTAGAGATAAGCACTTTCCATTTTCCTTTCACACCCTTGACATTACGATAAAAGTGTTTAGTATAAGATATGAATTTTAAAAATGTGCATGTCTTGCTACAGATCGACATCTGCATAATGCAGTGTCTCGCAGCAGTGACAGTTTATGTCACCAAACCAAGAGCTTAGAGATGTTTGTATGGGGTGTTTTGTGTTCTTGGTCATTTGTATGCAGCTCTAGTTGATAAAGGACCAACAACGATAAAATCAAGTGTCTATGCAATATACTAGTTAAAGTGCTTTTCTTCCTCTCTGATATGAATAAATAAAAAACAGCTTTCAGCAAGGTAAAATGTAAAAAATGGCAGAAATTTGAAATGTAGCATATTTAATTTTGCTTCTGCTCTGTATTATTTTTTTCAAAAACTCTGAATAAGAACTTTATTTTAAACCTGACTTGAAAATGGAACCATTCCCAGAGATCAGAAATTGATTTCAAATGGTTTTACAACTGGCGTATGGCACCGATATTTGGTAACAAAATGAATACCTTTTGTGTGGTCATGAATTTGACTAGAAAATGCATAAAAATGTGACAGATCAATAACTTAAAATTTCATGCTTGGCCTTTATGGTAACCTTTTTTCCAGCGTATTGTATGATCCCTAAATTGCTATTCCTATATCTTTTTAGCAGAGTCTGCAATAATACAGTCTACTTTAATGCATCAGAAGTTTGATCAGAGCCCCATAGCGCACAAACTGTAACTTGTACTTTTACTCCAAGAACTGAAGGTCCTCAGGAAAACTTTACATGCCTTTATCCCCAAGATTTCCTCCATACTCTGCCACAACTTTGAAGTGTGAACAGGGGCAGCTCTCACATTTGGCTTCCAGGGCGTGGTGCTTTGGAGCAGCGCGCAACCGGGGCATGATGTGTACAAAAAAGCAGGGTGAAGTGTCACAAGAAGTGCCAGGACCTGTTAAATGCAGAGCACATGTCTGGAGCACATGTGCCCCCATTCTCTTGTACCAGAGAGTCCTGTGGCTGTTGTTGTACTGTCAACGGATTTGCCACCCAGCTCAGGGAGCCTCCTGTAGCTGATGGCCATCTGCTGTTCATGGGAACAACATGCGACAGTGAATCCCCATTAGATAAAAATCTGCAGAAACCAAGTAGATACAGACAAAACCACACACACACACACACACACACACAGGATAAATGGAGGAAGTGAGTTAAGGATGATGTTCACATGCAGAGAGCCGTAAAGGGTTGCATTTTATTTGACACATTAACAAGTTAACGTGTCTGAAACATTCATGATCAGAAACATTTTGGGGTGCTCAGTTATTTCTCCTTCATCTCCCAACCTGCTTTTTCGTATTCCTGGGAGTGGGGTTGAGTTACATGGACGCCGAATTAAAATGTGCGTGCGGGCAAATTTAAAAAGTGTGCCAGTATGCCATCCCAACTT
Organism: Arapaima gigas; assembly: GCA_900497675.1. Taxonomy (NCBI): domain Eukaryota; kingdom Metazoa; phylum Chordata; class Actinopteri; order Osteoglossiformes; family Osteoglossidae; genus Arapaima; species Arapaima gigas. Next base: position 34,387 of record UFQX01000577.1, on the reverse strand, counting down.
CATGGCAGCTACAATTTCAACTGTTAAGCTGCATTGAAAGGCAGAACCTACAAAAACAGTACAAATAGATTTAACCTCGCAGACAAATGCTGCATATCAGTGCAGCCTATAAACATAAAATGCAGATTCATTCATTCTGAAAGCACTTGGGAAGCAGAGAAAAACTGCAGCAGACAAGCAAACAGCAGAAGCTTGAAGAAGTGTTTTATTCAAGCAACAAAGGGCATAAAAATATGAATTCTAAAGGAAACAGTGATACTACTATGAGGCATGTTGCGTAAACACTGTGATACAGGACAGCAAGCTGCTGTGTTCAAATTTTAAGAAATCTTCAGTTAAATGGAAAATTGGATTTAACGTTTATGGGAACTCATTTTTTAAACATCATGCCAGCAACAAGTCAGAGCAGTATCCTGGAACACTGGAAAAGTGTTTTTCTGCTGAGACTGTCAGTCAGATGAAATGTTAAGGAAGGTGTAATACAGCTACCTGCACAACATAAAATCCACAGTCAACTTTGACTGTGAAGTGTAGCAGGTGGTGGCCTTGCTGACTACAGCTACCTCTTTTCCCAGTCTGTGGCTTCTGGTGAAGCTTTCATAATGCCAGAGTCCCCTTGAGAGAAAAAAAAACAGTCAAACTTCCATTTCTGCTGACCAATTATAGTTTTTGGGGCTCCTGTGTGCTGTATAAGGGAGATTCTGTTTGACAAAACAAAGTGACAAGTGTGGTAAAAGGTATTTCTCTTAAATGCTGTTTTGTGAGTCACATCTTAGGGCTGGTGGGAACCATCTGACAGAGGGAGGCCACTATTACCAGGGTAGGGACTGTTCCTAGTCACTGGTCAACACTGTGACGTGTTCTCTCATACTCAGCCTGAGCATACAGAGACCCTGGCCGTTCTGCTCCCAGCCTTTGCCCACCGGCCCACTTCCCCTGTGGGTAGAGCTTTCTACTCTATTTTTGTTCATATGAAATAAAATGCTTCTTTAATGTTAAGCTAAATTGAAATTAAACTTCAAACATGATTTTTAGGCAAATAAACACAAAATAAATTAATAAAGAAAAAAGATGAAAATTGAGCCCTCGGAAATGCAGTAAGAAAACCACTATGAAGGGAAGGTGTACAACGTATCCTTTTTTGAAATTTTACTTTTTTTATATTAAGAAATGTAACTGTAATAAAATTGATTCAGCATCTTTCTTCTAAGCATCTTCTTGCAGGGAGCGTTTAGTAGCTACACCAGGCAGGCTTAACTGGCCTCAGCGGGACAAGAATCCGAGCTTAATCACATCTCAAAATTCTTAAAACTTCAGTGCAGACCTGTAACGTGTAATAAATGTTACTTTGCTTTATCCATAAAACTGTGGTAATAATTAGAATTCAAGTGATTTTACTGTATAACTTCTTATAACGAAAAGTGCTGATAAACTTGCCTTCAAGGTGAAAAAAGTGAAAAATAAAGCTAATTTTATTTAAATGCAAGTAATTTTACTTTGCATATCATGCATAGCTAATGACTTTTAATCTAACCATTAAATACCTAACCAGTCAACAATTCCGTAGTGAAAGTAATCCTAATTTTTTTAAAGATTTTATTTACTGATGGTGAGATACATTTGGGCAAAAGTTTTTGCTGGTTTTACTAGCATTGTACTGGTGGTGGGGAGAAGTGTGACTTTTACATAATGCACTGCTGTTGCATGTGGTGGCATCTAACTGATGTGGGCATTGAGAGGGGGACTTTCGATCTTCTCTGTGTTTAGTGTGTTGGAGAACTTTTGGGCAGGTATGTTCGGGTCTGTGAGGCTTTTAAACATGCAGTGACGAAAAAAAGCTTGTCACCTTGTCTCCCTATCCCTCCTTTCATAACACCATGATTCATTACCGTATCATTACTCCATTAATACCTGCTATATTTGTCACATGTACGTCTGTTTGTAGTAATAAGTATTTCCTACTCGTCTGATAAATGAAAACTTTTTTCCTTTTTCTTTTCGTACCGTAACTGGATGACGGACAGAAAAAACTGCTTTTTATTAACCGCTCAGTAAAGTGACCCCTCGTATTGTACAGTTTAAGTTTTTAGACTGCGCTTATTGAGTTTTGGAGGGTTTTACTGTATTAAAGATTAACACTTGTTCAGTTTTGGCTTTTCCTGCAATAAGCTTAGTCACGTTGTAGACATTCCCACTAAGGACAATCTACACATCAGTAAAAGCTGCATGGACATTGAATTATTCAAAAGTGTTTCTTCCCACGTTTTTCAGGGCAGAACAGATGACTACATTAGACAAAGTTACAAATAATTCAACTGCCAATGTTTTTGCGCATTCAAATGCACTGCTTTTGTGACAAGAGCTTATGCCGTGTTGCAGCTTAGCACATTTCAGAATTGCTTACTTCATAAATCTCTCCAAATTACCCAATCATGAAATAGTGGTCAACTGCTTAAACATCTCATACGGTAATATATCATATTCTCTGAGCTACTTTATTATCATAGCCACTGCAGGGAACTATAATTCAAATTCTCACTTCCATATGTGCCTCATTTAGCCCAGTGCTGGGCTCTCTAGTCTCTTCCTTTGGGCAGAGTTAAGGTATAACTGAGTTAATGTCAGTGATGCCCATTTGTGTATTTGGGGGGTGCCCCTCTAATACAGAGGCTTTTTGGCCCAGGGGGACATTTCACAATCTTTATAGAACGACAGGCTTCCTAATTTGATTTAGACCAGGATTACAGGAGGACTTAGACTGTCTCCATATCATAAGAAGCAGCGGGAAACTGCAATCCTACCATGTATTCTTGCTATTTCCAAACTGGCTGCGCGTGCTAATTTTAGAAAACCGCTTTTGACTCTCAATTTTAATTCAGGAATAGGCTCCGTCCACCTCTTTCCACTCTGTGTTATTACCATTACAGTCTTTGCAGTATCAGCCCTATGAGCTGAAATGTCACTTGCTTTAGTTGACAGTATATCTCGGGCCAAATCAAATGCCCTTGACACAAAACCCAGAAAAACATTTTTTTCAGATTCTTTGCCACAGAGACCTATATATCCAGGCACATGAAATGACCAGCAAAACGCCTTTCTATTACAGTACACTTCACACCCTCCGGCACAAGGCCACCACTAAACACTGCACATGCATCCCTGCTATTGGACTTGGTGTCACCACGAAAAGGGTCAATAAGATAGATAAGTGTGTCTAGCTTTAGACGCCACTATAAAGTCAGGAAAACTGGGTCAATACCGATTTCCTGGCCCACCCTCTTCTGGACAATGGGTGAAGGCTTTATCCAGGGGTTTAGCTGCAAGGCTATGCCAAAACAGACTCTGTGACTAATATAGATTCCAAAAACATATCGTCTGGCTGCAAAAAGGACAATGAACGCAGGCTAGGAAAGGGCCACAGCACTGCAAATGGAGTTTAAAGTACATGCTTAAGAAAAACTCGCTTTGCGCTACATCAGTGACTCAATCTTACGTTGAACTACATACAGACTGTGACTGAAAGTAATGTCAGTTCTCAGGGATGATGCATGCCCTAATCCATCCAGAAGAGATTCTCACACAGGTTTAACAGACCTTTAAGCAAAGCATGAGTAAGACCAAATCCACCTGGTCTTTACTCAGTTCGCACTTACACGTCTGAGGGACATAAAATAAATGTCACCCCCATATACAAACTCTGTCACAAATTTTTACTCAAAAGTAAAAATTCCAAGGCATCTCTGCAAGTACAAAAATGGTATAAAAATGGTCAGTAATAAAAATGGTGATGATTATTTATATAGCTAAGCTAGTTTTTACTAAAAATGAGCATTAAAGGAACACACAATCAGGTGAGAATGGGATTTAAGACTGAAGAAAGCTCTGAAAGTGCCATAAGACCAGGGCATTTATATTGTTCGGCAGAATGTTGAGTAGTATTTCCTCTACTGACTGTCATGATCTTGGTCTTGGCAAATTTAACACACATCAAGAAAAAAGAAAGGCTCTGCTGTTAATAGTCTTATGAGAGAATGCTGTGACAGGCCTGGTCACACCCATTCCGTGCCAGACGGACACCACATGTGGGCCTGGCTCGTGAGAAAATAAGTACCCCTGGTGTGGCTACTAGATGCTGTATGAGGAGATCTGGGGAGCTTAAGAGCGATGAGGTCAAATTTTCTGAGGTTTAGAGACAGAATGGTGATTGTGTTTTGAGATTTGTAGTAATGGATTTTGAAAATAAAACTTATGGGAAGTTTATTCACAAATTCTCTATGCATAGTCACTCCCGGCACCTATTAGGCCCTGGGATGTCACTGTGATACATATCATACTACATATGTACAATTTCTCATTATTATCAAACAAGCGGACTGGAAAACTGCCTTGCAATGCTACTAGAAACAGGTTCTGGATGGAGGAGCAGCTTGTTCTTATGGCGCATGTCTTGCATTTCATCTTAACAAATGACTCCACAGTCCATACAGTCAGGTACACATGTATGCTCGAACACAGTGAGAATGATCCACGGTAAGAGAACTCTTAACCGCAGTTATCAATTTAAAAAGTCACACAACACATCAACAAAATAAAACATACAAGTGGCCTAAACTTTCTACAGAAACAGAAATACCTGCAGGAACGCATTGCGGAAACTACTACTGTACAGATGCTCCTCAACACTGTCACTGTAATGTATCTCGGCTTTGCAATGAGAGACTGTTGGTGTAACAGTACAATTCAGGGCAGCACATACCGCACGCTCACATAACGTCAAGCATTTTGAAAAAATGCCAAAAGATTTTTGTGACAACTTCAGAATGTCTCCGGGCCTACACTTCTGTACATGGCTTTGCCATACTCATAACCTAAATCTGCAGCTAGCACCAGCAGCATTGCTGCTCTAGTGTCATGATCCTGAGATTTTAAAAAATTTTACCAGCCCAAAATGTTTAAGATTGCTACTGGCAATGCAAAAGTCTTACCACCGACAATATGAAAACCTTAAAATCCAGTTTATTTGCAGCCCATAACCATGTACCCATATATATAATATATTTGTCACAGAGCACTTTTTATGCAGCATTTATATAAAGAAGAACCAACAAGAGCTAAGACAGCAAAATAAGTTTCAGCCTACAGGGCATGAGCGCTTTCCACATACTCGTGAATTTAGAAATCATATACAAAATGTGGGACGCTGAACATTTGTGCACTCATGTGATGAGCTGTTGAAGTGACCTCTCTGTGACCAGTGCCATTAAAATTTCTCAGACTGCTTTAGGTATCCAGGTGTTGAGTGGCAGCTGCTACAGTGAAACATGAGTATTTATGCTACAGGATCATCAAGTCACTCATCCGCTCATTCTTCTATTTTCAGCGACTGCTTATCCGCTCAGGCTTTCGGTGATCTGGAGTAAAACCTGGGAAACATAAAGCAAACTGGAATGTTGACCACATCCCTGACTGGTTACCAGTATATCATGTCATTTCACAAGTGCAAATAAGTAAAAGTATTTTAAAAGCCCTTAACATCATACTAATATTATCATACTTCTGTTATAATTATTATGATTATTTCAGCAATATTATTGATCCTTCAACCTGATAATCTATGATGCTGTTAAAATGCTGTTAAGATACTGTTAAATCCGATTTAAAATGTCATTTTTTACTGTGTTTGTATAACTCTAACCCTAAGTGATAGACACCTTTTTTGTGATCTACCATGTCATTTTTGTCCTTAGGAACTGTTTAAAAAGAAACAAACTTATATTAAGTCAGTTTGTTCCATTTTCATTTTCTTTGACTCTAGTTTCACACTTGCATATGGATACACCCACTTGGACCAAAACTTACCAGGTCATTTAATAACATGGTGGCCCACTTTACAGAAGCAACTGAATGATTTTAAGTATATTTCCATTGCATAAGACATCTGGGTCTGTTACACAGATCCACTTCTTATCATCCAGGGTACCCGGTGCCTTCTTGTATAGTATCTTTTGGTGGTAAAATGTAAGCTTTGCGAACTTACATAACACAGCAGTGCAATGTGACATAATGATGATATTATATAATCCTTCCTTTTGTGCCACTATACTCGTACAAGACAGTACCATTACTGTGGTACATATAAGTAGGGCTATGCTGCTATGTATACTGTATTGAGTCGAGTAAAAATCTGTTAAATGTGCCTATCAGTTTCCTCTGGCATGTTTCACATTTTAGTGTTGAGGATTTAACCCTGGAGAACTATGTCTCCTCATTTTTCAGAATCTACTTTATGACATCTTTGACAGACAATTATACAACTGCCTGTCACTGCAATAAGAACGTGTGAAACTAATCGCGAGTGACAAATGGCCCTTCATTGTTTTTATACAGTTTGACATGGGAACTCCATCCCTCGGCTGCCTGCAGCAAACTTGAGCGCACGCTCACAAAAAAATCCCAGGGCTCATCCCTGACTTCATTTCCTTGGAAAATAAGATGCATAAAATAAAAACTGATCATATATTTAAAAACTAGAAGCTAAATATGCTAAAGCTAAATCCTACAGACACATTCGTCCAAACACGCGCATTCAACGTCACCCTTTCCAGATATCTTAGTCAAGTTACTGACTTAATCTTATACTCCACAGAGATCCAAAGTACGAAAGCGAGGAGGCAGAACATGAAGCTGATGTAAACGTTTCGGGCTGACTTATCGTCTGCAGAGAGGTGGAAGCCCCAAGGTGAAGATCACTATGTTGCCAGTACTGTAGACCTTCGTCCAACACGGGTGCAGTGTGAGTTTATTTATCTCCATTAAAAAAACAGAACTAGTTATTTGCTCCAAGGAGATTGTGCTTTGAAACTTCAAAACAATCTCCCACTGGTTTCATTCGTGACTAACATGGTCAGCTTTGTGAAACAACAATTTGAAACGCAGGAAAAAAGTACTGATTCGCAACCATATGGGACTTAGGCAGGTCTACGGCTACCATCACCATTTGCAGGTTTTCCTTAGCATCCTGATAATCCACATCTACATCGTCTACCTTTTAATACTGGACAGTGAATTTCTCCTTTGCTGAATGCCTGAATACCACATGCTACAGTGTTCGATGGCCCACCACAGTTCCGCAGTGGGCAAACTAACCCACAAGCAAACAGACTCCAAAAAATGAATCACAAACAGGATATGCACGTTAACCTGATGTCTGACGTCATCCTTTTTTTTCTGCTTGTGCCATCAGTGTGGAGAAACTCTAAAAGTATTGAAAACCGACTCATATTTGAGTATTGACATATTGAGTAATAACATATCGAGTATGTTCCGAGAACACATTTCTCTCTCTTTTTGCAGTGAACGCCGGAAATGCCACAAATAGAAAACACATTATGTAGGCAATAAGACAATAATGTGGAGGCAGACGAAGTGAACGAAGCAGTCGAGCGGGGGCTGGCCGCCGTATCAAAGCACCCCCAAAACCAAACAAAATATGAGACTGCAAGAGAGTGTGGGCTCCCTCTCAGCTTTAGCTTTTGACATTAAAGAGGCCTATAACACATCACCACAAAGAGCAGTTTCAAAGGAGCAAGGGTCAGGCAGCATTGGATCTGTAAGCAATGCGTCTGTAAATATGTCAAGGCCAATGCCCTGCTAAGTACAATCGGATACGGCTATAAATGTGCCGATCCTGCACAAAATGCCGATTTAAAAGCAAGGTTGGCTTAAAAATAGAGAGGGACTGACAGGATTTTCTGGAGAGGGCTGTTAAGTTTTTCAAACAGCCATGAGAGGAATTTGCACATAGAGGGTCACGCTGCCAGAGGCCATTACAATGCAAGCAATTTTCTTACCAGCCTCTGTGTGGTATGAGATCTTGAAATGAGGCTCTTCCAAATGCAAAATAAAAGGTTTTTAAATGCATGAAAAGAAAGCAAAGTGAGCCCAGTTATAATGCGATAAATTAAAGTTGTTATAAGGTATAAGGATCCTGGCTTTGCAGTTACTTATAATTTACCGATTTGCCAAATTTCTGTCTGCAGAAGCTATAATTTGTCACTATAGCCTCCGGGTTACTGCTTCGGATCCTTAGCAGCTGCAGTACTTGCTGCAGTCCAGTTGCCGGTTTGGTTTATTGCACTTTGTTTAAGTTGATCTCATACATATGAAACATCGCATGCGTTCCATATCTATGCATCAAAGAGCACAAGTAAACTAAAGGTAGTTAGTGTACCTAAAGATTTATAAAGGATTAGTTAAGGAATTATGGCGAGAAAGACGTTCTAAATGAACTAACTGCAGAATATCAATAAGCATCATTAAACTGCATACTACATAATTCAGATGCACACAAACTTTTCAGCAAACAGACAAGCTATGCATCATTTATTCTGTGTTGACATCTTCACAGAATCCCACTCAGAGCTGTGCCCTGGTTCCATCCCAAAGGCACCCCAAACCAACAAAGCCCAAAGGAAGGTTTTTAGGTTTCGATGATTCAGCGACGTGCCAGCGCATTAATGCCCCTCCAAGCAGGAATAAACCAGTTCAATGGTTGGCTAACCCAGCCAAAGAGAGAGACCACTCAGGTGGTCTCATGCTCATAACAGGCAGCGTTTGAATGTGTGTTTGTCATGCAAGTGCAAGTTATTCATCTCGGGAAGATTGTATTAGAAAAGGCTCAATGGCCAGGGCTGAATTCGTAAAGCACGGTTGACCTAGTCCTGTTGTTTGTGTATTTTAAAATTGTGTCGCAAGCTGTGAAGGGATGGTTGATATATACTTGGAAAAGTATTGCTGTTTTTCCATCAATTCATGCAAAACCTGAACTTTTTTTTTTAATTTAATGAAGTCCAAGGTGTTTACAATAAATTACTTATATATTGTAACATTTTTTCCCATGATATTTCAGACATTTAATTTAATCTAAATTTCATCTACTTGCTAATTTCAGAATTGGAATGCTAATAAAATTAAAATTTAAGGCATAAAATGTCTGTTATATTTGTATGAATTATGGGGAAAACGTTTTAATGCAACTTCCTCCCCATCATTGTTATGCAACAGCTTATACAACCAGGCTCTGGAAGAAGGATAGCCTATTCAGAGCAGTACAGTACAAGGAGGAGTACCACCAGAACGGGAAGGTGGGATGCCAGTGCATCGCTGGGAACTCGTATTATTAGTTTACAGATCAAGGGCAATACAAAAGTAATCATTTAATTTGAAAGGCATGTACCTGAAGACAAACAGAAAAGACCACGTCAGACTGACGGAAGACAACCTGATGACTGGCAGGGTGCAACCAATTTTACAGGCTGTGTCCTGTGATCCTGTGAGAGGAAATGGAGCCATACTGAGCTAATAGAAAGCAGATGGTACCCTTGTGAGCCTCAGAAAATCACTTAGGAAGAATCATCATAATGCACCTGAACCCACAGGCACCGGGCCCAGCCTCTCACAACAGCCCGAGTTAAATGGTTCACACACTTAGGCAGAAATGGGAACAAATGTGAGAATGAATTGAGAATAAATGTGAGGTGTCCACCCGATCGCAATGAGTAAGGCAATGATAAATTACGTTTTAAAATAAAAAAGGAAACAGGGCATTCGGTTATAGATTATTTACCCATTCCTGAGATTCAGAATCATTCAAGTTTTATAAGATTCAAACATGGCCATATGTTCAAATGGCAACTAGTACCAGAAAAACAAATCAAACTGCACGTTTCAAATTCGTAACAGCACTTGACAATAAGGAGACCGACACAATAAAGAACATATTCACTTAGTTTCTCAAGAACACTGCTCCGTCTGCTTGAAATGCTGTTTGTGCTACCAATACTGCATTTCCTGAAATGACAAAAGCTGTGGTCTTCACATTTAAATAACCGCCAAATCCCATCAACACAAACACTGGAGAAAACCATAAAATTAGTATAATGTTTTGCAGTTTATTAACAGTTCTGCAGATTTATATTCAAATGAGCTGCAAAGATTTTATATTAATGCATGGAAAAATGCACAAATGGATTATGTAGTTTTGTTCAAATTGCTGTATTACAGGACAAGATGTGAAGATGGCATGACAGTCTGAACTCTTGCCATGTTGTTGTTTCATACAAGCTACCAGGCAGAAGAATGAAGATAGCTAACCAACGGGCACATGGAAGAATTCAAGAGGTATTTGGTGGTTGTGGCTGTCAGACCTGCAGACACTGACAGCCACAGATGACCCTTTTAGCAGGAGGCAGATGGGTGAATACTGCTTACTAACATGCCATCAACTCCTGCACATGCAATAAGCTCTTCTCTTGCCATCCCACCCTTGCATTAAGTAAGGGTGGGATGGCAAGAGAAGAGGAGCAACTGTGGGTTTGCTCTTCCTGTGGTGAGGGAGGTATTCTGTCTTAAAAGAACACCACGGACAAAAGGGTACAGGCAATGCTTTCCCTTTCTAACAAATTTCCACTCAGTGCCTCCACAAATAGCCTTTTCTGACTGTTCGTGTGTTAGTCGGTGAAGGGACGCGGAACAAGCATCAGACACCCTCGGGTCGGCAAATCCTGCAGCCTGTGAAACCCGCCAAACACCCACACCCGCAACGGAAACACCCGGCATCTTGTGATAACACAAAGAGCCAATTAAAGCATCTCTGCTTGGGTCCAGACTTAGTTTCACCCTCCACTGTTTCCTCAACATTTCTCTTTGGTACTCATTTTAACGGGAGTGGTGAGCTGTCAGAGCTGGGATGCCGTGCTGCTGCATGGTGCCTGCAGGCCACAGTGCCACATTAGTATTCTGCGCAAGCTCCCCAGAGCTGCAGACACCTGGTCACGCCTCGGAGCACAGGTGGACTTCCAAGATGGGATTGATACAGGCTTACCCAGGGGGCCAAGCACAATGACAGCACAGCAAGAGCCCGACATCCTTTCTCCACCTTTGCTGTCGTCTCTTTATCATCATTTCTTGTAAGACTGTGTAAAAATGCAGCTCTGTATGCTCGAAAACTGCGAGTTCACGGTTTACAGCTGAACACATTTTGTTCTAAACCAAACTTTCTCACACACCTTCTTGCTCTGATTGTGCAAACCTTTTCTCTGAATTTTCTTGCTTTACTTCCTACACATCTCAAATTCAATGCTCATTAAACAAAAATCTCTAAATAAACTTTTCAGTTCCTAGCAGTAATGTCCCTCTCCCTGTTGCCTCCTTCATGCAACCTTCTTCTGGGAGCTAAGGTGATTTAACAAAGTAAAATTCAGAACTCAGATATGTCTCTTCATCCTTGCATTAAGTGGTTTGGAGGACCGTACTTTGTCACCAGTAGGTTAGTCTGGTGGTTACAGGAGGTAATGTTCATAGGGGTAGTGACAAAAGATCAAAAAGCAGGCTGTCAATAAATACTATTCTTGTGGGTACTTGTAAATAATGGAATTTTCGTTGTTTAGTTACCAATTAAAAGATTCAATATACATGCATAGGGAGACCGGAAATGAAGGCAAATTATTAAGAAATATTAAAAAACAATGACCGCCATTATAACAAAGAAATTGTGCAACATCTCTAATTGTATTATCTGCATCTTCCTTTTGAAATCTTTATCTCAGTAGTAAGAGTCCACATTTGTTAAAAATTATGCTATTTTGGACAACTTCTTTAAGTTGGAGTCTTTTTCTAAGCCAATTCCATTTACATACCCTTAAGCCTCACTTTGGTTTACAATTTATAAGGATGTTTCAAACTTTGGTGATTTTTTATTTTTGTCTTCCAAGTATTTTACAGAATTGAATGCATGTAAAATTTGAAAGGACGGATAAAATGTAAACTGTACCTGTCCTGTAGACAAGCTAACCCAAGACATTAATGCTGATCCATGATACTGCAGGTATGACAAATGCAAAACTATTGTAGTGCACTGAGGTAAGCTGACCATATGAGCTCCAGTCTTACTGCAGTTGAGCAGTAAAAAAAGTCTTCTGCTGTATTTACTTTTCGTGAAGCCAGCCATTAGCGTATCTACTCGAATTCTGTTTGCTGGGGAAGGAACCTCCTTATCGAACCCTCTCACAACGGCAAATTTGCCCACTGGCTGCTTTTTGAATGTTGTCCAATTTCAGAGGGGGGAGTAGTGCCTAGGAAGGCCACATTTTTAAGTTTACTCAAGGTTTACTCAAGTTTACTCACTATGACTTTGCGTCATGCTAAACATTTTTGAGATCATTTGAGCATTTTCTGTCCGATATGCCACTTAAGGATGGCCCTATGGGAAACAGTCAAACACTGGTTAGTCATCATCCAGGTGGGAATCTTGCTCTTCTGGTCACAGTTAGAGCCAAATAAAATGAATCCATCCTGCTATTTGGCACTGGACATTTGCTCCTTGTAAGGGGCATGAAGTTCCAGAGAGGAAGCAGATGGCTTTGTAAATGGCCAGAGTCAGCGTGTGCCTTTGGATGGAGTGGCTTGAGAACCCCATTCCTGTGGGACCACCTAATGAATTTACAAGGCAAATTTTCCCACAAAGCTTGTAGAAAGAACAATGCAAAAGGTTACAGTGAGAGAGCCTGGAACCTCCAAAGAGACTTCACATACTCTCTTTAATGAGAATTCATGCAGACTCCTGATGGATGTAAGGAGCTGACTGCACACAAATAGGAGGGCCCTCAGGAATAGATGTATTGCGAGTGCAGTGTTTGCCGCCGCGCATTTTGCCACGTTATTCCAAAAACTGTTTCAGTGCATATGCTATAGGTGTGTACGTGTGTCTCCTTGTTGATCAGTGTTTCCAGTTGTCGTCTTTCTAAATGGTTCCTTATTAGATGACACATACAAAATCACTGAATTTCACTTGTGAGTTAGCAAAACTACTTTAATTATAGTTCTATCAAAAAGCAAATATTATTTACTGCACTTACACTTATTCCTTATATAACATATACAACACAATAGAATAAATTATATATAATTTAATGTCAAGAAACTTAACTCCACAACCCTTTGTATGTTTGCCTTAAATTATTTTGCCTTTGTCATAATCTTACAAGACTTGATATATGTTCTGATAAACCTTTGTTTAAATTTTATAATGAATATAAATAAACATAAAATGCCTATATTCAGATGTTTCAGAACATAGTCTTGTTTCTACGCTACTTTACAGTATACAACAAGCTATACTCAGGATTGTTTTTTACTGTACTCCCATATGTGGCATCAACATACAGGAGGGAAAGAAGGACAGAGCACGTTTAAATATCATCTCCGAGAAGTAATGTAGACATCCTCTACTTGAAAAGTTTCTGCATTATTTAGTACTGAAGGGTGCAGATATTTCCAGAGAAAGGACTGGGAGAAGAAAGGATTACAATTACACGTGGCTGTCCTGTTTTGTATACAAAAGTAATGCTCCTCAAAATAGGAAAAAACCGGTAACTTTCAGATGCATTATACAATTCTAACCATCTCTGGGGCTGTTTATGCCAATGAGATGGTCTGCATAGTCTCACCAAGCAGGAGGTTAGGTGTCACATGTCAGCCACAGGCCACTGTTAACAAAAGAGCTGCGGACAGCAATCCCTAATTTAACAACAGCAAATGCACAGCAATAAATCACAGAAACTACAGTAACATAAAGTGTGCAGAAGGCGTTTCATATTATTCTGTCCATCAGGGCTGTCTGCTAAATCCTGTCAGTCTCTCACAAGCAACATTTCAAAATCCTGTTCCTTGAGGACCACAATGCGTGACAAAATTGTGTTCTATTAAAAAAACCAAATATTAAATAAATGTTACAGGTGTTTCCTCGCAAAAAGTCCCAAGTATGCATATTTCACACTTCACGGTTCCTCTATGTCCCTCGTGCGTAAACAAATTAGACATTATCTATAATGGTCCGTGACTTAGATTCGTATTTTTACTTTTTTTCCCACAGTCTAGGAACCGTAGAATACTTATTAATCAACCACATATTTAGGAAACTGGTTTATATTAACATTACTATCATTAAGTTGAAACAAACGTCCAATAAAGAAACAAGTACTTTCGTCTCAATGTCTCACAAAGAATCGAGGTATCTCGATTTACATTTCTAACTCAAGCCTTATCAACAGACAGCTCTGTTCAGACACATGTCCTTTAAACCAGACACACAGCTCTTTAAATAAGATCAAGCTGCGTATCACTGAGAGAGCTGCGTATAATGCATACTGGCAAAGTGAGGAGTAATTGATGTCTGCTCTCCTAGACCCCCAGGATTGGCGGTAAAGCAACCGGGATCGGATTCGGGCCTCGCAGATCAATACTTATTCTCAAGTGAGATCAGTCAAGCAGCTTTCCATGTTAAGTATTCTGAATCGGCCATCCGCACTCCAGCCAAAAATACAAGTGCTATATTAAAATGGTACCTGAATATCTGAAAGCATCAGCGAAACTGGTGCGGCCTCGAGTGAAAGAACGAGCAAAACTGGGGACGGCGATGCTTTCGCATCGTTCTGTTTTCTTTGGGCGACGACACCGTGACAGCTAAAATGTGCACGTGGGCATCCACCTGGCAAACAGGAACATTAAATGAAAACTGGAGGCCTGTGCGTGATCAAAAGTCATCTGTCAACAAGGGTTGATCAATCTGCAGACACCCGAGGAGCCGGCGAGGTGATTTACAATGATGAGCCTGACTAAACAGCAATAAAAAGTGTGACGTACATCCAGACCATCTTAACACTGATTGATGCTCCATCTGTTCTGCCTGAGAACAGACATGCAGGAAAGCAGCCCTCCAAAGTACTGAATTCAGACAAGAAACTAATGAATCCACAGCATTTTATGTCTATGTTTATCTGCAAAAGCTGCGCTGGTTGGGGGATGCCAGCCAGAGACTTCACTATGGCACCCTTAAGGTCAGACTACTGGAAGCTGTGATACTCCTGCACGGTCAGAATCCTCTCTAAAACGAAGCTTAAAAGATCACAAAAAAGGATGTATCAAGTGAATCCTGCCTTCAGCTAGTTTGCTGTAGTCCTTCATGTACACCTGCTTGGCGTACCTCTCAATAATCCTTCATTTTCCATTTACACTCACCGGCCATTTTATTAGGAACACCAGACTAATGTCAGGTAGGACCCCTCCCCTCCTTTGCTCTCAGAACTACACAAACTTCTCAGAACTTCTTCATGACATGGATTCAAGACAGTGCTGCAGACATTCCTGAGAGATTCAGCTCCATGCTGACATGATTGCTACAGATTTGTCAGCTGCAGATTCCTGCTGTCAATCTGCCATTCTACTATTCAGATCTGGTCACTGGGAGGCTATTGAAAGACACATTGTCATGTTCGTAGAACCAGTCTGAGATGACTTGTGCTTTGTGACACGATGCATTGCCAGGTTGGAATTAGCCATTAGAAGATGGGTAAATTGTGGCCATTCGAACGATGCCTGATTTGTATTGGGGGTCCAGTGTTTGCCAAGGAAACATTCCCGCACCATTACACCATCACCAGCAGCCTGAACTGTTGACACGAATCAGGTTGGGTCCGTGGCTCCATGCAGTTTATGCCAGATACTGACCCTACCATCTCCATGAAAGAAATCAGGATTCATTAGACCAGGCGACAACTTTTCCAATTTTCAGCTGTCCTGTCCTTGGCTAACAGGAGCAGAACCTGTTGTGGTTTGACATGTCATGGGTTCTGAGGTGCTTTTCTGCCCGCCGCTGTTACGAAGAGTGGTTATCTGAGTCTTCCTGTCGGCTCGAACCAGTCTGGCCGTTCTCCTCCGACCTCTCTCATCAACAAGGCGTCTCTGCTCACAGAACTGCCGCCCACTGGATCTATTTTGTTTTTCGCACCATTCACTATAGACCCTGGAGACTGTTGTTTGTGAAAATCCCAGGACATCAGCAGTTTCTGAAATTTGCAAACCACCCCATCTGACACCAACAACCATGCCACAGTCAAAGTCACTTAGAATTATGAGAGAACTAGGAATTATGTAATTTACACTGAGCACACAATTTAATTTAATTTTTTAAGTTATTACTCACCCTTTGAGTAAAAACAATAAATAAATACACATAGATATTACTTCACCAATTAACTTACCAAGAATTACAGAAAAAATTAATATCTCCTCTACACAACATTACGTCTGTGAAATTGCTCTGTGAATTTAATTCCTTCGTATCAGTGGTTTTTATATTAATCTGACCATAGTAGTAACAAAGAGGCTAAAGGTAATAGCAATTCAAGTCTTAAAGGAGATGTCAAGACGCAGCAAACCACAAACTAGTCGTACATCATTACATTTTTATCCTTATAAACCACGAAAGAGAAAAATGGCCGGTTATCAGACTTTTCAACAGATTGCAGATGTCCCGAAAGTTCAGCTACAGTTATAAGTTTATTCGGTTTATTGCTTACTCAGAATGAGGAGAAGTAAATATGAGCTTCATTCAGACCACATTTATTCAGCAAAATGAGCTTAAAGATTGCCTACAGTCCATCTTACAGGTGGAGGGCTACATGAGGGAACACCTCACACAGTATTCATCATTTCTGAAAGATGCAGAGGTCCAAGCCAAGAGTAGCTACATCCCAAGCAAAGCGGCAATTGTTGTGTCTTTAACGTGTCAAAAATTTGCTGGACACAAATGCTGTGCGCAGTGTTGCTACCTGCCTTTTCACACGCAAATTTTGAATATTTCTATGATATGCTTTGGTTTTGCTCGAACACAGTCCTCACTACGCTGGGGCTTCTCAACTCAGATACCAGGACAGCTATTAAAATATGCTGATCATTATATCGAGACCTCGGAAACTGGGACCACAAATCCCGAGTTATAGGTTTATTACTGCATATTTATCCCACTGAATGGCTGTCAGACCTTTACAAATGTATTAATAGTAAAAAGGAACACATAACACTGTTTTTAAAACATTTCTCCATTTATTTAAGGAACAAATCTATTGAACATCAGTATCAGCAATGTGAAATAGTAAATGCCTTAAACCGAATAACTGGTGGCACCCAAAGATTCGCAGACTGTAGTCATATGCTGGCTATAGTTTGATTTGAGTCTTTCACGTGGTCCTTGAGGAATTCTACTTCACTCTTCTTTGCAAAACTGCTTTTATTCGGACATGCTGGTAGGTTTTCGAGCACGAAACGTTCGTTTCCGCCTACGTTCCCAGCAAGACGTGGACCTGGCAGGGGCTTATTGAGATGGTATTTTTCTTAAAGGTGAACCCCTTCAAGTCAATTAGATCAGTTAGGCTTGAAAAAGGTATCCCTTCGCTTCCTTTCCCGGTTACCTGAATTACACACAAGTTTAAACATGCCACTTTGCATTACCTCTGTGTTACTGGCAGCTTGTCGCCTTTTCCGTGCCCCATTTGAGAACGCCTCACCTGTCAGCCTAACTGTTTTCCTGCCATGTGAACGCAAGGCCTCCCCTTAGCGTCCAAAACACGGACATTCGTGCAAACAACACACTAACCCCTTTAGTCACAGGAGATATTTTTAAACCAGGGCTCGAGCATCGTGATGGACGCTCGGATGGAGTTTTGCAGGAACTAATCTGGTTGACATTCTGAAACCACTGTTCTTCAACGTGTCTATCAACCGCTTTCATGCCTCATCTTTTCGTTTTTTTTAGCTTCTTTCCTTCCATGTGTGTTAACTGCGTTACTTCAATTCTAATTAAACACACTTCCTTTAAATGACTTAATGCAAAACCGACTTATCTTTCACACTATTGTTAGATGTTTTGTTCGCATTTGCAACTAATCTGAAATAAGCAACTTACAAAGTTTCTGTGACCGATCACTGTAAGATCACTGAAATCTGTGACCCAAATGTCAAAGGTAAAAATCATGATAATAATTTAATCTGAAACAGTTATGAAAAAAAAGTAGCTCTCTTCATCCAAACCAATAATATCCTGTGTCACGTCAGTGCAATGGATCGCCTTGACCTCTGTCTGTGCCGTGCTCCTCTGTGTGCGTCCACAGCTGTGACAGGTACGGGCCTTGCTGCAGCCGGTGGGGGGGGTCATTGCCCCTCTCTCACCGGTGTTTGCTTCTGGGGTTTGTGGGTGTAAGCCAGGCAAAGTCTCACTCACACAGGCCTCGGTGGTCACCTGAATAAAGTTGGTAGAGGAGCAGTGTCCACTCCACACTGAACGACTGGGAAACATGGAGGAGGAAGAGAAATGGCAGAAAAAGAGGCAAAACCAATGGACCTTCTCTTTAGATACAGATTAAGCTCGGAGACAAACGATGGACTGACATGCGCTCATGACCTCACCAATAGCTCTGTCCTCTGTTACCGTCATCTATGGTGAACATCAACAGAAGGACAGCAAAGACTGGTTCAATAACACTTTCCCCTTGCCAAACAGGGCCTTTCCTTTGGACTGGGCTGTATCTGCTCCACAAACACTGACCCTGTTGATTCATGGCCTCTCTAACTGCCAAGGAAAGATGCCACTTCCTATCAAAGCAATGCACCTCAGCAGTAGAGAAAAACCAGGTTCCACCTACTGCACGAAAGCGAGGAGCACTAAATGTGCCGAGCAGCCATTTTAAGACTGTCAGAAAGGTTTCCTTATACACTTTGTCAGCGGACCAAAAAATCTTACTACAGACCACATCTTTGTAGTCAATCTATGTTTGACCGTACAGACGCAGAGAAACCAAATCAAATCCCATCCTGGGTCTCTGTGGCCCTACTAGCACACCTGGGCTGCTCGGTCTTTTCATCACATAGTAACTTCTTACTAATCGGTGTTGTGTACCTATTCTCTCTATTAAATGTTAAAAAAACATCAGCATTACTTTATTCTGCATCCTATTACACCAATGCCAGTGCAATAAACATTATTTTAAACTGGTTTAACCACAATGTCATCCCTACATTTTTGGGTGTCCCAATAAAACAACTGAAGAATAAAAATGTTATAGAGCTTGTAAAACCTTTGTATTTCATTGCTAGTGTGGATTTCATAGTACAATGAGGAAGGTCTGAAATGCCCAACTGCAGAAGTGAGGAATGTCAACCACTGGTGTGAAGTGTAGCTTTGCTGACAGTGGTGCATTGCGGTCATTTGCTCTTCTACAGGACGGCAAAATGGAAACTGTCAGGCTGAAGGCATTTTTTTCCGCCTTTAATAAAAGCTGCGGTGTTTATTACTTATTAAGGATTAAATGTGGCACATAATGGTAGTGATTTTAGTACTTTGTCCAAGGCAACGTACAACTTCAGTGTTACAGTGCAGGAGCTTCCTTGAACTTCGAGTGTCAGAGGATGGGTGTCACTAACTGTGGCTGAAAAACAAAACCAAATTAGCATAAAATTAACTTTTAAGGTATTTCCAAGTTTGCAGTGTCACGTTGGTCATCTGTTGGCCAAATAAACCTTCTATTTACCATAACAGGAAACATGCAAACCATTTTAACCTGTTTTGTGTTTCCTCTGATAAATGTCTATGCGTTCACGGGACTCTGTGTACCCCGTTGCTATGGTTGGAAAAATGAGAAAAACCAGTATTCCCAGAACAACCATCATGCCCTTTGAAAACCCTGGAAGAACTCGGCTGCTTCTGAAGGAACCTGGATTTCTGCAGAGAATGTCCAGGTGAAAGGGTCAGAAGTAAAAGGTATATAAGCAAAGAAAGACCATTTAAGAGCAGCTACAGTGACTTTAAAACACATTCAGCGAATCAAAAAAGATGAAAGGGCAGCTCAGAGTCAGAACTTTTCTTTCTACAGTAGCACATGAATAAAAAAAAAATTATTTCTATTCCTTCATTTAAACTGTGGGTGTAGGCTTAATGGTATTCAACAGAAAAAATATATATATATATATATTAATATTATTATTAATAGGCATAAATTTTATTTTACAAACTCATTTTCTAGCACAAATGTCCTAAAATATTTTATGTTAATACTAGGTTAAATAAAACAGCTTATTTAAACTTTATAATTTATGTGGTTACTGTAACAAGTTTAAAGTCTTCACAGTTCTTACTTCTTTCTCTAATTTTAAAATAAGAGGAGTGCAAATATTTTTTAACCTTAGAACAGAAAGATATCTTGATCTGTTTCCAGGAGGAAAGTGGATTTTTGTAGTGCAACACTTTTTCCCAGTTTCTCATCATAAGGAAGAAACAAGATCTACCTTTAATGGTGGAGCTCACCTGTCCCTCAAGTCCAGAGGGGTGCGAATCTCCAGGGAGAACTGGGAACTGAGCGTACAGCAGGACTCCAGGTCATTCTTGTGGTTGATGGCCAGATTCCTGTCACGCTGGTGCCTGCCCAGGAAATACAACAAAACTAAAAGGGTGAGCACAAAAGTGCTGAGGATGGAGGCTTGCGAGCAATATGTGGGTTTGAAAGGGTAGTGGTGCATCTGTCAGGCACAGTGAGATATGGAGGATCGGGAACAATCTTATGCCAGCAAACCTGAAGTAATTGTGCAGGCACATAGACTATTAACCATGTCCGGCGTTTTTGTAGTAAGTACAAAAAAAAATTAAAAATTGGTGCAGTGGAGGAAGAGCAAAAAAAGCAATCTATGCTGTTTGAAACCAGTGACCCTCTTCCCTTCTTCATTCATCACCTTGTCAGCTACTGCAGCCATTTGAGGAAAGGCAATATCAACTCGCAAAATCATTGCAGAGCTCCACGGAAATGAGGGCTACAATGATTTTGCCTATAATTCCGGCGAATGCCATGTAAAATCGCAAAATTTAATTGATCGATCGGAAACCATTAGCAGCTCTTCTGGCTTAAAATTCTGGGTTATTCCTGGGACCGCTAAGCAGAAGTACAACAATAATACCATCCCGAGTGGATGCTTCAACAACTGCTCGCATGACCTGAGAGCACTTCTATTTGGAAAGTGAACTTTTACTGCACAGGCACGTTCACGCAGCGAATATGACGGTGGTCCTCACCGAAACGTATAGCGGCAAGATTCCCAGAATCCCTCCATTGGAAGTGCATTCCTTTACGTCCAACTGGGATTTTCATAGCCCTTCTTTCTGAATCTGCACAACACCAGCCTGACTACGACAAATGAGCGTTTCTTGAGGAGCCTGGCTCCAACCACCGTTTCATCAATCATGCCAATTTGCTGTCTAGGGAACCCCGAGGAGTGGGCTTTTTCAATAAGTTTATCCCATGGCAAGAGATTTATTTGGGTTGTCCAGGGGAAAAAAGGGTAGTTGTGTTTCACACGTTCAGGCAGCCGGTGGTATAAAAAGGAAGAATAATTTTTCAACTGGGCAAACTGCAGGGGTGACACCATGTCCCTACTGAAGTGCCAGGTCACACAGACGCCCACAGGGACCAGTGCAGGGACCTGGCTGTTTTCAGAAGCAGGCAAGTGTCGTCACACTTCCGGGCCTGCGGCTTCTAAATCTGTGGGACTGGCGCCTTTCCCTTCACAAGGGACTGCACAACAGAAGGAAAATTCATCTGTTGCAATTTGTTTCTTCAAACAGGAACGACATAAACAGCCCTTTGTGTGCTCTGCACAGCCCTACATGGCAGTGTTCGTAGAAATCCCTTGAGGCTTTGATCTCATAAGTTTATGTAAGCTCATTTCGTATGTAATATTTGAAAGGCTTTGTCAGGCCTACTGAAGTGAGCAGTAGCAGAGCACAGCTTCCCTTACCAGACCATCTGAAAGGCCCCAGCAGGTTCTGAGCACCTACAGTTCACACTTGCTGGTTTGAAGGAAGAAATTACTGCATTCGTGTGCAGGAAGGTAAGTGCTGCTGGGGATGTTCCTCACAGTGCTGGTTTGAGTGGCAGGCCACTCAGCAAGTACCCCACATGCCCTGAGAGATGTGCTGCTGTAGTCATTGCCACAGTCACTGTCTTGGTCTGCAGAGGGACTCTCATCTGGAGCTGGAAGGAAAGGAAAAGCAAAGCGAATTTCAGCTGGTTGCAGTTCTAATAAGAAATATCAGTTTCTGAGCTGATTAAACAATCACAACAAAACATTTTTCAACAGCTGCCATTCATGACCCTGTTGTTCGATGATCCGTCTCCATTTTGCTGATGGCAAATGTTGATCTGCGATCTGAGAACTGTTGATCTCAGTGAGGACGTGAAGGATGATACAAATGACTGCACGCATTCGAAATGACTCAGCTGTATCCACAAAGGTTCAGTCATCCAGAGATCCCATAACTTGCTCATCATAACATTAGACATTGTTAAAATTACCGCATGCGGTAGTGACTTCAGATTTGCAAGCATACGCTAGAGGGCAAATGTTTCGCATAAAGCATTAGCTCAACGTCTGAATCGCTTGTAAATACAACGGCTCAGGAAAAATTCCCTTCATGAACAAAACACAGTTGCATATGTAAATTCAAATGGCTCTGACAAATAGATGTCCATCAAAGTTCATGATCAGTAGTGAAGAAAGGCTGAAAAAAAATGAAAAAAATCTTTGCATGTGTATACAGGCGACAAATGTACATGTAGATGCCATTATGCTGCGAGCTTCAGTGCAAAAAAATATTTTTAAAAAAGCCCCAAAAAATACAGTCTCCAAGATACAAAAAAATGCATCTTGATACTGTCCACTGTTTTGTGGTATATGTGGCAGAAACGATTAAAAATATGTATGATTGTAATCCCAGCTCCTTTGTTCTTTGTTTCTTAATGTACTGCCCTAATTTTCTGACTGGGGACCATCTGACAAGAAAGGGAGGGGAGGGCCAGGAGGGGAATGCTGGGCGGACACAGATCCCGGGGCTCCGTCGTGACAGTGCTCCAAACAAGAGCTGTCCACCTACAGCATCACAGAGTGTATCAGCTGCCATGAGGCCACTGGGACGGGAGGCAGCACAGGGCTATGTTTCAGGGAAGCTGAGTCCTCCCCCCCCCCGGGAGTACACAACCCCTCTGACATTCATCTCCTCAGCAATACCCTTTCCCAACAGCAAGCCATTAACTTTCTGGAAGAAAGATCTAATGTTGGCCATATATGTAAAAAACGTAACAATTTATACGTTTATCACGTACATGCACTTGGCCTTTGCTCATGAATCACCAGACTGCTGCAAATACATTTTTTTTTTTTGGTGCGTAATATTTTGGAGCAATATTAAAAACATTAGCATACTGTTATTTTCAGACTGAAACAAGTGCCAAGCAATTTTCACGTATACATTTTTCTGACAAGCATCCATGGGGGGCGAGGGGGGGGTGGTGGTGCCAGCATGTCCCGTGCATAGAGATGCTACAACAGTGACATCTAATGGCACAAAGTGTCACAAAAATGGTACAGCATTGTCTCCTCAACTTAGAAACACAAACAGGACAGGGAATGTGTTTATTTTTATTAATTTATTTTTATTATTACAATAGTACTTTTATCTCAGTCACAGTCAGGAGAAGCTTAATAATACAGAGGTCCCTGCATGATTTACTGTAAAAATGTCACATATCGCGCTAACAAAATACTTGTAAAACTTTAGTATGTTTATTAACTTCAGGCTACAGAAAACCAATTGCAAATTATTGAAAACAAAAACACAGCGTTTCTACAGTCCTGTTCAATGCTAAGTCCACCCATCACCATTAAGTGCAGCATCCTGGTGAGGGTCACAGCAATCCAGGCACTATCCCAGAATAACTGGACACAGGGGTATGAAAGAACCCCTGCATGGGATGCCGCTCAGCAGCCACACACACTACAGGGAATTTACAGTGACCAGTTAACCAGAAACAGGCGCCTCTCAACTGTAGAAGGAAACCCACACTGACACAGGCTCTGCTCCACACAGACTGAGCCAGATTTGAACCTATGGGTAAATAGCCCAGGCACTGTGAGGTAGCAGCACTAGCCAAGGTTCCACCGTGCTGCCTACTCGATGCCATATGTTCTATTTATTCCACAAACATGTGCAACACTTATCTCCTTATTTGACTTTATTACATCCGTTGTCATCTCTGTTGTCACAGTAACATCACTCTTCTTACTGTTCCTATAGAATCACCAATTCTGTTACACAAATCAGACATTAATAATGTTTCTGAAAAGGGCACAGCAATGCCTGAACACCAGACATGAGCTGTAAACACTTAAAACTAAACTCTGAGTTATACCTCACTCTGGGGAAAAGAATCTGTTCAATAAATAAAAGTAGATTTAAATTAAATGGTTCAAGACTTTTTTTTACTCTTTACTGCCACCTGTCGGCTGAGGAAAATGCAGGAAAAGTCTGTCAAGGGAAGAAAACGTAATTTCTTTCATCGGCTGTACATTTTCAAGACTTTTCATTTTAAAAGGTCAGGCAGACCTAAAATTGTAAGCGGTTGTGAGCTTACAATACAGCAAGGGGAGAATACACAAAACATGTCAAAATGGTTTGCAAGACTGTCTACCTGTTGGCAGTTCACATTCCATTTCTAGCAAGACTCTGCGTTGTGTTGGATTTTCAGCACGACAGACGTCAGTTCCCTTCATGACAACATCTGTGTGGAAGAGCCACCGTTTGCCTGGACCCTCCTGTCAAAAATCAGAACCAGAAAACTGAGAAAATGTCAGCGTGACACGAACAGAGAATTGAGCGCATCCCACTGTATGTCAGTATAAATTTAGGATGGCAGAGGAGCTTAACAATAGCAAAACTAAAAGCAACAAAAGGTCTTCTGAGTCAAAGTAAGGTGAGGTGAGCTCACCCAAGTTCTGAGCTCCATGCTGTTTAGAGGAATCCACACAGCCCACGTGACACACACACACACACACACGAACCCTTTGCCCCACATTTCTACATGGAGATCCATTTCCAAGTAATTTCACTAAAAGAAAAACTGCATCTAAAATGAGCTGCACTGTTAACCCAACAAAGTAGTGAGATTTTTCCAGTATAAACAAAAATGAATGTTATATTGAATAATATATTTTGGTTATGCCTTTGTAAAACTTATAGTTTATTTTTTAAAACAAATAAATTAATAAACAGGCCATGGATCTGACCCTTGAAGCTGCAAGTCAGGTAGCTGGTCTGCTGTGTTTGCATACAATCTGCATGGTGCTGCGCCACCAATCTCCCACCAGCCAATCCCCCCTTTTTCGTCATTTTTAAGCCCAAATTGGAGGAATGAACCAACACACAGTAAAAGCATGTAAACTATTCTATATTAACTTTACATGGTAGCTGTCTCTACAGCACATACTTAGAACATGAAGGCTTATTCCCGTTTGGCCTTTTTGGATGCAGTGCTGCTCTTCACATTCTGTACTTTCACCTTTACCTAGAAACTAACCATATCTGAGCAAAAAAAAAGGTAAAACTTTAATTCTGTGACTGTTTTTTCAAATACTTTATATTTGCTTTTTGAGTAATGTGCATAAACATCACATTACTCAAAAAGCAAAAGGTTTCCATCTATTTATTTACCCCTCAGTTTGTCTGTGTTTTTTTGTTTGTTTGTAATAATAATAATAATAATACTATTAAGAAGAAGAAGAAGAAGAAGAAGAAGAAGAAGAAGAAGAAGAAGAAGAAGAAGAGCTGATACTGAGGGATGATCTTAAATTCCAGGTCCTAGTCTAAAGTGGCACATTGTGTTTCTCTTTGGCTCAATGACTCCTCTCATTTCTTCAAAAGCTACTGTGCAAAAACTTTAAATCTGAGTTGCTTCAGAGCCTTGGATGGATATTAAAGAGGTTATTATTTTTATTTTGAAACTTAACTGTCAACTTTTACATTTATAGCATTATAAATGATAAGGATGTCACGCACGTTTCCATTCTTTTGATGGGATTTGGGCAAATCTGTTGTTTGAGGTGCAGTACTTTCATTTACTACTTAAAAGTAGCAAAGACCCCTAAACTATCCCACGTGACCTCAAAACCGCCACGACTTACCAGGCGGTCCATCCACTTTCGCTTTTTTTAGTAAAATACACAAGTAAATACATAAAATAATTATTAATAAGTGTTAAAACTGTCTGAAGTTACATGTAGAAATCACAAATATCATACTTTCTCAACAAGCGGACATTTTTGGCATTTGGCACAAACCTTAATATTAAAAATACAGGAACATTTTCCACAAGTTTATTTTTAAATATGTGTTGTTTGTTCCCGTTTCATAGCTTGTAATGTAATGAAATATTTCAAATGTAAATGGTTTAACAGTGTCTTGAAGATGAGAGTCCAGGTCATTGTGTACATGCCATTAACCAGAAGACCAATGACAATGTATATTCATTAAAGTTAATTCTCAGTAAAGAACTGAAATAAAATGGGAGTAAAACAGTTCAAACACAACTAACTTGTTTTACCTTTAAAACAGAGCAAAAACATCTATGACACATTGGAAAAATGCCCGATTGTCCCTGTGTGGTTTATACTCTCTCTCTCTCACTCTTTCTTTCCTTCTCCCTTTCTCTGTCTCTCACTTGCTTGTTTGGCTTTCTCCTCACTTTTTAATCATCTAGCATTTTATTTTCTCCTGTACCTCCATAACAAAATCAGGCAGAAACCGAGAAACTGACACGAGAACAATTACACTCGCTGGCCACATTATTAGGTACGCCATACTAATGCCAGGTAGGACCCCTCCCCTCCTTTGCTCTCAGAACTACACAAACTTCTCAGAACATCTTCATGACATGGATTCAAGACAGTGCTGCAGACATTCCTGAGAGATTCAGCTCCATGCTGACATGATTGCTACAGATTTGTCAGCTGCAGATTCCTGCTGTCAATCTGCCATTCTACTATTCAGATCTGGTCACTGGGAGGCTATTGAAAGACACATTGTCATGTTCGTAGAACCAGTCTGAGATGACTTGTGCTTTGTGACACGATGCATTGCCAGGTTGGAATTAGCCATTAGAAGATGGGTAAATTGTGGCCATTCGAACGATGCCTGATTTGTATTGGGGGTCCAGTGTTTGCCAAGGAAACATTCCTGCACCATTACGCCATCACCAGCAGCCTGAACTGTTGACACGAATCAGGTTGGGTCCGTGGCTCCATGCAGTTTATGCCCGGTTCTGACCCTACCATCTCCATGAAAGAAATCAGGATTCATTAGACCAGGCGACAACTTTTCCAATTTTCAGCTGTCCTGTTCTTGGCTGACAGGAGCGGAACTTGTTGTGGTTTGACATGTCATGGGTTCTGAGGTGCTTTTCTGCCCGCCGCTGTTACGAAAAGTGGTTATCTGAGTCTTCCTGTCGGCTCGAACCAGTCTGGCCGTTCTCCTCTGACCTCTCTCATCAACAAGGCGTCTCTGCCCACAGAACTGCTGCCCACTGGATGTGTGTTTAAAAATCAACACCTCATAGTCTGAGTTCATGATCCTGGAAAAGGAGGAGTTACTGTCTTAAGATATTTGCGGAGAACTGCCTGTGGCGCTCAGCAGTTTTATGCATACTACTGTACTTATTTTTGGTGGTGAAGCAGGGGGCTATGTTCTCAGATAAGCTTCTACTCTCAGTGTACATCTCCACCCTCACCGATGGTTTAGGTTATGACCATAAGAAGGAGGCAATGGCAAAACGGGGCTGAAATGAAGTTTCTCCTCAGGATCACTTGGCTCACTCTGCATGACCACCCAGGATAACCTCAGAGCAGACTGACAGGAGCTCACTGAGATGTTTCATCATGTCATAAACATGCCTTCTGATGCCCTCCTACTGGCATGTCTCACTGACAAACCTAGGAGATGCTAGACAGATTATACCAGCTTGAAGGCCCTGGAACACCTGGAGTTCATGGCTGGAAAAAGGGAGGTTAGGGGCTACCTGCTCAACCCCGTACAACTTTTTCCAAGAAACTTAGGAAAAGAACAAAAATAAAATGTAGTTCTGCAATATTCTCACTAGGTGGCAGTCGTTACCAACTGGTCTGTAGTTTGTCCAGCTTCTTTCTTACAAACGCAAGAAATAAACAGCTATTATTCTTTCAAAAAGTACAGAATGCTAATAATCACACTTTTTCTACCACTAGATTTTAGTGTTTCTCACAGTGAAAGTATTTGGGACCAAAAAGGTGTGACACTTAAGCCATAGGAAGTATGAATTTTTGGTCTCAACTTAGCGACGCTTAATTATTTTAATAATATTTACGTTTTATTCCATCCGTGTGTGTCTGTGTGTGTGTGTGTGTGTGTGTGTGTGTGTGTGTGTGTGTGTGTGTGTGTGTGTGTGTGTGTCAGCGTCACCTAGGTTACGCGCTCCACGTGACCCTACTACTTGCTGCGCGTGACGTCACTACGTCCGCTTCTCCAAGCCTGGTGAAAAATCGAATTTTACATTTACATTTTCAAAATATTAAGTCGTCTTTCTGAGGTTTTTTTTGGACTTCACCCCACAGAAAGCGGTGTGAGGTACCTGTGTGTCAAATTTCCAGTCTGTGGCTTGGAAAACAAAGCCGTGCACAGAGATCAAAGAGACACGGAATTGAGAT
Source organism: Arapaima gigas (assembly GCA_900497675.1). NCBI lineage: Eukaryota > Metazoa > Chordata > Actinopteri > Osteoglossiformes > Osteoglossidae > Arapaima > Arapaima gigas. The sequence continues at coordinate 5,941 of UFQX01000577.1, read as the reverse complement.
TGAACTTTATAGAGACTGTGATTTTTTTAATGTAGTAAATATTCTCATCTTCTCAGTTTCTCGTCAACAAAACGTTGCACGATAGTAAAAAACAGTACTAAGTGATGCAGCGGGGCAGTTTATAAATGTACGTCTAAAAACTGACCGCTAGATGGAAGCTAAACACCAGCAGTCAGAACCGCAAAGTAAAACGAATGTTTATGATCAATAAGATAAATGTGTCCAGCGTCGACAATATTAGTAAAATACATCACAAACGTGGTATTATACGGTGATATCCAGGCCAGCTGTTTTAAAAACTGGAGATTTCACATTTCTGAGCATCACTCCCTCCAACAGCTCACATGAATTACAATAATCCAGATATGACTTCATAACTCACATTTATCCTGTGTCACTATTAGTAATACTTCTTTTAAAATAGTTACGTGTTGTGATTTTATACTAAACAGTCCTGGTTCCCCTTTATTTGAAAATACCTCTAATTCCCAGCATCACGTAGTCCTTATTTCTGCAACCACAAGCCAGTAATATGTTACTGATGGAACCACATACATTGTGCTGTTATTAGTTATACGTTTGCAATATATACAGAAGATCAATATGTAGTTAAAGCGAGTACAAGAAAAGAGTAGTCGGTTAACTTTTCTGTTGTCTCGCAATTCTCAAATCTGCAGAGGTCTGACAAACAAGGGACAACCTGCTCCTTATGGCTGTCACATTATGATGTGACAGTTCCGTGTAATGTGGCGATGTGAACAAACAAAGTGGCTCTGTCTCCACACAGCACCGGTCGCTGAGGGCTAGACATGACTTCCACGATGCCTGTGACAATGATGTTCACCGGGGGCTGGTGGCAGGAGGTAGAGAAGGAAGGCTTTGTCACTTGTTCCGCAGACCCGCAGGCACAGCACAGGCCTGATCTGCAGGGTGCCGCGGGGGGTATGGGGGTGCTGCTGGAGCTCCGGCAGGGGCTTCACGCACCTCCATCCGTCCCAACCAGCACAGATGCGGTCGCAGAAAGGAACCAGCTGGCCGACAGGTGGGCTCGAAGGGGGATGCCCCTCTCGATATGCAGGTACAAGACCAACTCAGGGAGGTTTATTAAAGGAAATAGCACCATGTCACACACCATCAAAGAGCAAAAGTGCACAAAAAAACCCCGCTGCCGCTGGAAGATTTGTCTGGAGAACAGGAGAGCTGGGCCTTTGTGTGGAACAGCAGGAGACGGAGAGATGAGACCATCCATGCAGAACTGAGCAGCTGCGACCGACTCCCAGCGAGGGGAGCACGAGGACAGCGGCGGGGGCTGGAAACGGCCACCACACACCACATCTCGGCAACGCCGCCTATTAACATGCAGACTGAGCAGAGGAGCAGGCATTCCAATTGTCGCACATAATCCTGGAGCACATTATAAAAGGCAGGCTCCACTTTGCCTTAGATTAGTTTGATTTACTCATTGCAGCGGAGAGGCAGCGAACAGAGAGGAGGCGAGTGCCGACTGAGGTCTGACTCTCATTCAGCACAGAGCAGTTAACTGGAGCCTCTTTGCTTCAGAGAAGTTCTAAAGCTGCAGTGCAAACAGACAGACCCAGTTCTGACCCATTACTGTGAACAGAAATGCGTTTTTACTGCACGTTTTATCGTTCCACCTGTGACACAACGCAGCGCCATCTGCTCGCTGTTTCACCCTAGGGCACAGAAGTTTGTGTCATTTTAAATTTCTGTTAAGAAAATGATTGTAACCATTCCAGTGATTTATAGATGTATTAGGACTGAGAGCAGTAAAAATCTGACAGAACTTGTTTCCCCCATATTGCACCATTAGGGGCCTAAACGCATTTTTGCACAGCACCCCCATTAATGGCCCGACAGCACCTCATCATTAATGCCCAGCGGGGGGTGTCACTGTCACTCAGCCCATTTGACAAGAGGTCTCTCCCACATCATTTATTATTGCTACTTATTTAACCAGTGTGTTTGGCTAAGAGGACATACAGTGTTAGCTATGAATGAAGATGCTTGCAAATATTTTTCAATTTACAGCAGTTTTTTATTTTCCACTGGAGCAATCCAGTGTACTACTGGGGACCTTCTGGCTGTTAGGGACCATCTCTGGCCACTAAGCGCCCCCTGACCCTCTTTTGATAGTGACAGCACTGTGGGTAGTAACTTAGCTCCCCCTTTGCGAGACACTCTGTTTAAAAAAGCTTCCGGATGAAACACGGGGAAGGAGTCATTCCGCATGTGGTGTGGGGTTTGATGCACGGGGAACACGTATTGAACACACTAAAAGGTGTGTCATCATCCAGTTCACATTTGAACCTGCGTGATGCATGGGGTTAAATATGATTACTGCAGCACTGTCCCTTTATGGGGTTTTTCATATGCAGCAATACATCTATATAGTTTTAATAAGCTTTGACAGTCTGGCCAGAGTGCCTGAATCGTGGTTAACCCAATCACAATAGCTCTGTGTAGAGAATAACAAAGCCCCCAAAGACATACAAAGAACCCACTACTGCTGGATTTCCTGTCTATTTTTTATCACCTGTGTGCTACTTTTGATCTAATCCCAGATATTAGTTTTTCTATTATAAGCAAGAGCAGCCCTTGTGCCACAAGAGCTCTACCTTTTTTATTGCTGTAGTCTCTTGACGGGTCATTGTGACTATTGTTGCGCAGGGAAGCAGAATCAGCGACAAGACTAAAGCCTTTCTGCACGTGTCCGTGTTCCTCAGATCCAAAACCGAGGGGGTCCCCTGTCTGCAAGCCTCTCCTGTCAGCCAGAAGGCTGCGGCTTACTACGGTCCTCTGAGCGGCCATTCATTTAAACGTTTGTTTATTGACGCAGTATAACCAAACTCTTATTGTAGCTGCAAAAAAAAAGATCAAAAAACAATTCCTGCATTCATAAGTGGTGCACGTATAAAAAGAGAGATTCATACAGTGTAACACCCCCGGTCCTTTCCATAACACCGAAACCCACAGGCCTCACAATGGCACCAAAGTACTTTTTTGCAGTCCTGTACATCACAGACAGTTTTTTTAATGTGCAGAATCGTCCCTAAGCAAAGTTTATTTGATTCTGCAGACACAAATCTCTTTGACATCACTTCCACTTGATCTCATTGCGTGTAACGGAGCAATAGACACAAAAACACACAAAACAGTGAACATTTCTTAAAAGTGGAAAAACTGAAAGAAAAAGTTCAACCTTTGAAAAGGTGATTTCTTATGAAATGCCTATTTTTACATCAGGAACAAGATCCTGTGTTCTGTTCTTGCTTAGGCACCACCTGACCTAAGCGGCTATTAGAATGAGGGGTTACACAGCCCAACTGCACAAGTATAATTTATCATGACCAGCAGATTCCCTTGACCGCAGTGAGCAGCTGCCAGGACAAAGAGCACAGAAATTCATATATGCAGACCTGGAAAGTGAGAGCTTTCTATGTGAAATCCCAGTGTGGGTGGCACGTGTCTGTGTGACTGCAGCGTGTCCAGGTGATTTCAGGGATATACAGCCTAGTTTTGCCCCTGGTAAACCATCTCTGCATGAGAAAATATTATCCCACCAAGTGACCGAGTTTTGACCATGTACAATCTCTTGCACCGCTGTTTCAGAACTTATTTGTGTTTTGTGTGTTACAGCGTTTTTCTTTCAGGTTGTAAACAATGTGTACTATTAGACGCCATTTGTGCCAACCCTTAAATTGTTCTCCAGTGAAAAATGGATGTTCTAAAAGAGATTTCAGGATCAAATTTGTCAGGTTTCAGGATGGAAACCTGAGTTCCTGTGCAGATGAACAAGGCTGTAATGAGCGCTGCATGCTGTCAAACCTCCAGGCCACGTGAGGATGCATTTACAGCAAGTGGTGACCACTGTGACCTTGACCTCGGCTCTGACCCCGCCGCCAACGCTTCCAAAAGGCAACAGCAGGATTTATCAGCCAGGCCATATTCCTCCCACTCAAACCATCATTCTGACCAATGACCTGGAGAGAGATGGAGAGCTAACTGCTGATGGGGGTGGTAAATCACTCAAATATGCAAGGACAAAAAGGTCAGAATGGTGGGATTAAATTTTCAGGTCTTCCAATAAAGCCAAAATATTTTGCTCTTGTTGAACTGAAGTGATATTGTTCACGCTATATATAAATAAGTACTGTATACATGCAAGTACTAAATAAATAAACATATATGTATGTATGTATGTGTGTCNGGTGGGATTAAATTTTCAGGTCTTCCAATAAAGCCAAAATATTTTGCTCTTGTTGAACTGAAGTGATATTGTTCACACTATATATAAATAAGTACTGTATACATGCAAGTACTAAATAAATAAACATATATGTATGTATGTGTGTGTGTGTGTGTGTGTGTGTGTGTGTGTGTGTGTGTGTATTATATATATATATATATATATATATATATATATATATATATTTATATATGCCTCAATAGGATGCCTCAACTGTAAAGTGTATATAAGCCTTTACATTAAACAAAAATGCCCTATGTTAACAGGATGTATCGACCAAGATAAAAAACAAAGTAAACAAATTTAGATCAATAGTAAAACAGATCAATAGTAAAACCTAAAGTCTAAATTTATTTTAAGAAGATTTTTTGTTTAAAAGGAATCACAAGGTCCTGTCACCTTTTCCATTTAGTCAGATAAATATGGAAATCCCAGCTATTGCTATGGATACAAATCAGTTGGATAACACCTTTTTCTGTACTGGGGGAGCAAAAAAACGTGCTAATAGTGCTCAGTGGATATATATATATATATATATATATATATATATATATATATATATATATATATAAACGTGATGTTGCCAATTAGGCTATCTTCAGCAAATAGCCTCCCGTATCCCCCTTTAGTACAAACCGAGCACAAGAAGAATCAGGGAGACAGAACCGCGTGGTTTCCTCGGAGCCAAAGTACTGCACAGAAAAATCAAATCGTAAGTCACTATTGATTGTCTTCTGGTGATTTTGGCAAGACTCTTGTATATTTCTTTAAGTCAGATTAATTTTTTTTAAGTTATGATAAATAGCTGCAGGAGCTGTTAGTAGACAATGAACACATGAGTAACGTGCTATATGGTCATCAGCTTGTCAGTGCAGGAGTTCATGAGCTTTTTGTTTTGCCTGCTAATGTCCACTATCCTCAGACACAGGCAAAGGGAAAGTTCAGCATTTTTAACAAGTCCCATCAACAGGGCAGGACTTTTAAAATGTAAGAACATTTTTGTTAAGCATGTAAAGGCAAACATCAAACAGTCTTCAAATGAACTCTGTCTGCATGACAGGATTAGCAACACTGTCAGTTCTTAGTTGCTATTACTACTATTATTACTACTAATATTAGTAATAATATTAATATTAATCAGTAATATCAAGTTATAATACAAATTTTAAAATGTAATACTATTATGCTGCATTTGTAGATGGGTTTGAATCTGGCTCTCTGTGTGAACTTCACATGTTCTTTCCATGGTACCATAGATCTCTTCCAGGGGCTCTGGTTTCCTCCCACAGTCCAAAGATGTGTTTCAGATAAACTGTCAGTTGCCTGTGCTGTGTGACTGTGTGAGTGATTGCCCTGTGATGGACTGGCTTCCCATTCAGGGTTTACCCTGCCTCGCACCCCACGCTCCAGATCACCGTGACCTCGCATTAGGTCAACCGGATACTGACAATAAATGGAAAAGGAAAGCAGCATTTTGTTGTTTAACTTGTTCAGGGGGTGTTTCCTGTCATTTTCAATTGCTGCAGCCTGCCATAAAAATGTCACATCAAAGAAACTGTCATAAACAAGTACAAGCATAAACAATGACCACCTGCACTAGCAGATTTATACAGCATACAGTACTGTGCAAAAGTCTTAGGCACCTGTGGGAAAAATGCTATAAAGCGAGGATGG